>OX352477.1:2239158-2642256 GCA_947093115.1 Brenthis daphne | reverse complement strand
TATAATTAGACGGCGATTGTGAAAATTTTGTATAGCTAAAGTATATTTTATATAAAACGTGCATTCAAAATATTCAAAAAAACTTAATGTGTGTAATACCTACATTGTTTGAAATAATACTCGAGTTGTTAATCTTTATAAATGTTAATATAAAGAAATATGAGAAAAGAATATTATATTTGCAACAATACGTCTACTTACGAGTATTTTGTCAGGCATTTTGAGGTACATTTAACAAGGAAAAAGAAATACTTTTGTTGGTTAGGTTCAAAAAATATTATTTTTTATAGACAAAATAAATGCTTTTGTTAGGAACGTCCACGTCTTATTAACTTTGTTCGAAATAGCGACAATTTTGCTTTTAGTTGTAGAAAACATGTAAGACACTGTTATTATAAATATTTTAAGTTGTTTAAATCTTTAACAACACGATTTTAAGATTCTTTTTAATTGAATTGAAAACTTGATTTTTCTTTAAAACAATACTGTTTTAAAAACCTACAATATTAAGTTATTTAAAATGGCGTCCAATAGAAAAATTCTTATATTTTGTAAATACTAGCAACCCACCCCCGTTTCGCTCGGATTCGTCCCCAGTAAGAAACAAAAACGAATCTATCCCATGAGAGCTATACGTTTTCCGGGATAAAAAGTAACCTATGTGCTTTTTCAGACTATAATCTATCTCTGTATCAAATTTCATCCAGACTCGCTTATCCGTCCTGGTGTGATTGAGTAACAAACATCCATCCATACTTTTGCGTTTATTTTTTCGTTATCTGTCCGTTAGTATCGCTAAAACTCAAAAACGGCTAGACCGATGTGAATATTTTGTTTGTTTTGTGGGGGTATGTCAGAGGGGTGGTTAAAGTATAAAAAATTTGGGAAAACCAATAAAAACAGCTGGAAAATCGTAAAGTTCAGAACTGTTTATTTTATATGGAAATCATTACGAATTACAACAATGAGTATTAGTTTAAGTTGGAAAAAATATAATACACCTATATGTACATCTATCTATTCCATACTAACCGTTAAAACGTACCTATGTATTTTTATAATATTAATTAATAGGATCAACTATTAATAATACAATATTTGAAAGATTTAAATATTGCAATAACACGTAAATTTACGCAAGTAATATATGAAACACGACTGAATAAACACCATTTAAACGATTGGTTTTAACTTGCTTATCCAAATAGACATTTAATAAGATAAACTTTTTGTTTGTATAATATTTCAAAATGCTAAATCTGTGATTATTATTATTTTTCTCATCTCTATCCAATGTAGAACAGGCTGTTTTGAACTATTTTCTAAATTTTATATATAATTTAAAGAAAGAAAAAGTTATGGTTTAGACAAGATGACATTCTAAAATCGCTAGCTCTTAATAGAAAACTAATCATGTATGAAAATGACCTATTTAACCGCTAAATCATGTGGTCAAAATGTCATTCCTATGGGAAATTCTACAATAAGTAAAAACAAATATATTATAATGTACATAAATAAGTCTATTTACGGGAGCTTAAGATTTTTTCTATTATGATACGAGTGATACGTTCTGCATTACAAGCGTTCAATCTATATATATAAAAGAAAGTCGTGTTAGTTACACTATTTATAACTCAAGAACGGCTGAACCGATTTGGCTGAAAATTGGTGGGGAGGTAGCTTAGAACCAGGAGACGGACATAGGATACTTTTTATCCCGTTCGACCGCGTTCCCGTCTGACGTGACATAAAACTCAAGAATTTTTGGATTTCTCTTAGTCTGGAATAGGTTAATAAGTATTAAAACACCAGAAAAATCACGAAAAAAAAATTAAGATTTATATGATTAACGCTGGCTAATAACTATTTATATCTATTTAAATCCTAGCGACGAACCCGAGCGAAGCGAGGGTGAGCCGCTAGTAGTCTTATATTTCCATTTACTATAATCATTAAAAACATATAAAGAATAAAAAAAAATCTGTGATGGAATTCAATTGTAAAGCGAAAAATTTGTCATCTGTGTCATAATTGTAAGAAGGAAATTGTCATTTATAGATAAAAAAGATTATTATATTATTTATATATAATCTCGCGACAAAGTTGTATACCATATAACTGGTGTAATATAATAAATTGTGGAGTTTGATTTAATTTAAAGTTTATTTTCTTCCGTTTAGAGCTTTTAATAAAAGCTTGTTTAATAAAAAAATACTATTATTAAAAAAACAAAACATTTAAAAATACTTTAAAAGCTATTCCTATAAAAACAGCTTATAAAGAAGAAAGTTCTAAAAGTGGATATCAAAGAAAGTTCTACTACTTTAAACTCCAAAATAATACTCCGTTCATTTCGTGTAACAAGTTCGATAACAATTTAGTACCAAATTGATAAGCCTTTGGTAAACTTTTACAATTTTTTGTACAACATAATATTTCTTGAAATAATAAAGTTCGAACGTGTATTGTTAACTTTTTGTATCTGTATTTCTAAAAAGATAACCAAATAACATGACCCCGTTTTACGGGAGGGAACACTTAGAACGAAATGCCCAAGTTTGTTTGTATATTTTTGTATGAGCTTATTGAAATGTAACTTTGCTATCTGTAACATTATAAAAACTAAATCCATGTAAACCGACTCTAAAGCATATAAAATTAAAAAATAATTGGACATTTGCTCTTTCATCACTTTTAACGTAACGTAACTTTACGTACATTAATTAAACTACTATTATAATGGCAAAAGTTTGTATCAGTATATGTTTGTTATTTCTTCAAATTGAAAATTTAGTAAACAGACTGACTATGACCTGGAGGAAGACAAAGGCTATGACCGAACGAAGTAAGGTTGAGTCAAAAATTTTCACTTATTAAAAAGGTTTAAAAATAAGTTAACCAAATAAAATTTGAAGTTGGAATAAAAAATAGCACTGTAAGTTATGCATATTAGTGTTTTTTTACTTCGAAATTATTAGCTATTAGCAGCAATTATTCACCATATTTTTATACGCCTTCTCATTACCCCTTTTACTTACCTTTTGACGTCACGTTTGGCTCAGTTTCTATAGTGACCCTACTTTCTGCGCCAGCGGTCGCGGGTTCGAGTCCCGCTGGGGGCATTTATTTGTGTGCTGAGCACGAATGTTTGTACTCCAGTCATGGGTGTTTATATTTATAATATGTATGTATTTAAAAGTTATATATGTATAATGTATCAACTATCTGGTATCCATAACACAAGCCTCGTAGCTTACCATGGAACTAGATGGTGTTGTGTGTTAATGTAAGACATATTTATTTATTTATTTATTTATTAGTTAGCGCCATAATAATGAAGCGAGTGATATTGGATTAGTCAGCAGCAATATGATACTGTTATAATATACATATATAACCTTTGTAGAAACATTTTTAATAGAAATATATCTGAGGATATAAAAGTTTCCTACAAAATATACAGGATCATTTTTAATTTACTGAAAACCTTTTGGGAATACAATATTTACAACATAACAACAGCATCTGTGAGAAAAAAAATAATATATCTTAAATTTTACAAAAATAAAAATATTTTTATTGCACTTTCTAAACGGTAATAGTCCAGCATTAGCAAAAGAAAATGCGTGTCCGGTGGAGGGGGAGGGGTGGAGGGGGAGGGGTGGGGGGATGTATGAAGCTGCGCTTACTCATTTAAACTTGGCCAGATGCTAGAACTTTAAAGTTTAGAAGGTGAAATAAAATTATATTTTTATTTTTGTATGAAAATAAAAATTTAAGAAATATTATTTTTCTTGTTACAAATGTTGTTGTTATGATCTAAATAGTATATTCCCAAAAGGTTTTCAGTAAATTAAAAATGACCCTTTATATTTATATTTCAATATTTCATTATTATTATACGTGCCATTCTAGTAATTGGACATAATTCAGGACATTATACTGTTGTTATTACAAAGCGCGTTTTGTACATTAAATTCTATGTATTATAGTTAAGAAAAAGTTTTATATTTTTGGTAATAAAGATGTAGATTAATATCAAGACATTTACCAAAGAGACTTTGATTGCGTGACTTAAGGTACTTTAATCATGTTTAAGTCGAATAGCTATTTATACAATAATATTTCAGCGTAGGTTCAGGTTCGCCACAATGTGGTGCACTATCTTAGAATAAATTAACTTTGTAAAACTTTTACAGGCATTAAGTATAATTTTTCGTCGTTATAAATTACCTTTTGTAGCTTGCGGTTTTATAACTCCCGTTACAATAACGTATGAAGTTTATACACAAGCTTTTAGTTTTTACTTTATTTTTCATGTAGAAAATATATTCAAATAGTAATTCAATACAAAAGCTTAAGATTAATTAATATTTTTTTAACAAATGTAATATGTAAGGTTAAAATCAAAATAAAATATGTACACATTCAAAAACTTTTAATTTATTTACAGCAAATATTAGTTTGTATTTCATACTATATTTCAAAGATGCTATGAGTTACGAAGTTATTTCCGCTTAAGTAGCAGAGCGTTGAACCGGAAATATCCCACAACTTAAAAAAAACAACTCAACATAGATACTTCAGTAAAAACATAATTGTTCAAAATATTTTACAAGTTTTTGTAAATTCTGTACCTTACTGCTACTCTAGAAAACGGGTGAAGATACCTTCTTTATATATCTTACGACTTGTAGAATATATTTAGATACGAATACGATTATTGTATGCCTTACGTAGCATATTTCCCTTCAACAGCCTTCTTACCTTCAAGATTTTTAGCTGTCAAATATCGTCACTCACTCTTACACTTACGTATGAAGTGTCCCTTATATGTATGAAGTGCCATACAGACAGACAGAAATAACGAAATTATAAGGGTTTTCAATTTACACTTTGATTGCAGAACTTTAAAATTTGCCCAAACGCTTAATATTAGACTGTACTTTGTTTAGTAAAATTGTTTTAACAATAATTTTAGCTGTCTGATGAATTCATTTATTCCATTACTAGCGACTCACCCTCGCTTTGCTCGGGTTCGTCCGGCGTCTCTAGGTTAATTCCCCATACAAATTTTTCCCCATTTCAACCCCTTAAGAAATGATTAACGGGATAAAAAGTATCCTATGTCCTTTCCCGGGTCTCAAACTATCTTCTTACCAAATTTCATATAAATCGGTTCGGTAGATCCAGAGATTACCCCCTAAAACGTCACAAACTCACAATTCACAAACTTTACCTCTTTATAATATTATTATTAGTATAGATATACCTGTTAAGTGTGAGTTCCAACAAAGTTACCTCTCTGGAGCTATAATAATTGCATATAGGTAGGTAATCTATACTTATTATAAAAATAAGTCCCCCGGCCGCGTCTTTCTGTCCTCCTGTCTGTCCTCCTGTCTGTCTGTACGCGATAAACTCGAAAACTACTGAACGGATTTTTATACGGTTTTCAACAATAGAAAGAGTAATTCTTGAGGAAGGTTTAGGTATATAATTTATTATGCTTTTATGTAAATTAGCTGAAATACGGCGACAAATGTTGAAGAGGTCGCAAAAAATCTCGCCAAATGGGAACTTTCCACGCGAACGCCGCGTAAACTAGCAAAGATACAGTTAAGTAATGTACTAGAGAATTCAAAATCTATAAAAATGCTACAAAAAAGTCCGCGATAGCATATCTCTATCTCTTACGGTTGACTTACAATAACCACTTTTATGTTAACATTTTTAATTAAAAACATTACGTTATTTTCAAAGTTATTTTCTTTAGTTCGGTATTAATCCTTATCCAAATGAATATTTTAGTTAGCTTAGTCATTTAATGCAGATTAAAATTGCTCTTTACACTAAATCAATCAGATGAATAGTTTTTGAGATATCGTTGTTAGAAGTAATTAGTAGCGAAACATTTTTAATGCTTGGCGAGCATTGAGATGCCTACGGCGAGTCCATCCCCTCTGCCCCGCATCGCTCGACCGCCTGCTCAAGCTATATAAACCGGGCGATGTAGCGCGCGATCCTAGGATACTTTTTACCGCGGGAAAATATCTTATTTCTGAGGAAAAATACAAAAACTGCAATGTAAGAGTATACTAATATGTAACACCTAAGAATTTAGTTTTTGGTCATCTGAACGCGGGCGGAGCCGCGGGCAATGCTAGTACATAATAATATGCAACACAACTATGTTGTCTTAAGTTTCTTATTCTCTGAAGTAGATTTTTAGTTTATATACCAATAAATTTTAGGTTATTTTCTTATCAAGGCATTATTTTATATGTGAACAATTTCTAAATTACCATAATATATTCTACTTATTTATTTATATAAGTAATGAGTAATAAAACAGCAAAGAAAAATAAAACTCCTTTATAGCCTTAACATTATCCAATTTAATAAAATAATAAAGATCAAACACATGAAATTCATAATGTTAACATTTGAATAAATATATACGTACAAGTATTTAATGACTAATAATATATGCAATAATAATACAAAAAAAAATTCATCTATTATATATTTACATTTATAGTATTATCTAAGAAGGCGTCCCTAGAGATGTATTTACAATCACAAAATTTAGATTATAATAAAAGCATAAAGCTTTCTGTCCAAATTGAGAAATTAAAATTGACTTCGTTTTCCCTATAAAAATAACTTTACTTTTAATAAATGTTACATAAAAATAAACAAGCGTTAATACTTAGATCAAATATAGATATGTATCTGATATTAAACACTAAGTATGTCCATGTGATGAAAACTATGCAACGGGATCGAACACTTAATACGTCTTTGGGGTAAAATAACTTACCTAGAACATTACTTACAAACATAACTATCGAAAGTGCCTAAACGATTGTTCTTCGAGTGTCGGGTTATCAGACAGTGTGTGATGATGTTAATAAAGATGAAATATAATTTATCACGTTTCTAACAACATTGGAGAACTGAGAAGTTGGAGAAGTGAAAATGTTAATAACATTATACTTAATGTAGGCGCCCCGCTCGAGCTCCGCACTGAAACAAACAAAACGGTGATTATTACAGTCGATGGAAGTACTTTTTGGGAATGAAACGATGATAGCTCTTTAAAAAACTTTGTTTTGTCGGCCTCTTTAAATTTCAATAAGTAAGCTTGTTAGGATGAACTTGAAGAAATAATTTTAGGTTTGAAATTTCAATTCTATTGAAATATGATCACAATTTTTCATAATAATATATACTATTTATATTTATGTCGTTCTAATATAAAATCCATGTAAATTTTGAGCTGAAATAGTTCGATTATCATGAATTTATAGTGGTTTTCTGAAGATTTACTCTAAATCAGGATAGTAATAAAGTATTTCGCATATATATTCAGTACTTAAAACTACGTGGTAATAGCTGCCATACATTTTGAAGCAGCGTTGGAAATCTCTCTTTGAAAAGCCGCAGCCAAGTGTTGATAATATGAATACTGTATGACACAATTTTCTTTAAAAAGAAAAGTCATCAGAACTTACAATTTCACTTGTTATGAATTGCTTCTATCCTACATTTTAGACATTATTTATGAATGTGTATATAAATAACATGTGTTATTTATAATCTAAATATCTTAAAATCTATACATATAATAAAATTGTAACTAAGTCGAATCTGTACATTAAATATTTATTGGAAAATCTTATTGAAATAGACATTATTATCGATACAGAGGCCGAATCTATAGTTTTTAGATTTTTTGTCTGTTTGTTTGTCTGTCTGTCTGTTACCGCATCACGGAAAAAGTACTGGAGGGATTTTGATGAAATTTGGTATGGTGATAGCTGGTTATCCGCGTCAACATATAGGATACTTTGCATTGTAAAAGTATACTGATATGTAAAACCTGAGAATTTGGTTTATGGTCATCTGAACGCGGGCGGAGCCGCGGGCAATGCTAGTTTCATATAAGTTCTTATTTCTTAATAGTTTTATTCCTTAAAAGAGTATAAACACGTATTCGAAGCAGACAACGCTTCCAAAAAGTTAGGTAAGTAACAAGTTATATAATAACGTAAGAAATATGAATCTTGTTCCATTTATTTTCTGAATATATTCTTTTTTTCTTTTACACCAGCCATATAAGAACAGGATAGCAATATTTATGAGGCTTATTTGTGAAAAAAGTATTAAGTCAAGTATTCTATGAAGTATGTATATATAAGGAAAATCCATTAAAACTGGAAGTTAAATCATAAAAAAATATAAACTTCAAATTCGTGTGTTTTATTATCTTATTTCTTTTTTTTTATTTTTTTTAAACTAGCGAATTATTCTCGCTTAGTTCGGGTTCGTCCCTAGGTGATTCTTTAAATTAACATTTTTTTTAACTATGAACCGATTAAAATAAAACAAATACTAAATGTTTAGTGAAGCTTTCCATATACATCATTGAAAACTGCATCCAAATCGGTTAAACCGTTTCTGAGATTAGCTTTAAAGATCAAAAAAGTGTTCATTTTTTAATAATAGCAAATGTTAAGTTCCTCGCCAGGTTGTCTTACAAGAATAACATTCGGTAGAAGTACCAGAGACTTGCATACAACATAACATAAGCTTAGAATATTAACATTTAATCATAAATGTAAAAAATAATACTGCTAGAAAGAAAAAGACTTTGCATATAGTTTAATTTTTGATGGTATTCTACAGAAACACCTGAGTGTAATAATAATATTAAAAACTACATATATAGTAATTATATATTAGATAATTTTAAATTATTAGTTAACAAATTATATATGTACTGGCAGAACCCGCGCTTCGCTCGCGCTAAAACTACAAAAAAAATTATCTAAAAAGGTAGTCTCATATAAACTTTCATCCCCTATTTTACCCTCTTATAGGATGAATTTCGTAAAAACACGTATTAATTTAATTTTATTGAAGAACATTAATACCAAGTTTTAAGTAATTCTGATCATAAGTATTTTTTTGATTGAATAATTGTATTATAATGTATTTTCCCGTGGGAATGAGATTATCTCCCGCGGTAAAAAGTAGCCTTTGTCACTCTTCAGCCCTCCAACTATCTCCACACAAAAAATCAAGCCAATCCGTCAATCTGTTTCGACGTGAAAAAAGAACACACAAACAAATAAACAAACAAACAAACAAACAAACAAACAAACAAAAAAACAAACAAACAAACAAACAAACACACTTTCACATTTTCACATTTATAAAATGATTATGGATTATATGTTAGTTAATTATAATATAAGTTAATTGGCTAGGTACTGATCAAACCTTCTACATATTAAATACTCCTAGAGGTACTTAAGTAGACTGAAATATTACATCGAATAGGGTTCGAACTCGGGACTTTCAGTTTGACAGTCACATAACACTTTAAGTATAAGTAAATACAGACAAGTAACAAATAAAATTAAGTCAGTCTAAAATAAACTTCCTTGAGCGTCATTAGAATATGAATAATTGATATGAATTAATGAAATCATTTGCGAAACAACGGGAATGACTGATTAGATGACATAATACAATATCTTGGTACTATTTCTGTTAACGCTTTTCGCTGAATAGGGTTAAGTCTGTTGAAATATCAATATCGGTATCATTATTTTTAGTTTGTTCATTGAGGTATAATGTTAATGTCAAAAATATATAATAATAAAAATTTTGATATGAAAAATGATCAAAATATATTATAGTAGTCTTTGCCCGCTGCCTTTCTAACATGATAAGCAGAGCGTGGATCAAAGGTAGCCTATATAAGATCCCAGGATGTATCTATGTCTTAGCCAGATTTTATTCAGCCCTTTTCAACGTCCCACTGCTGGGCACGGGTCTCGCTTCAATAGAAGGGGAATAAGGCCATAGTCCACCACGCTGGCCAAGTGCGGGTTGGCGGACTTCACATGTCTTTCGAAAACTTGCTAGGGCCCCTCAGACATGCAGATTTCCTCACGATGTTTACCTTCACCGTAAGGCAAGTGGTAATCATGTTAAAAATGATTGCACATGAAAATGTCAAAGATGCGAGACCCGGGATTTGAACCCGCTTCATTCGCATATTATTATATATTATAATATAATAGACTTTTGCTCTATATACAAAGTTAATTATTAGAATGGAATGATCAGTAGAAGTCAAAGGTTTTAAAAATCTGCTGAAGAGCAAGATTGGAGGAAAAAAACAAGCAAAAAATTAAATAAAATTCATATTACTTACCTAACAACATAGCTTCTTTACTATCAGCTACCTGGCTATTGCCTACAACTGCTTCGCTGCCTTCTCGCCACGCTAGCGCCACTCTAGCTATACATCGGACTTCCATAGTACGCCCGGGCGGTACTCTTAACCCAAGTGCCGTCGACAATAAGCCGTGAGCATGTTGTATAGGCGGATATTCCACTAACAGGTTGGGATCTGTTACCTTAAATAATAAGAATCTCATATTATATTCTTTATTGCACTTAAAATATGTTACATAAAAAAAATAACAAAGTAAACATAGTTCACAAAGGTGGACTTATCTCTAAAATCATATATTATTATAAAACAAAATTTTCCTACGAGATACCTAAACGAAATATTTCTGTGTTCATTAATCTTAATATAACCCATCCACTTAAAAGGAAATTTACATCTACTCAATCTACTAAAATTAATCTAACAATATATTTATAATATTTTTATTTGTTTTATTTTGTATTTGTAAACGAACACACCTAGCTACGTAATCTAAGTCAGTTTACACGAAAACAAAACACTACCATTTTTTACTTTATTAATTATAAATGATTATTAAGTAAATAAATAACTATAAAGTAACAAAAAAGTTTAACAAAAATCCAGTGACTCGCATGATTGTGCGTTAACAGATAAACAGATGAAAATGTAAAATACGCAACATCCTTGACAATGATGCTTTTATTACAGTACAAACATCCTCAATAATATTAAAATTATATAATATAATATATTGGTTTATTATATATTTATATAATATATTTATATAATATATTGGTCTGAAGTGTTTTTATATTAATATTTGTTTTTACAGAGTATTGTAACTTTACAATGATAGGTGATAGTTATATATCGATTCGTTTTAACTTTCTGCTGTGTATTATTATAAATTTTGGAAGCTGTATCCAAAGTCCACTATTACCTTAACCTAACCGAGACGAATATTTATTAGGTCACTATATGGCTTTTGGCAAAATATTCAGTGAACTTGGAGAACATTTTCAAATCTAAACAATAAAAATTTAGATTATATTTTCCATCGGCAACATGTACAGAAGTTTATACACCAGATCCATATTTCTAGCTTTAAACATGACGAAGTTTCATAGAACTTTATATCTTCTATAAATGTACAAAAATCTTTATAATACATATATGTACATAATATGTGATATATAAAGAACTATTGTGTTCCTAAAACTTCTGATTCGCTATTTTAGTTTACTTTAAGTTGGTTAATTAGTTAACTGTCCTTCAGTTGAGAATAATATTATATAGGTACGTTTTAACAGTTAGTATTGAATAGACAGACTATAATAATCTATACATATAATAAAATTGTAACTAAGCCGAATTTGTACATTAAATATTTTTTGGAAAATCTTATTGAAATAGACTTTATTATCGATACAGACGCCGAATCTATAGTTTTTAGGTTTTTTGTCTGTTTGTCTGTTTGTCTGTCTGTCTGTCTGTCTGTTACCGCATCACAGAAAAACCACTGGAGGGATTTTGATATGAGGGTAGCTGGTTATCCTGGTCAAATTAAAGGACACTTTTTACCGCAGGAAAATGTCTCATTTCTGAGAAAAAATACAAAAACTCCAATGTAAGAGTATACTAATATGTAAAACCTAAGAATTTGGTTTTTGGTCATCTGAACGCGGGCGGAGCCGCGGGCAATGCTAAGAATAATATAATAATATAAGCCTTTATTCAGACATGGTTTACAATAAAGATTACAACCTATATTTAATTGTTTTCTTTTTACACATGTATGACAAATTACTTAAGATACATATTTGACTATGTTTTAGGTATTTATTCTATTATTTATTTATTTTTGTATATAGTAAGATTACTTTGCCTCGACAACTTCCTCCTTAACTATCTATCTCTAGCTATTCTAGTCCATGTGCCGCCTGCCACAGCCATCATCCCATCTTTGGAATGGTAGACAGACCATATACTATATGATATAGCTTATATAGCTTTCCTCAATAAGCGGACTATCTAATACAAATAGATTTTTTTTTTTTAAATCGGGTTAGTAGTTCTTGAGATTAGCTCGTTCAGACAAACAAACTTTGCATCTTTATAATATTAAGTATAGATAGGTAAATATCAAGTCTTACGTTTGTTATTCCTTCCTTTATAAAAAAAAAAGAAATATTTGTGACCTTTAAGTTTAATTTGAGAAGGAACTCGATGAATAACTTTTTGGCATAAAGTTAATAAAGTGTTTATATTTTAAAACCATTAGCGACAAATCAAGATGGATTAGGTTTATACAAAGCTTCCCGGGGCAGAGGCTGACTGCTACCGGGCGCGTCCCCCGGGTGGCGGATAGGGGAATGCCACTCGCGACTGTTCCCCCAGACAGGAGCTTGTGGTACCGGAGCAATCCGGCGCGGACCAACAGCCAGGAGGGGCAGGGGGAGCGGTGTCAGGAGGGCGCCGTCTCCTCCTTGGAGGTAGCGCGGTGTCTCCGGCCGTTTTGCGGTAGGAGGCGCTGCGCGGGCCGTGCTGCCGGGGCTAGCCCGTCGGTGCGGCGGCTGGAGCGGGGCCATTTCGGTGGTCCTGCGTCTGGCGTGGTTGTCGGCAGCCATCTTGGTCCGGAGGTGGGCCGACGGTAGGGGGGCCGCGGGGGAAGAGGAGTGTCGGTATGGCGATGCGCCGCTCGTCCCTATCTCCCGCGGCCTAGCGGGGCCACCACCGTTAGATGGTGGACGCGGTGGGGCTGCAGAGGAAGAGGAGTGTCGGTGTGTCGTTGCCGCTCTCCCTGTCCTCTGCAGCCGATTGGAGGTGGCCCACTTCGGTGGGCGGAGGTTGGTTTTGATGGGGCTGCTCCGGGTACCTCTCTGGTGTAGCAGAGTTGACTGTGGAGCAGCCTCATCGGTATGGTGGTCAGCCATGGGCAGACCTGCCGCCGGGGCGCCGTAGTAGTTATGCGCGAGCGATCCTGCGGCGTCCCATTAAGGCGGAGGGGAGGGGAATGTCGGGTTTTAGTGGGTAGTACCGGCTCTTCTAGCCGGTGAGCCCCACATAACCACCTGGGGGGGGAGGGGGGGTTTATCAGGTGGCATGCGTAAATGCATTTCCCGACAAAAAAAAAAAAAAAAAGGTTTATACAAAGCTTAGCATTTCCAACTAAAGTCCATTAGCGTTGACTCTTTGTTGTTTTTGAAGCTTTGATGAATTTATTAATTGAACCATTTTTGCATATATATATATATATATAACTTTTATTATATATATATATATATATAATAAAAGTAGAAAAATTGCTATCATATAAAAAATGTATTGTTACAATTTATTATATATGTGTATTGTTAATTGTCCCTCAATAATAGTATTAATTGTCAAATTTATATGTACCTGTACAAAAAAGTGCCCAAAAACCATACATAACAAGATCTCATATAAAATGCGTTAACCAGTTAAATGCAAGCTGTTCATTTGCATAAAATGTGGTTAGACCGCGTAACAGAAATTAATTCCACTTAATTATACGATGAAATAAGTCGAAATTCTTTTTTACTTAATAAATTATATTAATTTTAGAAGACCAATTGAAAAAAATATATGCTGCATCTACTTTTATATACAATTACTAAGGGATGTTATGAAAAAAAATGCACCAGAATTAAGAAGAACTGGCGAAAGAAACTCAGTAGAGAGTGGGACTGTTAGATTTTTTATTGTTTTGATATATAAAATTGTACAAAGCGTTATGTACAATTTTTATTAAACACAAGCATTGCCCGCGGCTCTGCCCGCGTTCAGATGACCAAAAACCAAATTCTTAGGTTTTACATATTAGTATACTCTTACATTGCAATTTTTGTATTTTTTTCTATTAAATGAGGTATTTTCCCGCGGTAAAAGGTATCATATATGTTGACCCGGATAACCAGCTATCACCATACCAAATTTCATCAAAAGTCCCTCCAGTGGTTTTTCCGTTATGCGGTAACAGACAGACATACAGACAGACAAAAATTCTAAAAACTATAGATTCGGCCTCTGTATCGACAATAATGTCTATTTCAATAAGATTTTCTGAAAAATATTTAATGTACACATTCGGCTTAGTTACAATTTTATTATATGTATAGATCGATATCTGGAGGCGACTGCATCATTCTAGGTATTTTCTACAAAACAATTTTGAAGAAACCTCCCAACACAAACTTATCAATTATTTTTTATGTATTATTTTTTATTTTATTTTTATATATTATTTTTTAAATCTAGAAAATTAAAACTGTTTGTAGTACATTGTCTATAAAAAAAATTACTGACTAAGCAAATTATCGCTCTCAATCATCAAATCAATATCGTAGATAGTTATCATTATCTATTACTTTGGTATTATTTTTATTAGTGTTTTGAAAAAAATATTTTAGATCAATCATTTATACTATAATATACTTAAAATGTTACTGTAATTTTAAATTACACTAACCAAAACTTTTAAAACTTAAAGTAAAATATTATTATTATTAACTAGCGGCTCACTTTTCTTAACTTTACTTTTTTGATCAACTGTCGCTATGTACGTTTTAAATATTATAAATAGTTATTAGCCAGCGTTAGCCACATAATTTTTTTTTTCTTTCGTAATTTTTTCTGATGTCTTAATATTTCTATCCTATTCCGGATTAAGAGAAATTCAAAACATCAAATAGGTATCATCAAAATTGGTCCAGCCGTTCTTGAATTATAAATGGTGTAACTAACACGACTTTGTAGAAGCGAATAAAGTTAAAGAGTCTAGAAACAAGAATTATGGGATCTTATTTTACTGTAGAGAAATAATCTAAATTAAAACCATGGCTACGTCAATTGGCAGAGATCCAAAACGTTTGCTGTCCTTTGTGTTACCTATATACGAAGCAAAATGTATATCAAACGTTATTTATACATATAATAAAATTGTAACTCAGCCGAATCTGTACATTAAATATTTTTTGGAAAATCTTATTGAAATAAACATTATTATCGATACAGAGGCCAAATCTATGGTTTTTAGAATTTTTGTCTGTCTGTCTGTCTATCTATTACCGCATCACAGAGAAACCACTGGAGGGATTTTGATGTAATTTGGTATGGTAACAGCTGGTTATCCGGGTCAACATATACGATACTTTTTACCGCGGGAAAATATCTCATTTCTGAGAAAACATACAAAAACTGCAATACTAATATGTAAAACCTAAGAATTAGGTTTTTGGTCATCTGAACGCGGGTGGAGCCGCGGACAATGCTAGTCTATTTAATAAAAATCTGATATTCTTATTGACACTTAAGCCGCTGTCTATATGCGTGGATTTGCATAAGAGTTCCATATACTCGTACCTATAACGAACGTGCGCTAAGAAAGGGGTTTTGAAAATGCATCCCATAAAGAGTTCAGTTAAGGAGAAATGTTTTTACACATACTTACATTTTTAAAATTTGAAACTTGAAAGTTTATATTATATGGATTAAAAATATGGATGTTTGAAACTGCATCTTCTAAAGGAGTTAAATAAGGAATAAAAGTTATTATAAAAGCTCGTAATTTTTTAAATTTGAATCTTGAAAGTTTGTAAAAAGCCCTTCGTAGAAACTGTCAATAACAAAGGTGATGATGTTCTCCTAGCCGATTCCGGCCACGGCGGCCAATCTCAATGAGATTAGCCAACTGCGCAGGAGATATTATAGTGCTCAAGTGTACGCGCAGACACAACGTGCACTCTCTATTCCTATCACTATCATGGATGAAATGAAGAAAATAATGCATTAACACCGTTTCCGTAAATCGACCTTAAACACATATAATTCTACATTATATATACCTATTCAAGGCCCGCTACGAAAACTTAAAATATTACATAAATAAAAGATTTAACAAAAGAATTTACCAACTTTTGAATTTAATAAAAACCAAAAGGTCGTACGAATTTTGTGAACAATAGAAGTTCGGAAAGATTATAGCCATTATCAGATTGTTAATCAGGAAAGTATTCTAAAAGTTAAACCCAAGAAAAATTCTAAATTAGCTTCGGTCGCTTGGAGGTTTTCAAATTTTTACTTCATAATTTCGTAGGCTATTAGCTAAGATATCCCCGGTAAGCGCGATTTATCCTCTCTCCTTTAGAATTTTAAAATTAAATTCTTTTGTATACCATAATTAATATAATAAATTTATATTTTTACATTAAATATTGAAATGATAGATAGTTTTCTTAGTTCTCCACTGAAGTGTATGAGAGATATCGTCATCTAACAAGACGTTAAATAAACAAAGTTTAAAATAGTTTTAAAATGGAAAATTGATTTTAATAACTTTGAAATGGATTATTTTAGTATAACCCGTTATTTTTGTTATGTTTTTTATTAACTTATGTAGTAAAATTAAATATAAATATCATTATTAAATAAAAAAATATATTTACCTTTTCGCCATCTATATCCCAGCTCAAAACTGTAGCAGGATAAGAACGGCCTGATGTACAATTTAAAAATAACGAATCACCTCGCCTGTTCTCTTGCTCATTCCCTGTTATTCGTGGGCCTTCTCGTGGTAAATCTACAAAATTAAAATTAATAAAAAAAATACATCTTCAAGTTTTTGGTTGAGTACCTATATACTTACTGTTAACTTTAATTTCAATTTTATTTTTGCTCTCTAATGTAAACTATTATTATTCAGTTACTATGTTGTTGTTTTATTAGAATGCAGTGTTGCTTATAATTAGGGCATCATTAAGACTAGACCTATGTAATAAATAAAATGAAATAAAAATCAAACGCTATATCAGTGACGAAAGGTGTTATACTGACCTAAGCCACTGAATGACTGTCTCAATAGTTTTTGCTTCCAGATAAGAATTAATTTGGTTTCAAGGCAATTACCCGATGAAGGCTAATTGAAATGAAGAAAAAACAAAAAAAAGAACGTCCAACTAATGAGTTCCTTCTTAGTAACTTAATTTTATCAAAAGAAAGTTTGGAGATAAAAAGTAAAATATTTTTACTGTGTCGCCTGTTTTCTTTTATTTTATTACTTTTCGTCTATGCGACGAAAATTGATAAAATATTTCAAGAACGATTGAGACCCTTATCAATCAAATAGAAAATTAAATATAAACAAGACAAAAAAAAAAGTTTTTCTTCGAAAGCTAACTTTCAGCTTATAAAAGTGACGTCAATTACAAGGAGAAAAGTTTACAGAATTGTTAAAAAAGACTTAGAGCAAAGTATCATTTTAAGTAGGTTGCCGCTATCCTTCTAACAATTTCTTATTAATGAAATGAATTAAATTATAATCAAAGATCTTATCTTTGCACGTCGATTATGTTACTACTAATTTTAATATAGGTATAGTTGTAGTAAGGAGTACATTACCACAGGTAGCGAGGTCGAGTATCGCTCAAAATAAATAGCTTCACTACATAGTATAAAACAAAGTCGCTTTCCGCTGTCTGTCTGTCCCTATGTATACTTAGATATTTAAAACTAAGCAACGGATTTTGATGCGGTTTTTTTAATAGATAGAGTGATTCAAGAGGTAGGTTTATATGTATAATACATAAATATTAGGTATAGTAGGTAGGGAGGAACCCGAGCGAAGCGAGGGTGAGTTGCTAGTTAAGAATACAATATAGGGCTGGTAAATGACGCTTAATTGGACTACTATCTAATCTAATGATACAGAAGTAAATTGACAAATTTGGATGAAGTACACAGATAGACTTTCTATGGCCTGAAGTAACACATAATCTACTGTTAGGCACTCACTCGTAGGGACGCACCCAGGCAAAGTTGAAGGTAACTCACATGTAATATTATAAACGTGAATGTTTGTCAGTATATGTGTGTTTATTATACCGTATAAATCCCTATCACTCAAGTACTAGAATATAAATAGCTAAATTCATCCTAGAAGATCATCCAGAAACTTTGATAAATACTATGATACGAAGAAATGTTATTTCCTAAAGGTGTACTTTACATTCGCTATTATAGAATATATATATATTAAAATAACTAAGGGTTGTGTCACGTGGTCGAAATATATCATTTATACATCTTTTTTTTACGTTTTTCTCATCGATTATAGAAAGTCAACAGATTAAGTCCCTCGTAAACAAGTCAAGTCTTGTCTACTGGGATAGATCTGTTACTTCTTCTGGCATGTTGTATCCAACATGCCAGAAGAAGTAACGAATCGAATGGATGTAAGCCATGGAAATAAAATAAAAAATACAATTATATAAACTTTTAGATAACAAATGAAACAATATTAAATAATAATAAAATTAAATGTTAGAAGTATATTGACACTTTCTCCTTAACCGTACTTTCTTCATCGCCGAATACGAATTAAGATAAATATGTAAATTATATCTTACAAAAATATCCAGATATTGTTTATTCGATTCACGTCTTTAAAATAAATAAATAATTGTAAATGTAAAACTAGTATTCGGTAATTGGGCTTAACTATGAAACGAAAAAAATAGACAAATCGCTTTTTTTCAAACAATAAGTACAAATTGTATTGCAATTTGTTAAATAATTTGTAAAACAACTGAAAAAACTGTATGTAATCCAAATAAAAAATATCAAGAATAAGAGAAAACAATTCTGATAAAAAAAGTAATACAAAATTATAAACAAGTATATAATTATAAGTATTCTTGGTGCTTTGTGGTCAAAACTCAACCATACCTAATCATTATTGAAAATTTGAAGAAAACATATACACATGAATAGAATTATATAAAAAGGAAAACAAAATAATATAATAAAGTTTCCAAAATATTTTTATTGATAACACTAACTGATGGCTACTAAACAAACAATACATAAAAACTTAAAAAAACCGAGTTCCAGACACTAAAATGTAAAAAATAACTAAGCGGAGGTTTTTATTTAGAATAGATACCTAAACTAATCAGATTTTTTCGAAGTCGGTGCCAGCCGATGCAAAGCAAATCTAATATATATTTCGATATGTAAAATACAGATTACCCATTAGATATTCATATCTTAAAATATTGTAGGCTGGCACCGACTTAGGGAAAAGAAAGTTTTTTAATAACATATTCGATTAAACAATGTATTTAAAAAATATATTTATTGTTTATTTATTAAAAAACCGCTCGACCGATTTTGATAAAATTTATATGAGACCACCTGGGATGTATTTGAAACAAAAAAATCCGACGAATTGAGAATCTCCTCTTTTTTGGAAGTCGGTTAAAAAGAAAATCGGTTGACAGGTAGAGGAGAAAAATGTACCGAACTGTTTTGTTTTTGCCCATTTATATGTGGATATTTGGTACTTGGTATTGATTTTATATTATACTCACAAATTACTTCCATTTTACTCTCTCCCGCAGCAGATGCAAAGCTGGGTGCCTCAGCTGAAACTTCGCATCGGTATAGACCTGATGATTTTAATGTCACCGGATGAAGTACCACTTTTTTGTCATCGGATTTTGATAGCTAAAAATAAGCTTTTGGTTAAACAAATCTAATTTAAGATATAAAGCTTTGATAGTTGTATATGCATATTTTGGGATGATTTCAAAAAGGATTTTGATTCGGGGTATGGATATGCGTGCGTGCGTGCCTGCATCCATGCGTGCGTGCGTGCATACGTGCTTGTGTGTGTGTGTTTGCGTATATATGTACGTGTGTGCGTCTGCGTGTGTTAGTTATAAGTGGATTTTACCAATTATTTATTATATCAATTATTAGTATTTTAAGTTAAGTTTAAAGAGTTATTGAAATTAGGAATAATTTATAAGCGTGTAAAATCGTAAAATGTAATGTTACACCGCATCAAAATGACCCTCTATAAAATTGGTGACACAATTTCGCGACATTTTTGTGTTAATATTGATGTAATTAAGCTAAACGGAAAAAGTGAGGCTTACTCAAGATAAAGTGCACGTAACTAGTATCACAAATGTAGATAAGTGAAAATGTAAAAAAAAACCATTACTAAATCACAAAAAATATTTTTGATAATTTGGTTATCAATTAGAAATATCATGTATAACAAAAATATATTCAATTATTTGAACTAAAATACTTTCAGATAAAGAGTTCTGAATTCTTTAACTAATTAAAATTAAATGTAAGCAGTTTTATAATTCATTTGACAGAAATTACGACAAACAAATCGTTCAAGTAACTTCAAGCTCATTTAACCTTATATTAAGTCCTTAAGCACTTCTTAGTGGAATGATTTAAAGAAAGTACTTACATCGACTTTGATCCCCTCAAGTTTGTAAGAGTGTTTAGGCGGCTCATATTTAGGCATATATCGATAGAACTCTTCATTATCTCTGTACCATTTTACTGAGTAAAGTTTGTCATCACCCAGCTCATAATCGCAGTCCAGTTGTGCTTGCTGACCTCTCAAACGATGCGAAGGGATCGAGACACGAACTATCCTCAGTAATAAGGATTCTGTAACAAGAAAATTAATCTTCTCAAGAGCACTTCAACTACGTTTGGCAACATTTATTATAAGATATACCTAATATTGTCAGCGGTCATGGTATGAAAGACAAGTGTGGTTTTTATATACATTCATATTATATTATATTAATAAATATGTATAGGTACGTATCAGTGGCGAAGGGTGAAATTTTATATAGATATATATATATATATATATATATATATATATATATATATATATATATATCCAAAAGAACATTTATACATTTAAAAAATTAAATGTATGTAAAATTATAGCAAAATAATTTTAAGGTAAGACGTCTTGTATGTGTCGTAGGATGATTTCATAATTAGAATTTTCGTGAAAACCCTAGGGACATTGCGAAAACACGGATAGTTAGACAATGGTTAGGTAAGTTTTATTTTTTGATAATGTGACAGTTCTGACTTGGATAACGTAGGTTGAGAAGGCTAAGAAGAAAAGGCTAAGGCTAAGAATGCTTAGGTGTTTTTGCAAAAACCCTATCTTTTTCCAGTAAGATTGAGAAAAGTTTTCACCATCGTCTAATTATCCGTGTTTTCACTATATACCTAGGTATTTTGCGAAAATTCAAATAATCAAATTAACCTGCAACATATGGACGCTTCGCCACTGATACGTATCATGTATGTTATAAGCTTTACTCAACCACGTGATAGATAAAGATATTTCATGTTCTAATTTTGGTCAAACATGTATTTTAATGAATAGACATATTATGTGTATTTCATTTTCATTTCCCATTTATATCTCATTCAAATATTTGAATGATATAGAGGAAATTATAACTTTCTACGTGGTCATGATAATTTGTTAGAGTTTAACATTGTTAGTATATTCTTTCTGTTTATATATTTATAGAGTTTATTCGAAATTATTCTCATATAGTGAATTTCATATATTTAGTCCTAGAAGAAAGGGCGGACCACAATGTATAGTACTCATAATACAAGGTCTATGAAGGTATTGTGTGGTAGATTTAGTTTAAAGAAAGTAATTTGTAAGCAAAAAGTTGGCCGCAAAGAACGTTTGCAATATAATTCGAATTTATTTGTTAGATTGTATCGAGTGAAGATTTAAGGGAATTGGTTTGTGACCATGGTCGCATTTACCTATTGCTTAGATACCAGTTTTATTTTTCATACTTTAAATCTCTTTTTTTTTTGGGAAATTTATTTTATTATAGATATTCTTTATATGGGTATTGTGAAAATATTTACAATATTAACAATATCTATTAATCTTCTTACTGTTTGTATGTATTATTTGATTGTGTTTGCTATATTTGTAAAGAAAGTTTTGGTGAAACAAGCTTGTAGCTTATAAATAAGAGGAAAGAAATAAATGATTAGGTCCAAGTTATCTAATAAATTAAAAATATTTTTTTCCTTATTTATATGATATTTTACTTTTATTACCTTATATAATTGTTAGGTCCATGTAATCGAGTAATTATATTGTTAAAAATTTTATCATTTTCAAAGGAATAAAAATGTATACAGACGTTACATAAGCAAACCTAAAGACGTATGGATAAAAATCCATTAAGATTAAATCTGTTATTTTAAAGATATACACATAGATAGAAGTCTTTTTAGAAACGAGGTCAATATCCTATTTTTTTACTACACGACATAAGAAACAAGAATTCATCCTTAAATAAGCTACTATTACTTATTAAAATCTCCAGGTAAAATTCTAAGAAATTAATTAAAATTCTAAGAAATCTATTGTTAACTGACACGCCAGCGTATCCGCTATAGTGGAGGCATTAAAATACAAACAAAGGTCTATACATAAATACATACATATAAGTTTCTTCACGTTCCTACGTCCTTACTTTATACTACTTACCTACTACTATTTACTTATGTGGACGTGCAGATTAATAAACTCTTCAGTTTTATATATTAGTATAAAATTGATAGCGGAAGTATCAAGCTCTTCATCACGGTGCAGTTTTTAAAAGCGAAATAGTTATATATAAATAAACAACGCGAGCGGAACCGCGAGCAAGAGTAAGTCAATTAATTTTAGCTTTCTTCAGTTTTAAACTCCATATAAATTTTATAACTACGTACGCAAAAGCAAATTTTCGGATGCACAATATGCTTATAAAGGAGTACAAAGTTTTATTTTCACATATTAATATATATATTATTCTATTTTATCTATATCTATACATATAAAAAAATTCTAACCGAGTCGAATCTGTACATTGAATATTTTTTGGAAAATTCATTAAAATAGTCATTATTATCGATACAGAGGCCGAATCTATTTGTATTATATAGTTTTTAGAATTTTTGTCTATCTGTCTGTCTGTCTGGGAACACCACTCGACGGATTTTGATGAAATTTGGTATGGATGATAGCTGATTATCCAGGTTATATAGGATATTTTTTTAAATAGTATCTCATCTCTGAAAAATCTATACTAACCGTTAAAACGTACATAGGGACTAACCCGAGCCGAGCGAGAGTGAGTCGCTAGTTGTATATAATACTATTTACTATGTCTAAAGACACTAATTCTTTTTTAAGTGAAATAAAATACGTATGTGGGCTCATTATAGTAATGAGATGTAAAAAATGTGTGAAAACTTCAAACACGCACTAAAATATTTACAAAGTGAATAATAAAAAGTTCAAAATAAGAGAAAATATAATAAAGTATCTTGTTAGAGAAAATAAAAAATAATATAAAGTAAAAGGAATCTCATCAATCCAGATAATCTATGAAATTCCCATAAAGCTCATATGGATATTTACCAAATATTAAAGTCGGTACCTTCATAATCCCTCCACGACCGCGGACACGCCGGCGTTACAGTTAATAATAGATTTCTTAGAAATTTCATTAATTTTTTAAAAATTTAATTATTTTTTTAGAAATTTAATTAATTTCTTAGAAATTTACCTGTAGGTGATAACGACTGATTTGATTTTAAAGGGAATTTTTGAAGTTATACTTTTTTTTGGCACGTTTTGAAAAAATATGAGAGTAAAATTTTTACGATGCCTTCGCACACCGACAGCCAAAAAGCGACATGATGAGTTAGCTGAAAGCGACATGATGAAGTTAGCTGCATTCCTTTTACAAACAAAGAGTTGTGACATACGGGATGAAATCTTTAGCTATTTTTGTTCTGTTACGCCAAACAAGTATAACTTCTTACGTGCGTACATAAGTACACACACACGTCTTTTAAAAAAAACATTTATTGCACAATGTATGAACTTAATACTAAAACCAATCTCTACCAGTCGATTTTTAGGCGACAAAGGAAGATTGTACAAAGGTTGCATTTTTGTGGATTCAAAAGAGAAATAAATATACTTCTTTTATCCCGAAGATAAATAAAAAGAAAGTTTCTGAAGGATAATAGAAGACGATTTAATCGATTATAACTGGTATTTTAACTTGTAGGTACAGAATTCCTTCAAAGTTCAAATATTCTACTTGGGATAGAAGTTTTATGAGTTTTATGGTATGCAGTGAGGAAAGGGTCGGCCTCAGAGTAGTAGGGCGAGTGGCTACTTATTATTAGTACTGTACATAAAATGTTGAATATGTCTAAAGTACGGTAAGTTCCATGTCGTTTCTCGAATTAGGCTGTTGAAAATTATATAGAATTATGTAATACTTTAGTAATTAATAACAATTATCTTTTTCTTCGTGAACTCAATGATGAGTTTTAAAGGTTAAGGAGTACTTTTTTTAAATTTTATGCGCATATTGTTTATGAGTTATGCGTTTATGTATTTTTATTTTATTCACAAGAAAAGAAAATAAATACAGTGAAATAACAAACATATTTAATTGTATGTTAATTATAATTTAAGCATCTTATTATACGTTAAATATATGTATACAAGTGGCAAAGGGTGAAATTTTAGCAGAGGTTAGCAGTTTCAAAAATAAAAAAAAATTATATAAGTATTAATGCAGGAAGAAATAAAGCTATTATATATATATATATATATATATATATATATATATATATATATATAATCTCACTTTGTACTTATAAATCCTTGATAGTGTATATAAATTAATATATGTGTGTTACCATATAGCTTGAAAATACATGATATATATCTATATATATCCATAAGAACATTTATACATTTAAAAAATTAAATATATGTAAAATTATAGCAAAATAATTTCAAGGTAAGATGTCTTGTATGGACGCTTCGCCACTGGACTAAGTATATTATATATATGTATGTACGTAATCTATATATCTATATATTCATGATTTAACACAGTTATACAGTTATAAGCTTATGACTAAAGATATCGTTTGGTAAATATATCTGTTCGCCTTTATTTCCCCTGAGTTTAGGTTGAGTCGGACCCAACAGTCATTTAAAGTGAGTAAACACGTTCATGAAAGCCGGATAACTCATAATAAAGTCGTACAATTTAATCCTTGAAACGCAAACTTGAAGCATCACGACGTGGAAATAATTGTAACAGTTCAAATTTTGTTTAACAATTAGCTTGAATAGGCTCCCAATTGTTTTGTTTAGTATATTTTGTAATGATAGCATCAGTAATTTAACTTTATACTTTAGTGATTTTATGTTAAGCTGAATTAATATTAATAAATTTATGAAAATAATATTACGAAAGCTCTGTCCCAGGAGTTCTCTCCCAGATAACTTTCCGACTACCGGCAACCTGTTGGACTATGAGCATCTCCCTACGGTGAAACGAATAAGGCTCGAGACAAAAAGGAAACTATAGGCAACAACAGCCTAAGTGCAAAATTGGCTGTCCTGACCCAATTTTTATTATAATGAAATTTGGTAGGAACTGGATTCGATTTAATGTTTAATGAGGAAATATCAAACAAAAATATTGTTACAATCTATGAGTTATGGGATCAGAAATCGAAGTACGTTTTTTTAGGCTACAGATATTTTTAGTTTCGATTTACTTACACAGGTCATTTTTTTTAACGTTGGGAAATGCATTTACGCACGAGGCGTGGGACTCACCGGCAAAGCCAGTACTACCCACTAAAACCCAACAAAGCCTTCCCCCGTCTTAATGGGGCGTCGCAGGATCGCTTACGCATTCAACTACGACGCCCCGACGGCAGGTCTGTCGAAGCAGACCACAACAACCACGGGGTTGCTCCAAGGTCCACTCTGCTATCAGAGAAGTACCAGGAGCACCCCGCATGGTACACCACCCTCCGAAGAGGGCTGCTTCCCACCGCCCGCTGAAGTGGGCCACCTCCCTGTGCATTTCTTGGCTTCGCGCCCGGCTGTGTTGCCGGGCACTACTGAGCCCCCCACCACGACAAGGTGAACGCACGTTTGGGAGTTTTGGCTTAACTCAGCCTCTGAGTACAATTTTCGTATTTCTTCTTAATCTTCTCTTAGTTCTGAAATTCAACTGAACTCTAGACATACTGGTGCTTTTTATTTGCATAAAGAAATAATAATCTAGTATTCAAAATTTCGAATCTTTTCTAGTAATTTTAATTCCCTTCTGGAAAGTATTTTTTTATTATTAACTGTTCTTGAAGATAATTGTCAACTGTTTGTGTTGTGTTTATTGTGTTACGTTGACAACTGGTTTAGGATATATAAAGCATACTACAGACTAACGATTTTGCATTATAAATATGCCGGAAGTCGAAGTCCAATTCTTTAATGGGGCAAATATTTGTATTATGCCACAGTGTTACCTAACAAACGTAATAATATTGATAAGGATTGAAAGTGAATCGTTTTTCATATCGTCTTCTTCTTAACGTCCCACTGCTGAGCACGGGCCTCCCATCAATATGAGGGGGATCAGGCCATAGTCCACCACGCTGGCCAAGTGCGGGTTGGCAGACTTCACATGTCTTTCGAAAACTTGCTAGGTTCTCTCAGACACGCAGGTTTCCTCACGATGTTTTCCTTCACCGTAAGGCAAGTGGTAATCATGTTGAAAATGATTCGCACATTAAAATATCAGAGGTGCGAGACCCGGGATTTGAACCCGCTTCACTCGGTTACCCATGCGAGCGCGTCACCACTTGGCTACCACTGCCTATTCATTATTATTCTTATTTATAAATCATTATTTTTATAGTTAATGCTGAACAATACTGACTAGATAAACGATATCGAATCACGAGTTAAATTTTTCGACTTGACTGTTTTCGGAAAAGTATTTTAAAATTTACAATTAATGTTTATTTTATACCTCTCACAATAATTTTACTGTCAAAAAAATGTTATTTAATAGCAATTTTTTTGTTCATTACTTTGAAATGTCGCTTGAAAACAGTAGGTCACGTGATATTTTGACCTATGACGTCACCTTTTAATAAACAAGACCCAACTACCGCGCTCTTAAGATTCTGAAAAAAGTTTAAAAATGATTTTGATATTCTACTGAAACTGTGATAATAATAACCTTTTTTTTTAACGTTGGGAAATGCATTTAGGCACGACGTGTGGGACTCACCGGCGAAGCCAGTACTACCCACTAAAACCCAACAAAACCTTCCCCCGTGTTAATGGGGCGTCGCAGGATCGGTTACGCATTCAACTACGACGCCGAACCGTAAATTATTTTATTTAGAACATACATTTAGTACGCTTTAAGAGTGCACCATGAGAGCGGTACGATTCGGTATCAGAGGAGCGGGATGACCAACGTTCTATCGTGCGTGAGAAGTATAGAGCAATAGAGCGATGCTCAACCTATTTTATAACGACGTGTCAAAACAGTTTTTAATTCACTATGAATTAATTAAACAACTAATCGAAAAACAAAACATATATTTTTCAAAAAAATACATAATCGAGAAAATTTTTAACAATCGCGTTTACAATTTTTGCAATTCGACATAAAAGTCGGAAGTATCAAATCACTAAGTATCAAAATGGTAACTTTTACAGATTCTGTGATAAATAACAAAGCTTTGGTATCAAATTGCCATACGAACACTCTTAAGAACGTTAAAGATTAAATATTGATATTAAGATTAAATATTGAGCTTTTCAGCATGAAAAAAAAGCTTTAAGTATGTTACAAATTAATCCACGTATTGCCAAATACTATTAGTAAGCCGCCGTTATTAAAAAAGCCACGACATCTCTGCAGCATCCTTGGGAGACACTGGGATTTTGTACCTACAATTTTTCCTTCTCTTTGATGGCTATGAACACTGAGTATACACACTGAGTGACTTATTGATATCGAAATATACATGGATGTTGTATCCATGTAATTATGACTATTTAGCGATTCTGGTAAGGAAATATATTACTTATACCAATAAATTATATTGTATAACCTTATTTAATTTTGTACTTACTTTGAAGTTTTTTTTTTTAATTTAGTAAGTCAGGATTAGACGTTAAGAAAATTGTGACCATAAATGAATAGACTTTGAGTATATTTTTACTATCAGCTTTATATATCCTAATTCCATTTAATTTAACAAACAACAACAACAAACGTAAATCGGAATATTTTAGTTATAGCGTTCAGACTCAATAATTAATATATTTTCATAACAAATGTTTGTATTGTAAAATATGACGTCACACGTTCCTCAATCATGGTCGTCCGCGTTTTGGTACTCGTCAACAGATAAAAAATCGCAAATTTATTTTATAAAAATAAATTATTTACATTTTGTATTATAATGCAAAGCATATAATTGTATAATAATTATTATTGTTTATCAATAAACTACTATATACAACATATTATTTTTTAGAAGTTAGAACTATCATGTAGCCAATTTCGTATAACAAGAAAACCCGATTATTATAGATTTTGTGTGCAATTACGATACTCACATCATATTCAACATTAATGTTTTATTTTTGCGAATCGATCAAATATTGATAAAGGTTATATAATTTATTATACATTTTGTAGAATATTTATTAATTACTTGTGACCGTGCTCGTATATTATATTTAATGGATACTAATAATTGACATTTTGTTTTCATTTATTTACTAGATTAATAAAGCTTTCAAAATAGATAGGTAATAAGCAACAAGTACTTTGTAAAAACAAAGTAATCTCCAGAAAGATTTTTATATTATTAAATCCATTGTTAAAATAGTAAAGAAATGACTAGAGTTCAGTATGTAATAAAAACTTGAAGAAACTTTTAACTACATAAGTTTCGATTACGGTCGGAATTAAAAGCGAATGAAAATTCGCGTATGATTTCGAGTTCAGATGAAAATTGTGGTTTCCCTGTTTCAGGTGTACGGTATACAGTGGTGTTCAAATTAAAGTGTGTATTCAGCCCTTTTTAACGTCCCACTGCTGGGCACGGGCCTCCCTTCAATACGAGGGGGATTAGGCCATAGTCCACCACGCTGGCCAAATGCGGGTTGGCGGACTTCACATGTCTTTCGAAAACTTACCAAGTTCTCTAAGACATGCAGGTTTCCTCACGATGTTTTCCTTTACCGTTAAGACAAGTGGTAATCATGTTGGAAATGATTCGCACATGAAAATATCAGAGGTGCAAGACCCGGGATTTGAAATTGCTTCACTCGGTTTCCCAAGCGAGCGCGTTACCACTGGGCTACCACTGCCTTTTTTTTTATTAAATTAAAGTATAGCAGATTAAAATCCGTACGTGGGCGGGGCGACAAACAGACGGTGATACAAATTTGGACTCCTAATTATGTAGGTACCTAAGCGTATATATACGGTTAACGATACGAGAATCGAAGCTACGACCTTTTAACTAAGTTAGCAAAACAATGAAACGCAATCTATGCCAAGACACGACGTTTATACTTAAATACACGTATTGTATCTATTTTACACATAGTTATTATGTATATATATATTTCGGTCCCCACGAAAGATTGAAAAGAAGAAATTGTTCCTAATACCCCAGGGTACTGCTATTTCGGACTAACACTTCAATTCTCAGAGAACTTTGCATCAAGCAGCGTCTTTCCTCATCTTATATCATTATTATCTTCTTGCATCCTTACCTTCTTTGTCGCCTTTCTAGGCACAACAATATGCCCATGAAGTCCTTATTGGTGCAAGGAAGAGTAGAGGGCACTAGGGCGCGTGGAAGATGCCTATGAGGTGGATGGATCGCTAAAGAGGAATGAAGGCGTATTGTCAAGCGGGTCACAACACCAAAATGATGACCAAGACCAGTCTCTACAGACTGAAATGACTAATAACATTAATATATCTATTTAAAAGGTTCTAAAATTGCAACGAGGTCAGACTTATGCAATAAATATTTTTAGGCATATGCTAAGAAATGACCCGCGCGCAGAAATAAGATGACATTCTACGATCGTTTATAGATAACGAAAAATTATAAGGATTTGACATTTTTAAATATTATTTCTAATAGTCACAATATGCCATTCTCATATATTATTTAGTTTAGTTTTGTTGTAAATATAACTATTTTAAATCCCATCCTTCCTATCCTTAACTTCTTAAACTTAACTGTCCGCAAAATAGACACAATAGTTAAACAATCAAAATGTTCATATATGACTCACGGGACAGGAAAATGGTTAATTATATTAAATAGAAAACATACCAGGATTAATACTACAAGGATCTAATGAATCGCGAATGGCTTGAATAGAGTATAAAAAAGATATGAGAATTTTATTCAAAACTTTTATTAAAAGTGACATACCCTCGCTTCACTCGGGTGCGTCATTAGATATCTTTTGTTTTTATAGTACAAGCGATTTACCATCGACGACACGTTTGGCTCAGTTTGTACTTTGTAGTGACCCTACTTGCTGTGCCAGCGGTCGCGGGTTCGAGTCCCACTAGGGGCTCTCAATGTGTGATAAACACGAATGTTTGTACTCTAGTCATGAGTGTTTATAATGATATGTATCTATTTAAAGTTATATATGTGTAATGTATCAACTATCTGGTATCCATAACACAAGTCTCGTAGCTTACCATGGAACTAGATTGTGCTGTGTGTTATTGTCCTAACATATTTATTTATAAATGAGGCTCTTTTATTGTACAGTTTTACTATAGTAGTTGAAATTAAAAAGGTGCTATCTCGTCTCAAATAATAGAAACTAGTAATTCTTGTAAATAACTACAATTTTACGTTTGGGTAAAATTGTAGTTATTTACAAGAATGACTAGTTTTGGTAGCTACAATGGACCATAACTGGTCGACGTAGCTAGGGCCGACCTAGGAACCACCCAGTAAAATAAATAATAATAACTACAATTTTTGTCAAAAACATAAACTATCTACGTTCCAAACCTTCAACCCAGTTGCATATTTTTGAAAAAGCCAACATAGCACCTTTGTCATCTTTATAAAATCTTGCATGAATTTTAAAATCTGAATACGGTAGATAACATGCTTGAGGCTGTAGCACCTTAGACTAACATGTCTTATGTGTTTATATCAGAACTTACGTTATCATATCTCATATGCATAAATATACAAGCGATGCGAATATACAATGAGTGCAGTGTGATGAAAATAAGGAGAAAAGTAAGATTTATTTCATAGTAGCACGTATTCTTTAGGATAATGCCAGTACGGTTTCAATTGTAAGATTCATACTAGATGTATTGCATTCTGAGGGATATTCTGAAAGTTTTGATGCCTTTATAATACTAATATATTGATCTATAGTTAATAAATAACTTATGACTTGATCACAAATATATCGAAATACCTCAACGATCTTTTAAAGACAATAAACATTTTATATATTATGTACATTCCTTCTGAAACATTGACAAAATATAAAGAAATCAATTTATATTATATTAATCAATATAATCGTGCACTATATTAGTTCTAAGTGCATACATACAGACAGAAATAGCAAGTATGTTTTGTGAAGATTCTGTAACTCATTGAGAGACAAAATCTATACACACTCTATAATATTATTAATGTATGTATGTGTGTCCTGTGGTTAAAACTATATGTAATAAATGTTAAATATTTCATGGTATGAGAACAAGTTGGTGAAAACAATGAAATGTTTGTTTATGCATACAATTGCATAAAATTTACATATGTGTTTTTCATTTGTATACAGTTTCATAAGCAATTGAAATTAAGCTTATGTAAATAAATTGTAGTATGGAATACAAACAAAAATTATTTTAAAAACATCTCGAATTTGGTATAGAACAATTATATGTACAATGTTAGGTACATTGTACATATAATTTTTCTCTTCTTCTCTTCAATATAAATATTATTTTAAATGCAAAAGTACCTATTCGTCTGTTTGGCAAAAATGTCTAATCCGCTTGTCAAAATTGGATCACACCCTGGATAAGGATATATACAAACTTCTTACAAACTTTTACACATTTTTATATAATAAAGTTGTCAAAAAGCCATAAATAAAAAAAATCATTATCTTCTAATATTCTCTCGTGTTCACGAATTTTCGTGTTCTTAGTTTGGATATTTATTAAATTGTTTTGACTATTATTGTATTAGCCTATGAAATATGTTGCTTCTGTAACAACTATCAGTTAAAATACTATGCCAGAGATCGCAGGTTTAGTTTTTGTAAATTGCAAATGCTATGTAACGTCAGAAAGCCCAGAAACGACAAAGTACGCTTGCCCAAAGTTCAATTCAAAGTGTGCTCTATGTTCTCTCTATCTATGCACAAAGGGAAGCTCATGATGATGAAAACTGTAAATAAAATTTAAAATTTTCTTATAATTAAGTATAAAACTCAGTTTAATTAGTAATGTGTAAGGTTTCAGGCCAAATAATTAAAAATATATATATAATATGATCCTTATAATTGGTTTATTGGTAATTAATATCACGTATCAAGAAGAATAGATACTGTCAGCGTTTTAAGTAATTTTAATTTTATTAAAACAGTGGATTTAGACAAAATGATATTCTATAAGAATTAACGCTAATTATATTATGGGAACGACATAAGCGCCATATAATATGCAGTATAAAGCAAAGTCGCTGTCTGCCTCCTGTTTCAAACTTACTTCTTCTAAACTTTCCTACATTTATAGAACGAGCGATATTTTGTACAAAAAGGCTGAACCGTAGAGGTGTATTGTCAAAAAAAATTGTGTTTGTTTGGCTTGTTAAAAACACAGTGTTAGCTAAAGCCATAAGAGATACATCTGAATAATATCTACATGAAATAATAGGTACCTACATAATTATATCAAAATACTATATAACTCACACACTATATAATATAACTACTCACCCGCACTCCACTCGGGTTCGTCCCTAGTTACGTTTTAACGTTTAACTCAGAGATATTTTGCCGCCGTAAAAAACCTATATGTTGACCCGGATAACCAACCATCATCATACCAAATTTCATCAAAATCTTATTATCTAGTGGTTTTCTCGTGATGCGGTCACAGACAGACAAAAATTCTAAAACCTATAGATTTGGCCTAGTATCGATAATAATATCTATTTCAATAGAATTTTCCAAAAAATATTTAATGTACAGATTCGGCTTTGTTAGAATTTTATTATATGTCTATATAACTATTTTTATCTAATGTAAATGGTACCTAGGGACAATATTAAGTTCCCATACGTTTTTATTCTATTAGCGATATCGATTATAGAATGACAATTTATCAAAACGGACGATCTTGCCTAGTCATAGCTTAAAGTATATATCTATATTATATCTGTTCTTTGTCTGTACTGTTATAAGACTGTTGCTGTAGATAAAACGGACCTCTATATTTTTTTTAAATTTAAGTAAATTTCATAATGTTGAAGACTGTGTATATGGCAACATGTAAATAAATATGAATAAATAATTATATATTTTTGTAATTGGCATCAAAGTATTCAAAAGTTTACCATGAACTTGATTGCAGTATTGTTTATAATAATAATTAATCACTGAAAAAATCATCAATCAAAATATCGAAAAAAATAATTAAATTTGTTAAAATCAAGAAGCAATATTAACAAAAATTGTGAGTATTTCTTTATAAGGTATATATTATGCTAAATTGATAATTAAGTTATAAGTATTATTTGTGTAAAAGAACATAAAAATCTACAAAGAGATTTAAAATTTATCAAGTAGCTTATCAACAGGTACTTACTAACTTGGACAACTTCGATACCATATCCGGTGGAAAATCTTTTTCCTTAATAAAAGTAGTCGTACCCGTAATAAATAGGTATATGTACTTTCTCATTTATATTATAGTAAAAATGGGATGTTATGTACCTATATACATAAGTATATATGTAGGTATACATATGTATATAGGTATATTACATCTACCTGTACATATTATATATACCTGTATCTATAACTGTACCTACGTCGTACATTTATATATTCTATATCTATACATATAATAAAATTCTAACTGAGTCAAATCTGTAAATTAAATATTTTTTGGAAAATATTATTGAAATAGACATTATTATCGATACAGAGGCCGAATTTATGGTTTTTAGAATTTTTGTCTGTCTGTCTGTTACCGCATCACAGAAAAACTACTGGACGGATTAGGATGAAATTTGGTATGGTCATAGCTGATTATCCAGGTCAACATATAGGATACTTTTTACTGCGGAAAAAATACAAAAACTGTAATGTAAGAGTATACTACTAAGAATTTGGTTTTTGGTCATCTGAACGCGGGCGGAGCCACGGGCAATGCTAGTACGATTACATAAATCTGAATAGTCTGTTTGAATGCGCTAATCTCAGAATCATGAAAACGACGTACAAAAATGTATATTCAGAAACAACCACCAGCGCACATTTCCCAGAAATTGCAATAATTTATAAAATTTAATATTTTGAGTAAGAAATTACAGAATATAAGCAGGTACTTATTATATTTTAATTTTACTTTACAACTTGGTTTCCTGAGAATACTTAGCTTGTGCTTTCCCACAGAAACTTTGTCCTTTAAACTGGCATGAGATATTATTTGGTTTATATTTAATTAAAATGTTAAAAATCAGGTTTCAAATTTTTAAATTTAAAAGGTTTTTTTCATCTTGATAAGTACAAATTTTTATAATATTTTCTTATATCTTTTAAACAAATTAATATTTAATATACATAGCAAACATATTTATTTATTCAATCAATTGTAATTCGAACGTATGTAACTTTTGTTTATACATTCTTTATCCGTAACGCTAAACGTTGAAGTTTCTAATAAAATATTTATAACTTAGATCGTTGTTATATACCTACCTTATTGTTTAGCCAACATTCTTTATAACTACATACATAGTTCGTAAAAATGTATGTTTATCTGCATTTTTATTATCTTAACTAAAGAGTAAAAACTTAACCGATTAAAACTTATATTAGTTAAAACGATACTAAAACTTTGGCTAAGCTAAACCAATTCAGTAAAATACTTTATCATCAAATATTTTCTCACACTAATAATTAATAAACTCATTAATACCTCTAATACCAAAATATTCATTTTTTTGTATTATAACGTGTAAAGCATATTATTATAACTCTACTAAGCACTCTATGATATAGATAAATAGCGATAATAGAGCTGATCAATAAGGGTCGTTAGGAAAAGCTTATGTGACAAAAAAAATGTCTTACATATGATATTTAGTTTCATTTTAACAGGCTTGTTATATAATTGTATACATATAATAATTCTCCTCATATTTTGAAGTCTTTTTTTTTAATTTATTAGTTTTATTTTATCGATTATCTCTTAACTAATTTATGAAAATTAGTAAAATTTGCGCTATAGTCTCAATAGAATTTTTTTTTAATATTATGTTAGGTATGTTTTATTTTTAATATATAATTAATATTTTTTTAAATATTAAACTAAGTGTCACCTTTGATAAGTAAGCTGAGAACCGCTAATAAAACAAACATCCTCTTCAATATAATCCAGAAAGTCCCATCACATATCACAAAACTTTTCCTTAATTATTAAGGAAATTGTAAGTATCACTTAACACTGTTAAATCTGTATCAACATCTATTGTAACACGTAACTTGAATATAAGGAGTCGCAGGACGTGCGTCTTCCACGAAGACTCCTACACGACTGAGCGCTCGTGATGGCTTTGCCAACATTTAACCGCTCGCCCCGCACCTAGCCTGGGTCACAAAGACCCCTTTACATTTTTATGATCTTACAGGTTGAGTTGATACATTTTGTTTGAACTAAAATACCTAAGTTCGTCTTGCTTATCCATACATTAATTGAAATATCGTTTAAGTACTATATAATATATTTATTTGACGACACGTTTGGCTCAGTTTGTAGTGACTCTACTTTCTGTGCCAGCGGTCCTGGGCACGAATCCCGCTGGGGGCATTCATTTGTGTAATGAGCACGAATATTTGTACTACAGTCATGGGTGTTTATATTTATAATGTGTATGTATTTAAAGTTATAAATATATATATATATATATATATAATTTATTATCTTTATATAAATAATATATCCAATAATATCCACCCTTAAAATAATATAAACGAAATAACTAGTTAATATTTGTAGAGATATTAAAGGAACTATTTCGCTGATGGAATTTCGTATGAACCTCGGTCATATCAATTTTATTAAGAAATCATTATATGAAAAGCATACGCAAGGTTTTCTGTATATTATTTCTAAGCAATTCCTTATATTTATCAAGTTATTAAGGTAAAATGTCAACATCGCATGTTCATCTTATTAAAGTAAATATCATTAGCTCGTACATATATCCCTTATAAATGAAACGTGTACGCTTGTGACATTTTTTCTTTCCCCTTTTATGGGTACTGGAAAGCCGTAACACTTTATCGTTATGATACGATATTCGGGAATGGGGAGTATCATAAAATCATAAACAGCGTTTTCATCCCTTACAAATTTCTCCTGCTTACCCTGAATGGCCTATAATGAATATCGTAGTTGAAGCGTGCTCGCTTTATTGATAACTGACTGTTATATCTTAATATATATAATTCTTCTGTACTTGTGTTTGTTAACCTATTCCTAAAGGACTGGACCGATTTGGATGAAATGTTGTGTGTATATTTCAATGTTTTCCTGCAAGGTTTGAAAATGCAAATGGACCCAGTAGGTGGCGCTGCAGTTGGTGTGCCACTGATCATTTCCTAAACAGCAGGGACGATTTTAATGATATTTTTTGTGTATGTTTGAGTGGGTCCCTGAAGGTTTGAATTCACAAATGGATCCGGTAGTTAGAGCTGCAGTCAGTGTGTCACAAAATTTTCAAAAAAGACTCCATTATCCGAATAATAAATAAATTTAAATTGTTGATTAAATACAATAAAAGTCGCTGTGCGTATGTGTGTATGTTTCCTCTTGACTCGCAAAACAGCTGGAGCGATTTTGATGAAATTTTCATTTAATCTTCAGATTAGCCCAGCGGGTGATCCTCTGAATTTTGTTAGCGATCGGAAGTTTGGACGCGAGCGAAGCCGCGGGTGCTGCTAGTATAGTATAATATGTGTTTTTACATTGTATGTTAATGATTGTACTTAAAAAATGATTTTATATGGGTTTATTATGGTATATAGCTACATTTTTTTATCTTAGTCGCATACAGAAATAACTTAGATACATTTTATGTACGTGATATGTAATTTATGAACGAATTGCCTTCCTTTTGTCTACATAGAGACATTACTAACTAAATGGTTGTGCCAAGCACTCCATTGGTAATAAATTTGCCGGAACAAACGTCTATATTAGTAGGTATCTGAGACAAACATCGAACCTCATGGTAATGGAATGCTACCAAAGGCTTAGTAGCGCCATTTAAACTCATCATCATGGCCTCCATGGCTATCTATATATAAAATTATGTAATGTAATATATATTTTCATAGTATATTACATATTTTACTTATTTACTTAAACATTGAATATATTATATAATTGATGTAGAGACATAATAAGAAACTTTAAATAACAATAACAAAGCATCAAAAATACAAAAAATTGTTAGTCTCGTTTAATTCATCATATGCTTTCAGCACTGTACATTTTAGTGCAGAAAATCGGTATAATAATTAATTGTTAGAGTTCACGCAAAAGGTTTATGCAAGACTAGCGACGAGAGCGAAGTTTATGAATGACTGACTTCCCAATATAAACTTTCATCCCCATTTTCACCCCTTAAGGGATGATTTCCGGGATGATAAGATCCTATGCCCTTGCTAGGGTCTCAAACTATCTTTTTACTAAATTTCATCTAAATCGGTTCAATAGATCCAGAGATTACCCCCTACAACGTCACAAAGTCACAAACTCACAAACTTTACCTCATTATAATATTAGTATAGGTTGAAATTTTATATATTGAAAATTTTATTCTTTTTTTTCTACTGTGTAGCCTAAACTTATCTCGGCGATATACTTAATGAATATTTATTTAGGTGTATAAGAGCATCTACTTGAAAAATTTATGCTATACATACATTTTAATTCAATTCATGAATTGGATTGAATTTCAATTCATGGCCCATCAAAATTTCAAAACGGCAAAATCTTCATAAAAATTACACCTAAATCACTCATTGAAAATAAATATAATATAGTAAAAAAAGTTCTAAACAGCACACTAAAAATAAGCTGAGTGGTGTTACAGAGATATAATCGGTTCGATATTTAGTTAAGCAACACCGTAGTACAATAGCACGCGACATCTTTGAGCATTACCCGGTGACAGGCGGGCGCAGGCGGCGTACTCCCAACGCTTTATCACTTAATTTGAATCGTGCCCTGAATTTCAAATGCCCTGTATTGCCTAGAACCCATTTCGGTGCACGAAAACGAAATCATCATTGGATGATTAATTTCACAAGCTCACGACGAATATAAAGTAACGTGGAAAGAAATGTAACCAGAAAATATATTACGTAAAGTCGCCCATGACTTTGATAATAACAAAGAAACATAAACTGACAGAGTTTACGATATTTTTTTATTCGAAGAAAACGAGGCTATCCAAATTATTTTAAGGGCGATAGCTTTTGATCAATAGGGCGTACATGAAATATGTTTCACTTACGTATATCTTTTTTTGTTGTAGTTTGCTAGGAAATAAAAAATAAATACAGGTCGACTGGTAATTTTTCTCTTAAATTATAAACAATGCCCTCTATTGATATTTTTTTTCTGTTGCCAGAAAAGTCATTGTCTAAATATATAAAGAAGTTAGTTTTAAAAACTGTTAGAATTGAAATAGTCTCCTTGAAGTGTCTTTATTTGACAATCTGAATTATTTCGTGTAGTACCTAGATATTTCGCCTTAATCTAGCACATAAGCTGTCCTGGTTACGAATTTTATTTAAATCTGTCGAGCCATTACGAATTGAAGATGAAGTAACAAAGCCATATATTCTTTTCCATAAATCTTCGCATTTTTAATTTTAGTATGATAAAGTTTAGCGCAGATTTATAAGCACTCTCCAGACGATCAGGCACATCGATTTATCAAGATATCAAGTTATTAAAAAAGTTTTTTTTTCTGTGATTAAAATTCTACAAAAAATGTCAGTCGTAGCAGTATTTTCCTAAGCAAATATTACATTTGTAAAGGAGCATTTATATGCTCGCTTGACTAATGCCCGATTTCACCAACGTCACCTAAGATCAAAGGATCCCCTAAGCATGGTTAGGGGGTTGTTAGGGAACAGTTACTGTTTCACTGACAGTTAGGGGTCACCTAAAATATTAAAAGGCCCCCTGAATTTAGGTGCTCGAAATATGGGCTTAAAGACGATCGTAAAACGAAATTCAATTTAGGGGGTAACTTAGGGGACTTTAAGCTACGGATCCTATACATAGGTGGTGGCTTATGGGTTGTTGGTGAAATCGGGCATAAGTTATCTAAGTTAATTCAAGCTTTTGCTAAATAAAGGAAAAGTTCTATTCAACAGTATTGCGTACCACTTTGTAGTACCCCAAAATTATGGGCATATAGTATAATTGCCCAAAACAGAAATATGCGAAAACTTATGCAACTACAAATATCTCTAGAATAGAGGAGACGAAGCCTACTAGGTGTAGCTATCTACTCCTCCGTTCTTATTATAAGCATAAGTCATTATCTGGATTAGCTTAACTGAGTAATCCCGGCGAAATGAATGCCGCTGGCCTCATATAAGGTATAAAAAATTTAAATTGTGGCTTGTTTCTAAATTACTTTTGTAGGAAAGTCACTTGGTTCTATTTTAACCTCAAGGTTTACAATAATTTAAATTTAATTAAGGTTTACAACAATTGGACAAAGGTATTGCGTAGCAAATAAAAATATTCACTCAAAAAAAATACTTTCTTCTTTTTTGAAATCGAATGATATAAGTATGAGTACGTATTATTATATATATGATAATATATCTAAAAGATGTAACTAGATTTCACGCGAGAAAGAGAGAGAGAGTCAAAATTAAAAAAAGCGACACTAAGTAAAATAAGTTTATTTTTCGCGTTTATTACATTGCATCATATTATGAAGCTATAAAAGAGCTCTCGTATATTATTAACCAGCAAGCCATATTTAAACGACAGTAACATATTTGACAGATGATTGAAAAATAATAACCGTGTGATGTAGGAAAACCGGTAGTGTCGGTCTAAAAATATTTGTAAAATTTTAGTTATTTTTATTTTATTTTATTTAGTTATTTCCCACTTAAAATACTATGTATTTTAATCGCTCAACGACCGCGGGCACACCGGTGTTACAACACACAACAATACTTAACTTACAACAATTAAGTATTGTTCTAATTGTGTTAATCTGACGACACGTTTGGCTCAGTTTGTAGTGACCCTACTTGCTGTGCCAGCGGTCGCGAGTTCGAGTCCTGCTGGGGGCATTCATTTGTGTGTTGAGTACGAATGTTTGTACTCCAGTGATGGGTGTTTATATTTATACTATGTATGTAGTTTAAGTTATATATGTAGTATATCAACTATCTAGTATCCATAGCACAAGCCTCGTAGCTTACCATGGAACTAGATGGTGCTGTGTGTTAATGTCCCAACATATTTATTATTTATTATTATTTATTTATTAATTTCTTAGAAATTTACCTGAAGGAGTTAAAAAAGGCTATAATTAATGCTGAATGAAATAATTTATTTTTATTTAAAGATGAAAGAGCCACATGATATGATCCCTCTTATATTACATGAAAATTATTTATAGCAAAGTTAATAAGGCTTCAGTTAGCTTAAGCAAGTATTTTTGGATGTATTGAAAGGTTTGAAATGAAACTAGTGATTCTACCGATGGCACAAAAAAAACGCCAACGAGGAGTCGGTTCAATACAGATATAGATGGTTATTTTTAACCCCCAACGCAAAAGTGGAGTTATAAGTTTAACATATGTATCTGTGTATCTGTTTACGGCATAATAAAGCCGAAACAGACGAATCGATTTTAATTTAGTTTTTTTTTACTTGAGAGGTTTACTTGATCGAGAGTGTTCTTAGCTATAAATTAAAGAATCCGTTTATTATCCGTTCTCTTTCCTAGACGGTTAAAGGATATTAACAGCTTCCACAGATCTATTCGAAACTTGGTATCCCATGAATTTAATGACATTGAATTGATGGGCCTAGGCCTGATGCTGCAGCGTCACCTGGAATCGGTAAGATACTCTTTACTAAAATACTGCAGAGATATCTTGTTTAGGCTCATTGAAATGGCCTCAATTGGTCATTGTGTGGTTTTTTTTTTTTAATTTAAGGGTTGTTAATATTTTTATCAGTCTACATCTCTAACAGAGTTTGTTAAATAGGTAAAGGGTTATTTATCTGAGTTCTGTTTTTAAGTTTCCTATGAATAGAAAACCACATAGGTCTATAACTTCTTTCAAAAAATAAATTTATTGATCAACATTACTATAATATATAAATAACATATTAAGAACATAGTTCAATACACTATATTTTTTTCTAATATTGAAGCTTGTGTAAGTTTAATAATGATCAGAAAATACAGCTTGAACTTTAATATAGATACCTAAATAAACTAAACCATTACCTAATGCACAAAATATCATTTCAAATTCCTTCCATATACCCCAGGAAAATGGTAGCTTTACCCAAGATATGTTAAATTCATAATATGAGAAATTGTAATAGTAGCGAAGACTAAATAAAAGTAAATGAATTTCAATAAAGTATACTATTCTTTCCGTACCTTCATAGAATAATAATAATATAAATAAATATGTTGGGGCATTAACACACAGCACCATCTAGTTCCATGATAAGCTACGAGGCTTGTGTTATGGATACCAGATAGTTGATACACTACATATAGGTATATAACTTTAAATACATACACGTTATAAATATAAACACCCATGACTGGAGTACAAACATTCGTGCTCATCACAAATGAATGCCCCCAGCGGGACTCGAACCCGCGACCGCTAACACAGCAAGTAACGTCACTACAAACGTGTCGTCAACGTATCAACGAAGAAGTCATTCATCACGATTCCTAAAACGTAGTTCACAAAAGGTTTTAATGATCGTGTCAAGTAAACACTTATAATAATTTTTAGCCATATGACCACAATGGGCTCTTTTTAAATCAAACATGCATAAATCCAGACAGCTCCCTTACCGCCATTATGTCAACCGAAGCGATTTATGATCGCATCTGAGAGATTTTCACGAAGGGGAATATCGCTAAGTAAATAGTATTGGGCATAACTCCTTCAGGTAATATCTGAGACACATAGGTAGGCATATTTTATACTTTTAAATTGTTTTAAATATTTGCAGTTTTAAATAAAGTATCTTTTTGGATTTTTCACGGATTTATCTGGATTTTTGAACTAAGCCTAAGGTTTAAAACGCCATTAAGGTTATTATTAATTTTATTTATACATACCAATAATAAAATTCAAATTGATACGAATCTGTATATTATGTATTTTTTGGAAAATTTTATTGAAATAGTCATTATTATCGATACAAGCCGGCCGAATCTATAGTTTTTAGAATTTTTGTCAATTTTTCTGTCTGTCTGTTTGTCTGTCTGGGAGCGCATCACGAGAAAACCACTGGACAGATTTTGATGAAACTTCGTATGATGATAGCTGGTTATCAACATATAGGTTGCTTTTTACTACGGGAAAATATCTCATCTCTAAGAAATCTATACTAAATGTTAAAATGGAACTAGGGAAGAACCTGAGCGGAGCGAGGGTGAGTCGCTAGTACATAGGTGTTAGGGGCAGAAAATATAGTTTTATTGAAAATGTCAAATATTCACATAAATCTAAGAGAGTATTATCTGATTTTTTATTAATGAATATAGTATTAATGTTATTACATAAATTCCTGTGCACCTTCATGGAATGCATCTTATGTAGGCTGACTACTGAATGAATTCAAACTTGTAATAATTACATACTCATAATATTTAATTCCCTTTTTTCGGTCTAAATTTACCCAAAATCTTACCATAAAATATATTATGTTATATTTTATATATTTATAATTTCACTATAGTGGCTGTAGGTGTCACTGCGACCATTTTTGGTCTATTGTAATCACAGCATTGTTTACTAGAGTAAACTACTAAACCCTGGAGCTGTAATAAACTGCAGTATTTGCTTACCCACACTCCATTATCTCATCTGGGCCTAGAAATTACTTCTGTCTGCTCCATATATATTCTGCAGGTTTGTGTTTCATTCAGCCCCAGATTGAACATGTTCTTGTTTAAGCAGCAATGTTCAGCAAGGGTCTAGCTATTTAGCGGTTCCTTTTGCCGTAGGCTTTTATTAAGTGTCTTGGAGAGAATCGTCCTATTTGCTTCAGTCTAAAGCTTACTAGCAGTCTTAACACCTCCAGGTAAATTTCTAAGAAATTAATGAAATTTTTAAGAAATCTATTGTTTACTGTAACGCCGACGTGCCCGCGGTCGTGGAGGGATTAAGACACGCTGTCACAAGGATCGTGTAAGCCACGCTCTTGGGTATAGCACAGAAGGGATCAGAACCCTGCTGCATACCAAGAGCTCCCTCCCTTACTAGCTCATCGGCACGTTAGTTGCCAATTACCGCTGCATAACCCGGTGCATGGGTACCTACATAGGAATAAAGTATGTAGTGTTAAGATGGCTTAACACTACTTTATTCCTATTTTCTAGGGAGTTTAATCGGTCCATGCACTGCTCTATTACCTTTGATGACACTATGTTTGAGTCTAACGCTATAAAGCTATACTATAAATAGTCAGTGTCAGTGTCATATATTATGTAAACTTTATGTTTTATTACCTGACAAAAGAAGTATTTATTGACAAAATAAGTGAAATAAGGCATTGATAGTGGCATCCAATGCCATTGGCATTTGGTCTTAGCCATGTCCACATAAACATCTCTATCGCCAATGCAAATATTTGTAAAATCAATGAAACTTGAATGTAATCCACTATCTCTTACAAAGTGACAGTATCATTCTTCATTACAAATTTAATTTCAAAATAAAAATAATAGCCAAACAAGTTACTTATGTTCATGGACTTTTTTTATGTTTCATTAAAACTAACAGCTACGTACACCATAAGTTAAGTGCCTCGAGAATTTAGCAGGCATACGCCCGTTACTTAGCAAGGAATTTGTACCACTTTCAAGCGAAGCTGGCCGCGGGCCAACAGTGATGATGTTATTATAGAGCACATTCAGGTTACTTAGAAAACTACAAAATATATTAAGATGTGTGAATCTTTGCTTTATATTTTCATGCTAAATCGCCTACGATACCACAGTAAATCTACGTAACTTAGCGTTTTTTTTTTTTAAATTCTCAAAAACCACGAAAGTATCTATACCTTTTAAAATATAAGTTAAATTATGAGTTAACTATACAATATAATCAAATTTTTGTAGAACTATATTTGGCATTTTGTTTACTTTTATTTACAAATGTTGGTGAAGCACATATCAATACGCTGCAACCAAGCAGCGCTTTTTCTGCCGACTTCTCTCACTAATTATTACGTAAATGCGCAACTCATTTCAGTACTAAGAATACTTTTGAGACACCAAAATTATTCTGGAAAAGTTAGATCAGCAAAAACTGTCTTCATGCACGTACATAAAGACGGGGCTCTCGCCGGGAACGTTTATATATAGGTAAGGACTTATTAATATTGTATATATAATGTATTTTATATTGAAGATGGCAAAAGAAATCGAGCTATAAGATTATTAAAAATGGAGTACTGTTATAATATTGTATATTTCATTTTATGACTTTATTAAAAGATATTAAATATTTGACTTAGCAATTTTGGAATTCAGGGTTTATATAAAAGCAGCGATAAAATATGGTAAAGGATGAAGGAACGCAAAGGAAATCTTTACATATAATAAAATTGTAACTAAGCCGAATCTGTACATTAAATATTTTTTGTAAAATCTTATTATCGATACAGAGACCGAATCTATAATTTTTAGAATTTTTTTCTGTCTGTCTGTCTGTGTGTTACCGCATCACAGAAAAACCACTGGAGGGATTTTGATGGAATTTAGTATGGTGATATCTGGTTATCCGGGTCAACATATAGGATACTTTTAACCGCGAAAAAATATCTCATTTCTGAGAAAAAATATCAAAACTGCATTGTAAGATTAGGTATACTAATATGTAAAACCTACGAATTTGCTTTTTGGTCATCTGAACGCGAATTAGTATAAAATAAATATATACATACTTATACATACAAGTAAATAAAATAACGAAAGTAATGAATAGAATATGCATAAAATAATAGGATACAGCTCTTCGCGGACTTTCTTGAAAGTGACTTAAACAGATATAATGATCTATTCTTGCACTTTACTTTTTTTCACATAGGGTAGTGTTTTTTTCATGTCCGGATACATTTATCATATCGGGATAGGACTCTAAACCGATCACTAGTTTCAATTTTCTCTCAACTATACATTTGAAGTATTGATATGTATGTATATATATCTTTATACTTTGTGTTGTTTGTACGTATATAATATTGTTTTTGGATGTTAATGCGATATGCTTCATAACTGAAAATATTTGGGTGTTCTCGGTTTTTAAACGAATAGGGTGAATAGGTGTACTTCAAGGATCTCTTACAAATCCTAAATAAAGTTCTCCGCTAAAATGAAATAATTTTGTTTAGATTTTAAGTATACCTTTTAGTTAATAATTAATTATTAAATATCTTGTAAACAGTTCCTATGTATAAAATAATAAATACTCGATCAACATGATCGACTAAACTTTATTGTCTTAATCAAGGAACATTAGTATTTAAAGAAAAAGAGAGTACAAACTTTTTAACTGTTACTTAAGTGGCAAACTTAGAAAAGCCTTTTAATTCAAAGTTCAACTATAGACAAGTCGTGTTTTAATAAATTTAAATTAAAAAAAACCCTAGCGAGTAAAAACCACAAATTATACTTTCAAGTTGGTTCTTATTTTATAATTATACAGAAACAGAAACATTTTTATATTATATTTGCTAAGCAGCGCTCGCAAATATTAATAAATGATAAAACCTTTTCTCTCCGAGGATACTACTGGCGGAACAGTACTGGTAATGTAATTAATGCACAACAAGTTATTATGAAACGCAGTCATTTGTTCATATCCTTTTTCCTCAAATTATTAAAATATACCATAAAGACACACTAGATACTGCTGACTTAACGTTGTTAGCCTTATTTTTAATTAAAATAGAATATTTTATAATTCTAATATATAGATAAAATTAAGAAAGTGCCAGTCACACTTGTTACGTAGCAAATAAGTCCTTTTTTTTAATTATTGTTTTATCTAAACAGTAGCGGCTTCACTCGACAAAACCGCTGGATGCATCCAGCAGTTTTGGCGTGGAAAAATAACAAATATATACGCAAATAAACAATTGTATTTATAAAAGTAATCCGATATGCTAAAACGCCCACAATGCTATCCCTCCGCCATGCCGTCCTCTATTCTGCTTCCGCCGGGATACGATGCCTATTATGACTCGTCATCCTTTCATGGCTTCGCATGCCACGAGGCAGAATAGCTAAATCACTCGTTCGTATATCAGTTGTCATGCTTTAACAAAATTGACTGTTTCGGGAATTTATTACTATGGTCTATGCCTCATAACTTAACAAACGTAGAATATTGATTAATGCAAGCTATATCGCATTCGCTTCATATTACGTTGGTGTCCATATTTTATTTATATCGTTTCACTGCCTCGCCTCGCTGCTCGTTACATACACGCGATTATCTAGTGGTTAGCATATACGCCTGTAGATCAGGAGGTCCTGGATTCAAATCCCGGGTCGGACGCAGTTTAATTATTAAGTTTTTCTGTCTAGAAATTCTCAATAAGAGCCCAGAGTTGGAAAGTTGGCGGAGTTTCACTATTTGCCTTTCATACCCATGCCTTTGAAAGCACATAAAGCCGTTGACATGCGCCTAATCTTTTATTTTTCGTGTTAAAATATCGCCCCATGGGCGCGGCGTGTGTGAGAATGACAGAATAGAGAGTGCAGGAGAGGTTATCATCCTTTGGTGATAATGGAAGTATCACAAAAATTGAAGAGATGTCGCTATTTGACATTGTCAACATGAGAGCAGATATAAAAAGGTTGAAATAATTAGTTATAAAAAAAGATGCGCGTTTGCATTTTTTCAGAAAATTAAAAAGAAAATTTTTATCTACATACAAAACTTTATCCAAATCGTTTTCTTGAAATCGTTTCAAGGCGTTTCCGTAATACACAACATAAGGACAAGAATTGCTCATTTAATATTATAAGTATTTAGACGAAGAACTTTGTTCGGCGTTTTTCTTTCTGTAAAATCGTGCTTTTTCGTAATACGTTTTCTTTTTAGAAAATACACCTTAACAGATAAATTTAATAAAGAAAACCTTATTCAAATACAAAATTTGATCCAAATTGTTAGAGCCGTTTCCGAAATACACAAAATAAATATACAAGAATTGCTCATTTAGTATGAAAGTAAAAGCATTAAACAAAAGAATTGAACCTAAACAAAAGATTTGCAATATGTACTTTAACATGAAAACTGCCTTTTACTAAACTCTATTTTTAAACCATAAAATAAATCTCCAGTAACAATATATTACCCTGGTTTGATAAAAGTTAAAATATAGAGCCTCAAGCTTTTGACATTTTTCAAATGTCGATGTTATTACCTCCTAGAATAGTACAAATTATCGGTAGTTCAGTTCGACGAAGTCATTGGTGCAGTTTTAAGCGTCAAAAAGGTTGTAATAATTTTTTCCATTGTAAGGTTTGAACTCAAAATATCACGGTTTTTTGTTGAAACTAGTTTTTGCATGCGGTTTTTCTGTTTAATATGCACAGATTATGAAAAAAGGGTTAAAATATGACTGGATCAAGCAAATAGAGTACATATATTTAAACAAGATTTGAAATTGCAATCAATACAAATATGAATATAATGATACAAGCAATATTTATTAGATTTTCTGACATATATAATTAAGAATCGGTGAAACAATTTAATATACAGGCATAGAAATGGTCAATTATGCCAATGTCAATAAAGCAAGCGCTTCTGGTAGATACTGTATTATGTATGCGTAGATTGTTATATCACCGATGAAATTGTGATTATTTTTTAAGTTTATAATAATAAATATGTTCCGTTTTAATTATTGTTTGAGCTACAAGTATAAATATGTAATTTCCAAATGTATTAAAGATAATCTAACTTTACTGAATAATAAAACAATCACGTCTTTTGGTCATTGTTTTTTAGGAACAAAGAAATTTTTACATACTCCTTGTTGAGATTGGGATTTATTATTTAATCTGTATATATAATAATAATAAATATTATAATTAATGTGAAAGTTTGTGAGTATGTATGGAAGTTTATTACGCTTTTACTCCAGAACAGTTAAGCGGATCTGGATGAAATTTGGCACAGAGATAGATTATAGTCTGGAATAACACATAGGTTACTTTTTATCCCGGAAAAATATACGGTTCCCGAGGGATATATTAGTATTAGTTTATCTAGATTCGAACCCGAACGAAGCGAGGATGAGCCGCTAGTCTGAAATAAATCGAACAATAATAATTATAATGAGCAATAATCAGATAATAATATCCTAACAACTATGGTGGTTTTATGGATACTACTTGTATTTTTATTTATATTTCCCTAATTTCTGGCCATGGCTTTGCCTATGTCAAAATTTTTTTTTTCTATTTACGTTCTATTACGTTAGTCTAGTACATGATGTTCATACAAATGTATAGGTTATATGTTCATACAACGGCTATTGCGGTGAGTTTGTTCAGCATTGAGGCACAAATATCCATAAATGTCTATATAAGCTTTCAAATTTATAATATTTAATAGAATTAGATCTATTTTAACTGTCAATATCATATATAGGTACGCTAAAACGATAAATAGCAATTTTTTATGACAGATTTTTTTATTTATTGATGGCCCTAATCGAATAAAAAATTATATTTGTCTTGATATATAAATTAATTTATAGCGTCAAGTTTTATTACACAAAGTACATACAAACATTGTTCCAGTTGGATGTTTCGAATTCGTTTGTAATACATACAGACAAGCGAGTTATTCTATAAGTACTAAAGTGCGGAATCCTTTATTATCAAAATATTTGATGATGATGTAATCCTGGCCGATTTTTGCCACGGCGGCCAATCTCGCTGAGACTAGCCAACTGTGTAGAAAATATATGCTCAAGTGTACGCGCTGACACAACACTCTCTTTTCCCTTCACCATTCTCATTCACTCTCACAATAAGTTGGGATGACAATTCAACTTCTGTTGAGAGATCAGATGACTGAGACTTTCTTAACAGAAAGACTCTATAAGTAAACTTTACCCGACCTGGAACTCGAAACAAGGACCCAAGTTTACAGCCGTTTTGCTAACCAATAGGCCACCAAGGGCGTTTCAAAATATATAAGATATCATATACCCAAGTCTTAATAATAAACAATCCTGTCAATTTAGTTAGACATTTCTGGTATTAGGACGATATTTAAATACCCCGTATTTTTTTTTAATTTTACACAGATTTCTGTTCCTTTTTACTATAAATTTCTTATTTTTAAGAAATACGAATCATTTGGTTCCAGCATTGACATGTAATAAATCAATCAAGCTATAATTATGTCAATTTATATACATATATTTATGCTAGCGAATCACCCTCGCTCCGCTAGGGTTCGTTTCTACTTACATTTTAAGGTTTAGTATAGATTTCTCAGAGATGAGATATTTTCCCGCAGTAAAAAGTGTCTTATATGTTAACCCGGATAACCAGCTATCATTATAGCAAATTTCATCAAAATCCCTTCAGTGATTTTCTGTGATGCGGTCACAGACAGATAGACAGAGAGACAAAAATTCTAAAAACTATAGATTCGACATCTGTATCGATAAAAATGTCTAATGTCTATTTCAATAAGATTTTTCAAAAAATATATTATTTTATTGTACAGATAACTAAATTTGACAATTGAAAGTTTGTGTCTAACCATAGTTTTCCTTTAAGTCTTATGATAATAATTCATATTATTCCAGTATAAGGAAAAATATAATGGTTAATTTCACTTACCTGCTAACCGGTTTAGTAGAGAAAACTTAAAAAGTAGTATACTAATGTTTGTATGTATAATACGTATTGAAATAGTGTAGGTATATGAATGAATACCTTTACCAAATATACCTTACGAGGCAGGAAAACGAAATTCAGTGGAAATTTTCGTCTTTCAAACGATATTTCGTATGATGCTTTACCAGACCATCTCGCCGGATAGATATAAATCCCATATATGCATTAGAATATGTGGCCCGTCTTATGAAACCAAAAATTTCATAATATATCAATTTATTTTATCACACTGAAAAATAGTTTAAAAATATGCTCGTAAGTAAAAATTTATTTTGCTTAAGTTTTTCAGAACAATATTATGAATTTATAATTTTGCCCAATAATAATAAAGTGATATCTATACATAGTAAGTATATAATGAAGTCGCTGTCTGCATGTGTCTGTTTCTCCGCATACTTCTTCTAAACCACTCAACAGGTTTTTATACGGTTTTCATAAATAGAAAAAACAATAAACAAGAAAGGCTTGCGAATGTATGTATTAAGCCCTTTTTAACGTCCCACTGCTGGAAACGCGGCACTCTTCAATACGAGGGGAATCAGGCCATAGTCCACCACGCTGGCCAAGTGCGGGTTGGCGGACATCACATGTCTTTTGAAAACTTGCTAGGTTTTCTCAGACATGTAGGTTTCCTCACGACGTTTTTCTTCACCGTAAGGTAAGTGGTAATCAAGTTAGAAATGATTCGCACATGAATCAGAGGTGCGAGACCCGGGATTTGAACCCGCTTTATTTGGTTTCCCAAGCGAGCGCGTTACCACTTGGCTACCACTGCCTAATTTGTTAATATTTTATACAAAATGAGCCTAGGCGGTGTTTTGCCAAAAACAACTGTTTTCTTACGATTACATGTCTAAGGCTGGCTAAACCCTTAGAGATACATCAAACTAATGTACTAGAATATTCTAGGTCTTAAAAAGGCCTACAAAAATTCCGCAATATCATGTGTGTCTTTTTTAAGGCACGCTCACACTAACTATTTATATAGGATCATCGAGCGGAATATTTAAATGATTTGATACATACCCATTGTCTGTTCATTGAAACGTTTTATACTTTTAAAAAGTTAAAATAACTCCATCATCTTAAAACTTTTAATTAAATAACTCATGATTCGTACAAATTAAATTATATTTAGTTTTTATACAATTTTAGAGGAAATGGGCTTGTAAGCAAACACTATGTCCAGGCTGCCAAACATAACACTCAAGACGACGCCACTTACAACTCCATCCGGTGTTACCTGCTCCAAAATACTGACAGATACTTTAAAATACATTCATAATCAAACTCTTATATTTTCTTATAGATTCAAATTAAGTAACAATTAGTAAATAAACCCGATTATAACGCTGTTATATGTATTTGGGTGCTATTAAGGAAAACCCCGTTTGGGCAATTAAGGTTACGTTGGATTAGCCTTTATTCTTCCGGTGACGTGTTATACGTCATGAAAAAAACCATCAAGCCGCTCGTAAGCGGTATGTTGTCACGCTGGAAAAATCACAATTCATTCGAATCCTTTGTGATACTCTGAAAATAAACGGAATTTAAAACGTTGTGACAAGTTAAAACAAATATATTATACCATATAGTACTGTAGATTGTAACAAAAATAAATAAATGCAAGAATTGATGTTTGATTTATTCGTCTTTCAGTTTTAATTAAAAGCTGATTAAAGAAATTGTATTAAAATAATATTTATAATAATCAATATAATATCAGTACTAATATAATAAATATGAAAGTGTGTTTGTTTGTCCTTCTATCACATCGAAACATAGAGACGGATTGGCGTGATTTTTTGTGTGGAGATATTTGGAGGGTTGGAAAGTGACATTAGCCAGTTTTTACCGCGAAAGATTTTCTCATTCCTACGGGAAAATACGCTATAATACAATCCAAGAAAATATTTATGATCAGAATTACTTGAAGCTTGATATTAATGCTCTTCAATACAATAACATAAATACTTGTTTTAACATTTTTCGAAATTAATCCCTTCAAGGGGTAAAATAGTGGATGAAATTTTGTATGAAATCTACCTTTTTAAAGTTTTTTTTTCTGTAGTTTTAGTGCAAGCGAAGTTCCGAACGGGGTTCCGCGGGTTCTGCTAGTAGGATATAAGTAGGTTAAGGTAAGGATTTATGGTAATAAAAACAGTTCAGTACCTTTTTCTCCTCTGTTTGTCAACTGATCTTCTTTATTTGTTAATTAACTCAGTCTATAAAAAAATCTGGAAAGAGATCTTTTTATATAGATATAGGTGAATTCTATTTATGCATTTTCCTCAAATTTTACAGACATTCTTGTAATGGCTGAAACGAGCAGACAGACCACCTGATGGAAAGCAGTACAGGTCGCCCATAACGCCTACGGTTCATGTACTTAGGTTTTATGTAACAAAAATGCAGAGCCGTAAGTGCGTCGTCACTGTAAGGATTAAGATGATATTCCTCTTGCCAGTAATTGCGCTGGCTACCTTATCCTTCAAACTGGAACACAACAATGTAATCATTGTCGCTTGGCGGAAAAAATAGATATAGGGGTGGTGATGTTCTCGTGACCGATTCCGGCCACGGCGGCCAGTCTCATTGTGACTAGCCAACTGCGCAGGAGATATTATAGTGCACAAGTGTACGCGCAGACACAAGTGCACTCTTTATGCCTGTCACTCTCATACTCCGGTAGGGCGACTGCTCGACTCAACCAGTGAGAGTTAAGGCGCAGGACCGACGGCTTTACGTGCTCTCCAAGGTACGGGGGTAAAACACCGCCCACTTCTCAACTCCGGGCTGCTATTGAGGCTTAATATACAGAAAGACTCAATAACTAAACTTGGCCCAGCCCGGGACTCGAACCCAGGACCTCCGGGTGTGCAGCCGTACATGCTAGCCACTACACCACCGAGGCAGTAAGGTTTTATAGGGGGTGGTACCCACTACCCATCCAGTCGGACAGGCCCTCAGGCTTGACAGAGTCCTACCACCGGTAAAAATAATAATAATATGTATATGCGAGAACATATTTCGAAATTTACAAAAAACCTTCAGCGGTATTCCTGTAAATAATAAAAAAGGAACGAAATTTGATTGCATTTACCTTTCATTCAATATCCATGAGTACATGAAATACTCTCTCAATAAATTGATTTAGTGTACTACAAATATGAATTAATTATTAATACGTCAGATTCATTTTATAAAATACCTGTAATATTTTAATTGAATAAATAAAATAAGTATAAATAATAAATTACTTGTATGCACTAGTATAATATTTTTCATATCAATTTAATTATTATAACAAATAGAAATAACATATTTAAACACGCCGAAGGAAATCTATGAAGAAGAAGAATTTTAACTTCAAAAATATTTACACCATTATTATAAAAGAATGAGTTTGTATGTGTGTATGTTTGGTATTTTTTCACGCTGAAACAGCTGGATGAATTTATAAGTATACTATAATATTATAAATGTGAAAGTGTGTTTGTTTGTTAGTTTGTTGGTTTGTCCTTTTTTCACATCGACATAGAGTGACGGATGTGCAGATAGTTGGGGGCTGGAGAGTGACATAGGCTTCTTCTTACCGCAGGAGATTAATTCCGATGGGAAATTACGTTATAATACGACCCACAACAACTCATTTTACCTTTGTACATATTTGTATATACATAGTCTATCTATCCCATAGCTACTAACCATCAAACGACCCGAGCGAAGCGAGGGTGGGTCGCTAGTAATATTATTTATTTATTTATTATAAATACAAAAGGTACCTAGGGGCGCACTCGAGCGAAAGTAACGTCACTACTTATAAAAATAAATAAATATTATTTCTTTTGAGAATTATGCGTAGCAAAACTTCATATGTAAGTAAAAGATGAAAAAGATTTTTTGTTCAGATGTGTCCAAAAATCTATTACTTTTACGTAATTTTGATTTATTAAAATGTTCACATTCAACAGTAGGTATTGAGGCATATTTTAGCTGTAGGTGATTTATTCTACGATATTACGCACCCCAACCTGGCTTGAATGGCATTACGTTGACAGCTTATGAGGTCCTTTATTTATTTGATTTATGTAGTGAGCATAGATAGGGACTTTCTGTAAGAATCACTGCAGTCATTTCAGTTATAAGGTAACTGAGATACTGTTGATTTTCCGCTTGATTTAAATAGTAAAAAGTCTAGTAGGCCTAAGTTTTGTGTTATATGAGAAGGTATGTAGACCAATGTTGTTCATTTACTAATAATAAACAGGGAAATTGTGAGAATGATATAATACGAGATGGGTTTATCATTCGCATCCAAATATTCCTTTTTTTAATCAGTGATTTAGGGGTTGTTAACAAATAATATTCATACATAAAATTACAAGAGGCTGATGTCTAAATTCTCTTGGGAGTTCACAAAACAAATCGTGTTTGGTGTTGGGCAATGTCATGCAAATTTTAAGAGGCTTCCTGAATCCGGTACAAACAGCTATTGTTATAAAAATAATTGGGGTTACATAACCGTTAGCCCTCTCGAGCCGTTATTCCATTTTACCCAGACTGTAATGCTAATTTTGATTTTTATATTTTGTAAATTATTTTTAACTCCCACATCAATATTTGGATGCCTTTATAATGATATATTTTATATTTAAATAATGCTTTAAATTGATTATCATTTTTCAACATTCTCATAAAGTAATCTTGTAGATATAAGTTTATAAGTACATAAGTGCGAACTAAGTCAAACTTAATGCCATGATAAATAAACCAATATTGTTTTTTTTAAAACTAAAACCTTGAAATTCACTCCAAATACAATTTTACCCATAAGCGTAGTTTTTTTATTGATTGATACCTACACCTACAAGATTTTATTTGTCCAGATCACAACATTGAAAACCCATCATGGCTGGATGGGTCTACATAATATAACAAAGAAAATGTTAACTTCTTTGACGAAGTAAACTATTCTTATTAAAGCATCTTGCAACAAATTTAACGAGTATAAATTAAAGTAAAGTAAAACTTAGATATTAATAAAAGATAAAAACTAACACTTTGTAACATTATAATTAGGAACAAAACTAAACTTTCTTTACCTCCTGAGGGGAACTTAAAAACCTTTTACACCAGACTCTGTAATTGCAGCTCTGAAGGCGTCACAAAATACCTCCTTAGTCATTATAGATGCCGTGACGCAAGCTATAAAGCGGGGAAATGCTTTATGCAAATTATTTTACCTGTGGCACTGCTTGCTATTAGTAATAATCGTATAAGACGATACATGTGAGTATATAGTTGCTTGCCTTTCATATTTTGTGACACAGTGCTTGTGTGACGTTGACAAGCCTGCTTGTGGGGTTTTATATATGAATACTGCCAACCACCCGCTAACGACTGCATTGTGTTAAAACTGTTATAATATGAAATTTCCATACATTGAGATTTTTTTAAACCGTAATGTGATTTTCTTAATTTTAATATCATATGTCATATTCAGTCTCGGACTGGTGAAAATGAAGCTATAATTAGATTAGTTAATTAGTCATCTGAAATAAAATCTAGGTCGTATTTACAGTAGTGTAACGACCGGATTTAATTAGCCGGTGCACTAATTACCGTATTCGGTCCCGTTATTTTATAGTTTCATAAAAGGGGACGCGAAACGTTCGCATCATCCCTTTTGCGAGCTGTCAGGGCTTTAAGCGTTCCCACAACTAACAAGTTTATCTGAGGTGGATTTTATAACGGCATTAGTTGAGTTTTTTTCTAAAACTCCCCAAATAATTGGATTTTTATGCATGAAAAATGTTTACGCCTTTTAATTTTTCAACATCTTTGAATGTTTGAAATATTTTTTAAATTCTTTATAGTAGGTAGGTATAACAAATGATCTTTGATGATATTCGATGTTCTAAAAACGTGAGAAATAGTAGGTATAGCATATTTATTTTAATGATATTTTTTTTCTGAGATCAGGGTGTGTATTCAAATATTTTGAGCCCCTCATTAGAATCAGCTGCGGTGCCGGTTTGAGTGTAGAGTGAATTCATTATCGCGGTCGGGCAGTCGTTAGTGGTTTACGACTGTGTTCACCAACTCTTTGAAATAATGCTCCCTTGGCGCCTTGACGTGTTCTACACAGAACCATATATTATATCGCTGAGATATTTTAAAACATCACCCCAAATCCCTATGGGACAGAAAGTTATATTTTGTAACTTCTTACTAGCGCAAAACATTCCGGTTGAAACTTAAATAATAATGGGTTATTTATGGTTTTCCTATGGAGAGTTTGATAATATTTAGCTATAATTAAATATAAATGATGTATAGTTTTATTACTTTATGATCTAAATTATTTTGTCTAATATACATATTTTATTATTTTTCTTTTTTACCACGCACGTGCAAATTGTGGAATGATCTTGCTCCTGAGGTTTTCTCTGAACGCTAATATGGGGCTCTTCGAGTCGTGTCTTTAGGTCCCTTCAAGTCAGGCAACGCATTCGCAACTCTTCTTCTGTTGGAGATATCTATGATCGATGATAGCCAGTTACCATCAGGTGATTCGTTTGCTCGTTTGCCCCTTTTAACCATAAAAAAATAATACTCTAAAGAGGAAACTAATTTAATCGAATCGAAGATATTAATACTATGTCAGAATCTAAAAAATCACTTAGTATTAAATCTATATACCTATGTTTTTAATGTCGCTTAAGTATATGATGAGTATTATTCTAGTAATAATGTTATCTCAGAATTAAATTCTGAAAATTGATACGGTTAGCGGGTTACTTTCCAAGTTTCGCAGCTAACCTACCAAAAATATGTCGATTTATTAAACCAACACAAATAATAGAGGTTACCACTTGAAAATATGAAAAAAGGTTCATTAAAACGAAATATTAACATTTTCATTGAAACATTCTTTGAAATTAGGATTTATATGAAGCTAAAGAGAGTTTTTACAGTCACGTCCTTAAACTACGCGTGTATTGAAAGTGGATGGTACTATAAAATTCGGCCGATCGCTCTCATTGCTTCAGGTCCTAATTACGAAAGCTTTGTATTGTTAGGTCGTCGACTACTCTAGCCACTTTTGTCAATAAACCTTTTATGTTATTTATTGTCAATAGATTCAATTACCTGGTATTACTACGGTAATAAACCACAAAACTTTTATATGATTTCATTAATATGAGCTCTTATAAGAATAAGTAGTGACTTATCCTTGCTTCTCATTTTTTTTGAGCGAAACCTTAATTCGGTTTCTTAAATAAAAACTGAGTTACTCCTTATAACATCAGCTATTTACCAGGGAAAATTCCGTCAAAATTAGCCCAGCCGTTTCAGAGATTAGCCTGAGCAAACAGACGGGCAAAAATAAAAAAAAAATATATATTTTTATTATATACAAGTACATAATTTCATATGCTGCTTTTCTTTAGAAAATGTAATTATATTATAGGAGTCCACCAACCCGCACTTGGCCAGCGTGGTTGACTATGGTCTGATCCCCCTCGTATGTAATGGCCCATGCTCAGCAGTGGGACGTTAAAAAGGGCTGAATACAAATAAATATAGCGTGTTAAAAAAATCTATGTAACCAAAAACAAAATATCCAGATCTTTTTAAAGAAAATTTTTTTTCTTTAAATCACTAGCGCGTGGCAACGCGACACCGACTGCCGGTTTGACCCGCTGCATTAGATGTTTCTCATCAAAAATATTAGCAATATGGTGGCCTAAAAAGTCACTTTTCCAAGATTTTTGAAGAAAATATCGCCATATTAAAACTACGACACTCATTAAAAATGAACTAATTACTCATTAATAGCCGCTCCCGCTAGTGATGTGAAAACAATAATTTCCACAGTTCTCATATTTACTTAACTTTACTTCAAAATATCTTAGAAATATGACACCTCATGGCATATTTTGATAAAAATTATATTGTAAGAAAGAACAATAACAGAAAATACTATAAAAGAAAAATTTAGATGTTAATCCTTTTATTGTTATATTTTATAAATAACATTTTACGTAATATACAAGACCATGATAATAACTAAGAAAAATTTACATAAATGTGGTAAAAATGTTATTTGCACACACCGGTTTTTTTTCATCTTTATATATATAATTCTTCTGTGAGTGTGTATGTCACTGAACTTCTCTCAAATGACTGGATCGATTTTGATGAAATTTTTTGTGTGTGTTCAAGGGGATCTGAGAATGGTTTAGATTCACAATTTGAATAATAATTTTCATCAAAATGGTCCAGAATGTTTTAGCTTATTAAAAAAAGTTTGAAATTTTCAAATTAAAGTCGTGTAGACAGGACAACGTCTGTCGGGTCAGCTAGTATTATATGAAACCGTAAAGATCAAAGGTTGATATTTATCGTGAAAATTAATTAACATTTTATATGTTTTAGTAGTATATTATTAAAAGTCAAAGAAAAAAGCCAGTAGCCAGCCCGCCAGCTAACAAAATCACACAAAATACTACTGTACAGTTACAATAATGATTCATGTACATCCGTAGGCAAAGTTTCAGGTACAATAATTTATATAAAACATGCCAAGATATAAAAACTTTTTAACAAAAAAATAAAAACCGACTTCAAACAAAAGCACTAAAAAGTAAAAAATAACTGATTGGTAGTTTTCATTTACTATACATACCTAATCAAATATTTTCGAAGTCGGTGTGCTTTGCTTTGTATGGGCTGGCACCGATTTCGAAAATATTTGATTAGGTTTGTATTTAATAGGTAGGCTTTAATTACTTAGCCAAAGCACACCGACTTCGAAAATATTTGATTAGGTATGTATAGTAAATGAAAACTACCAATCAGTTATTTTTTACTTTTTAGTGCTTTTGTTTGAAGTCGGTTTTTATTTTTTTGTTAAAAAGTTTTTATTTTTCCCTTTTTAGTGTAGATAGTAGTAGCAAAGTAAGGATTCTAACGTGTTAGGCTTGTCAAATCAAACAAAATAAGCCCAAACTCAAAGTATCTACTATTAGCCGTTGAAGAGTTCCACCTAACCACCTTCTGGCCTTGCCATCAGATCAGGTCAACAACACTGAACCACTGTACTATCAACGGAAATAGAAATACTTGCAAAGTTTCAAGTCAATATGACAATTAGAAGTAGGTTAAATCCATCATTCGTTGTTTTTCCACCCTTAGGGGTGGTATTTTTTTTTGAAATTTATATGGGACCAATCTGAAAGTATACCCTTTCAAACAAAACAAAAATTGTCCAAATCGGTTAATAAATGACGGAGTTCTGAGGTAACAAACATAAAAAAAAAAAAAAAAAAAACATACAGTCGAATTGAGAACCTCCTCCTTTTTGAAGTCGGTTGAAAATGAACATCTAGCGGCTTATTCTCGCTTCGCTTGAGTGTTCCTAGGTGCCTAACGTAGCCTATGTGTTACTCATGGTTGTCGTATATACACAGATTTAAGATATAGAAAAAAGCGTAAGTTTTAGTACACACTAAACATACACAAAAATTTCGCATTTATAAAAGTACTCCATTGAAAAAAATGACCTAGCGAAGGAATCGAACCCGTTCGATCATAATATGGCAGATTAAATATATTAAGCCTCATGATTTACAATAGAAAACTGATCCTAGCTAGGCTGGCTGGTTTGATATTAAACTGGTATTAAAGATCGCTGTTCATTGTATTGTACCTATCCATTATGTCTGTTATTCATTGGATGGCGCTTTTTGATCCAGTTCTTGTATCAGCATTTTATAAGTAACAATTTTGTTATTTGTTATTTGAAATTGTACCGCAGAAGAGAATATTATAGTAACGTCTAAGATTATTAATAATAAGTATAGCCTTTACTATGCTAGTATTGATAGGTATATACTAGTATCGTCCAGTTTAAAGTTCTTTCCCTTATTACATATACATCTACCTAAGATGCTCATCTACTGATTATGTAATATGTCGAAATTTTGAAAACTTAAAAAAAAGCTTTCAATCTAATCCATACAGCCCTTTTCAATGCCCTACTGCTGGGCACAGACCTCCTATTAATACGAGGAGCCATTATACTGTTTATTAATTATTATACATTATACTTCACGTTAGTCATATTTTTCAAAACTTGCTAAGTTCTCTTAGACATGATTACAATGTTTGAAAATAATTCGCACATTTAAAAATCAGAAGTACGAGACCCGGGGTTTGTACCCGTTTCACTTGAATTTCCAAGCAAGCGCACTACCACTGGGCTACCACTGGTCCTTAATTTTGCTTTATTTAGATCGAAATAAATAAAATTTACGAATAGAATGAATGCATACAAATTTATATTACATTACAATACATAATTCACTTCAAGGTATGGACTTGTGATGCCTATGTTGGACTAGCGGCTCACTCTCTCTTTGCTCGGGTTCGTCCCTAGATACGTTTTAACGCTTATCTTATATCTTTAAACGAGCAATATTTATATACCGATATATAATCTGAACCTCGGAAACGCCTCCAACGATTTTCATGAAATTTAGAATACGGGGATTTCGGGAGCGATAAATCGACCTAGATTAGTATTATGTCTGAGAAAACGCGTGTTTTCGAGTTTTCATGCGGTTTTCTTACGCACGCAAAATATGGTCGCTAATTTCGTATTCGGTCATAAGCATCGTGGTCAAGCTGCCAAGGATGATTATCAGAGGTGTCCGGGTTCAAATCCCAGTCGCATACAAGGTTTTTACTTTTTTTTGTATTTATTCAAGTTTTTACTTAAAAAAAAAGAAAATTATACTTTATGCCAAAAACTCCGAGCGAAGCTCGGTAGCCCAGGTACTTATGAAATAGAAAGACCAAATATATGATATATACATATGTATGATGAGTTTTTGTGGGTTCCATTATAATGTTACTTCCCGTGGGAATGAGATAATTTCCAGTTGTAAAATAGTTTAGTCACTCTGTTTCGACGTGAAAGAAGAACAAACAAACAAACAAACAAACAAACAAACAAACAAACAAACAAAGTGAAAATTAAACTGTAAATCGTAGAAAGAGAAAATGTTAACTCTTCAAATGTATTCAAGTAGTTTACATTAATTTTAAAGTTTCTTTCATAGTGCTAAAATAGTAGTAAGGAATAAAAACTTTTTAACAAAAAAATAAAAACCGACTTCAAACAAAAGCACTAAAAAGTAAAAAATAACTGATTGGTAGTTTTCATTTACTATACATACCTAATCAAATATTTTCGAAGTCGGTGTGCTTTGGCTAAGTAATTAAAGCCTACCTATTAAATAAATACCTAATCAAATATTTTCGAAATCGGTGCCAGCCCATACAAAGCAAAGCACACCGACTTCGAAAATATTTGATTAGGTATGTATAGTAAATAAAAACTACCAATCAGTTATTTTTTACTTTTTAGTGCTTTTCTTTGAAGTCGGTTTTTATTTTTTTGTTAAAAAGTTTTTATTTTAACCTTTTTAGTGTAGACAGTAGTAGCAAAGTAAGAATTCTAAAGTGTTAGGCTTGTCAAACCAAACAAAATAAGCCCAAACTCAAAGTATCTACTATTAGTCGTTGAAGAGTTCCACCTATCCACATTCTGGCCTTACCATCAGATCAGGTCAACAATACCGAACCACTGTACTATCAACGGAAATAGAAACACTTGCAAAGTTTCAAGTCAATATGACAATTAGAAATAGGTTAAATTCATTATTAGCTATTTTTCCACCCTTAGAGGTGGTATTTTTTTTTGAAACTTAAATGGAACCAATCTGGAAGTATACTCTTTCAAAAAAAACAAAAATTGTCTAAATCGGTTTATAAATGACGAAGTTCTGAGGTAACAAACATAAAAAAAATACAGTCGAATTGAGAACCTCCTCCTTTTTGAAGTCGGTTGAGAAGAAAAGCATGATTTTAACCTTTTTCCATGAAAAATTTCCAATTTTTCTCTTCAAAAGAACCTTTTACCATTTAGGCATTCATTTTTATTTTTTTATTTATAACATTATTCCTCAACATTTTACAAAATAATGTGTACAGTCATAGTTTAGTATATTTGGCCATAATTAACTTATTTGTTACTCAACTGCACTACGTCTCTGAATACGTGCCTAAAAGTAATGAATTGAGAATCACGCCTAACTTTATGTATAAATCACAAAAGAAATACATGACTTAAATAAAACATACGAGTAAGTCATATTTACTTTGTTCATTTAATAGCAGGTTTCAGCCACAAAGGCGTGAAAAATTCTCCGCAAAAAGTGTTTTGTCAGATATAACCCTTAGCTTCCATGTGGGGTCCGAACCACCCACTACATTAAAGGAACGGTAAAGGTATAGACGAACAATAAAAAGGCAACTCCCTACGACGTGCGTGACCACCGACTCAATGCAAATTACACTCCCATCCATTTTATACAATAAAACCAAATGAGCCCTTTTAACGCGACATAAGAAATCGATAAAAACTTCATGTCTAGGTTTACACTGTAATACTTTATATAGCGTACATTAAACTTTTAATAATTTATTTAACATATTCATTTTAGTACTATGTTTAATATTATAAATACTAAGCTAACTTTTACTGAACATTTGTTTCTATGTTTGGGAAAAATAATTAAATTCTTAAATTTGAAAATTACGAAATGAAGATTTTCCATAAGTATAAGTGATGAAAATAATTGAATTAGATGAGTATTATGTTATGTATATTTATTTTAGTATGTTAAATAGTATCGTTGTTATTTATATATTTTTTTAATTCTTATTTAAGTTTGAAAAATGTAAATAGTTATCCTAAACAGATTCACTTTTACCTGTCAAATATTATAATATTTAACACCACGTTATGTAAAAGTCCATTACATTTTCATTCAACAAGCAAAATTTACATGCTGAGTGCAAAACAGTGTTTAAGTTTGTATCATTGTCCTATTACCTACTAAACGAAGACGAAAAGGGTTCCTTGTTACCCAAAAACTTTACTTTTAAAGATAAGTTAAACATGCTGACTATGATAGTCATTTAATTTTCTTATAAGTATTATTAAAATGCGTGACTATTTTAGCTTGCATCGTAACTATTTTATAATTTTGAACTTTAACTGGCTGTCGTTAGCGTATCAAACATACGGTTTCAAAAAGTTTTTTATTCGTTATCTATTGATGACAGAATTAAATTCATTAAAATTATGAAGCTGAAAAGTATGTTCGTTTTTTTAAATAAAACTATCCTTTCGGATTTCGATTTTGGATTCGGATCGAAGTGTGCATCCTCCCAGTGTGTTTCTTGGCTACACGTCCGGCTGGATTGCCGCTAATAAGCCCACTGACCATGACAAGGATAAACAAATATACTGTGCGAGCTACGCCACAGACAAAACCTTAGAAATATTTATAAAATAAATTCTGAATATTATAGAGAAAAACAAACCAAACTAAACCAAATCATGATTTTGTAAGCAATTCAGTGTTGAACTATTATATCACTTTCAATAATAAAATTGGTCCGATGATCCTATAACAATATTATAATATATAACTTATAATAGACGTACATCTAAAATAATAGTATTTTCTCATATTATAACTATTACTTATTGCCTGTGGCTATATTTTCATTGTCCATATAGGCCAGATACTAACTTATTTTATAAGTCATAACTCATTTAAAAACACCATTTCGAGGGCAACATCTCCTAAACAAACAGTCTGCCTGTTGCCTAATAAAATTACCAAAATTAGTGACTTTACAGTAATTTCAATTTGTCTCTTTGAAATTTAATGTTTTAATAAAGGTTAAAGTCTTTTAAATATTAAAAAGTATGTTTATTCTTAAAAGGATCATGTTTTATAAAATATTTCTATTTATTTTTGTACTATTAAGTATTGTTTCACTCTAATATTATAATCGTTATATAAATGTGGTCTACATCATATATTAGTTGCCAAACAAATCATGATCAAAACAAATTACTTTTGAAATACTTTGCTGGTACGAGAGAAGACTTTAGAATTTCATAATAATATTTACTTGCCACCCCATACATCATGTCTTTGACTGAACGCGGTGGTGTATATTAAAATTTATATTTCAAGCGAAAAAAAAGCAAAACGCTTTATACATCTCTCAATTTAAACGCAATAAAAGCTATATATATATATATAATTATTATTATAGTGGTATACTTAATCACTTTGCTGCTTAGGTTCTATAAAGTGTCGTACCATAGTGATGTTATGTTAGACAGCTTCTGGTTTCTTAAATAAATGGGGTATAAAATACAGTATTTTTTAATTCATCTGTTAGTTCCATAGATTGAAATAAACAAAAAAAAATAAACTCCTCGGTTTTATAATATTAGTACTGAGCTGTAAGTATGTACGTCACACCACAAAGTCAAACAACGTGTCGAATTCACACGTGACCACTACAAGCGTACATATAGTTAACAAACTTATTTTATTGTCCTCTTATGTACTCATTAACATAGAAAATCTATCTAAATAGATTTATGTATGTAATAATATAAGTAACAAGTATTTATATTTTAAATAATCTATTCAGAAAGTGTACATATATGTAACTACATATATCGAGCTAAAAATTTTTTTATATGCATTTTCCAATGCGGAGTAGAAACGGGGTATTATTTCTCGCTTCTAAAAAAATCATGCCCTAGTGCTGCGTTATCTATATTTTTATCATCGATAAAATATTGTCATCGATATATTTTTTCTTGTGATTTATTTATTATCGTAATATTAAGCCATTTAACATACTATATTTTTTAAGTATTTCGAAGCAAATGGAACTTAAACTATTCAAAATTTACTATGCGAGGCATTATGTACTAGGTAAAATCATATCGTATACCAGATACAAACTCTTTTTGAATTACTAAAAACTTTATCTACATGTTTTATTTTGCCTCGGCATATGGGAAATGCACCAAATGACTTGCTCGTGGTACTTTTCTGAAAGAAAAGTGGGCTATGAGAGCTACACTGGTGCGGCAGTGTTCGCTGTAGATAAAGAAAAAATCATTAAAAATACTTTAAATCGCTAATTTGGGTGACCTAAAGTGATTAATTGTCGGTTGAGCAGCTGATTTTATCACTCGGGAGCAGGTCTGCCTCGGTAGACCAGCCGTAAGATCCGGCAGTATCAAATTAGGACGGGGAAAGTTTTCGTTGGGTGTTAGTGAGAAGTACTGGTTTTTAGCGAGTGACTCATCACATAAACACCTGTATGGAAACCGATAATATGCGTAAATGCATTAAAATTATATCTTTCATAATAATAATCAAATATTAAAAATTCCTAGTTATTTGCTACTTTAAAATATCAACGAGTTTGATACCAAGAGTATAAGATGTTTTATATTACGTATTTATCGACATCCAACCAAGCATGAACATTAGTCTTGAAAAATATTTTTAAAATATCAGTAAAAATTCATGATAGTTACATAGCTATATGGAGTAATTACATGTTTCGTAGTGAACGAGCATTGCTTGAAGGAAAACGAGTACAATATGTGATCAAGTTTTTGACGTTGCAATCTATCGCTAATTTCCCAAGAGGATAACCTGCCGCCACAATAAAGAAACTATATTATTGTTACCCACGTACTAGTTTCTAAAGTATTAAGGTATATTATGATCGGGATGGCTGAATTTTATTTTCTTCAACATTCTGAGATTGGCAATTCGATTATTAAGAATATTGTACGTACAATATATATATATATATATATATATACATATATATATACATATAAAAATATATATATTTTAATTAATAATTATTTGAAGAATATTTTGAAAAATATAATTTATATACATAATTTGTATATATAATTAAGTATATTTGTAATTTTCTTTTTTATTTATATACAAACGTAATAAAATATTTGGAGCGGTTACTTATAATAAATTAAATGGTTATTGTTTCATGATAATATGATTATATGAATTTTTAGGTAATATAATATTTCAGTCATTTCGATAAATATGTTGTATGCATTGATTACAGGGAAATTATAAAAGTGACACGTTTCACGTTAATATGGGTGCAGTGATGTGGTAAGTTCTGTGTTCACATGATTTTCGCATTTCATACAATTATACGAATTAAATATTGACAATTGACAAATTATTGCTTTCTGCTGATACACTGTCTGTATTTTATTAATAAATTAATACTTATTGTTTTTTGTGTTATCTATATATGTGGTAATTAATGTCAACTTCATAATTCTATATAATGACTAGCGACTCACCCTCGCTCCGCTCGGGTTCGTCCTTGGGGTGGGTTCTGGGAGGACCACCCTTATCCTTATCACTTAGGGGTATGGAAAAAAGATAGTTGCCGATTCTCAGACCTACTGAATACGCATATAAAATTTGGTAAAAATCGGTAAAGCCGTTTCGGAGGAGTACGGTAACTAACATTGTGACATGGAAATTTTATATATAAGATGATATTATCAAATATGAGAAAATTTCATTCTTTAACAAAAACTTTTAACTATGTGCTTAAATAAGTATAAAACTTAATATTAAAGTATTAACAAAGTTATATGTAATAGTAATTTATCTTTACAACGCGACGTAGATTTGGTCACTTATAAAGCCATAGATGCTATCTTATTAAATTTATAAACATGACGTAAGACGATGGTAATTTTGTTAGAAGTTCCAAAAGTCCTTATTGCGTGCTTACGATTTCTGAGGTCTAATGGGCGAGCGCGATTTTGCTGACAAATAAATATGTACCGCCCTCCCGCCAAGAGTAATTGTAAGAAAGGGCCATCAAAACAGAGGCAAACAGTTTTATTACTTAAACTGACCTAAATGTGGTAGTAAAATAAAAAAATACAGTACGAAATATTTTGTAAATGAAAAATGTAAATTTATGACAGTTCGTGCTAAAAATATAAGATATTTTTGAGCATACGAGTGTAGGTTGTGTAGACTGTAGAATGTAAAGCAACAATTTAATATACACAAACGCATAATATAATTTTCCTGTTTCCATCAATCAGCATATCGCCGTCCACTGCTGTCCAAAGACCTTCCCCAATGAGCGCCAAACATCCCGGTCCTGGGCAGCCCGCATCCATCCACTGCCAGCCACCTTTTTAGGTCATCTGACACACACTACGCTGTCCTACACTACGCTGGCCTAAACGTGGTCTCCAATTTTCCTGTTTATTATCTATTTGGATATTTTGTTATGCCTGCTAATATTTTTTATTCAGTTTTGTTATCTATAAGTTAGTAAGTTGTATAGCTTGAGAGCTTTGATGCTGATATTATAATAGGTAAACATACTTTGATGAGTAAAACTTCTTTTTTTTTCGAAATTTTTAATTCTCATTTCGTAGCCATACAAAGAGGGCTCAGACGCATGCAATACGATAAAGCACCAGTTAACATAAAAGGAACAGGAATTTCTTTAGCAATAAAAAGAAACGGCCAAAGCTGTGCGTGACCGCGGAGCAATGAAAATTCATATTTATTTTTATTTCATAAACTCAAACACGGCAACTGTAAATTATGGGACTTTACATTTTAAAATTTAAATATTTCACATATTTTTCAAGGGTAAACCTCACACTCATATATAAAACTTATAAAAAGTATAAATCTGTAGAAACATTAACTTTTAAAACGATAATAAACATTTTTTAAATGTAACAAGATTTAAAATTTACATTTTTTAACAGTAACTTTACTGAATGAAAAAAATACTAAATCGGTCTAGAGTCAAGAATAATATTTTAGAAATAATATTACGATTATATTATAAACAATTAAATAGTAATATATTTTAAATTTAAAATATTGAAAAGCAACATACGACTCTGTTAGTTTATATTTCAAGCAAAATATATTAAAATAAAATATATTATAAACAATAAAAAAACCATATAAATAATAATTGTTGTCATAAAAAATACAATATAAAAAAATTGTAACTACGAGATACACACTTTTGCTAGGGCTGTCACCCTATGAATGTTTTGGTGTATGCATTTAAACAATAAAGTGGGGAAACAAAGAGGTAGTATGCCTAACAGTTAGCATTATATTTAACTAGCAGAACCCGCGGCTTCGCTCGCGCTAAAACTACAAACAAACTAATATGGTAGGTTTCATACAAACTTTCATCTGCTATTTTACCACGTTATGGGATTAATTTCGAAAAATGCTAAAACACGTATTTAATTAATTGTATTGAAGAGCATTTAGAGTACCAAGTTTCAAGTAATTCTAATCATAATTATTTTTTTGGATTGTATCATAACGTGTTTTCCCGTAGGAAAGAGATAATCTCTCGCGATAAAAAGTAGCCTATGTCACTCTTCAGCCCTCCAACTATCTCCACACAAAAAATCACGCCAATCTGCCTATCTATTTCGAAGTGAAAGAAAGACAAACAAACAAACACACTTTCACATTTAAAATATTAAAGTATGGATTTTATCAAAATTGTGTACTTCAAGTGTACGTTTTAGAGGTAAATTTTTACTATTTATTGAAGAATAAATAACCGGCTGCAGATAAATAAGGCTATACGACATTTTAATATTAATATCGAGAACGCCCGTATTTCTTAGTGGTTTTTATTGTTTCTTCAAGTCAGGAAATTGTACTTGTTTGGTTCAACGTCGTATACGCTAATAAATTTTATTACAAGTACACAAGTAAGCTACTGGGTAACTAGAGAAGGTTGTGTATTATAAAAGATTCAAGAACTTCTGTCAAGCTCACAAGGGAGAAATAAAGGGACCGCACATCGATCTCTAACTAAAATACCGCATGCCATAAATATGTAGTACGTAACTTTTTCTATTTAATTAGTTATTCCAAGCCATTAAATTTAAACCGCGTATAACGTAATTATCGTCATTTTGTCGCCTTATGTTAGCAGCAAAGTTGTCAAGCTTTTAAGTTAAAGATGATTGAATAAAATATATATTATGTTAAAAGTAGGTCTGCTAATACTTTACATTTACTTATGTAACAGTGTTTTATTATGAAATATTATATCCACACTAGAATATAGTAGTTGAATTGAAGTTTCCTTAAATGTAACATTTTTTTTTTTTAATTTAAAATTTTTATATAATATGTATCATCTTACTGTGGTGGTAAGCTTTTGTTTATGTGTTGTGAATCTGTGGAAACTTGGTTGGTTTTTAGGATTACTTTTATATGTTTTAGAATGTAATTATATATTGTACTGTTTGTTTCCCTTGAAAAGCTAATAAATAAAATAAATAAATAAAATAAAAATGTATACATGCGAAATAATTCGAAAAGATAGTTTCATTTAAAACAAGCATTGCCCGCGACTCCGCCCGCGTTCAGATGACCAAAAACCAAATTCTTAGGTTTTACACACATATTTAGTACCTATACCCTTACATTGCAGTTTTTGTATTTTTTACTCACAAATTTTATATGTTGACCCGGATAACCAGCTATCGCCTAACAAATTTCAACAAAATCCCTCCAGTGGTTTTTCTGTGAGGCGGTAACAGACAGACAGACAGACAAAAATTCTAAAAACTATAGATTCGGCCTCTGTATCGACAATAATGTCTATTTCAATAAAATTTTCCAAAAATATTTAATGTACAGATTTGACTCAGTTAGAATTTTATTATATGTACGTATAGATGTCAAATATTCGCGTAAATCTAAGAAAGTATTAATATAGTGCAGTTTGACAGTTATCTTTTTTACCAAAGAGGGCATAATGATTATTCATTAGTTTTTTACTTTTAACACCATCTACTAGTATTCAAAATAATGTGCTTTTGTTAGTAACACTCAATACTGATTTCTCAACATATTCATCTAAGAAGGAAGACATCCTCCACGAAAGCTTCTTCAGCTTTTGATCCAACGTTTGATAGATCGGTACAAGTTACATATTAAGTCTATTACATGCATTTTTGATGAAGTAACATTTCTTTACCTAACAATGGCTTCTGTTTAATAGTAAATTCCCATATACCTATGACCTTGTTCATCGAGTTTTAATTTCCCAAGGGAACTCGTTTCGGCCGCAAACAAGCCAAACTTATTTAAGGTATTGATCTTAAATTATTGACAGTTGAAGAACTTCAAACTAATACAATGTGATCCGGGGTTTACTTTATTATACTTTAATAATTTAAGCTCGTTGCCTACCGATATAAAGCTTATATATAAATGTTTATGTCTAAAAATATTTATGAACAGTCCAGCAAATGACATAAAATGAATGTTAAAATGAATCACACTAATTGATTTCCAATATTGAATTCATAAATATGAGTGTATTATACATCAGACCAGAGATTAGAAAGTTCCCAGGAAAATATATTTTAAATATTAAACATATAAAATATCTCGTTATAGCATTTGCAAATATACTATTTTATCAGTCTATGCTTCTAATGGTCAGTTTTGCTTTATTTAAAAAAAATGAGTACCTAATCTTTACGCGCTGTTGAAGTAAAACTTCTTTGGCGCTCTGATAGATACCGCAATTAAATTAAAAGAAATCAATATATATATATATATATATATATATATATATATATATATATATATATATATATATTTAGTAATGTGGGTTTGAGGATACCAGCAATAAAACCACCACAGCGCAATCACCGTTTATAAATTTTTCAATTGTTTATTACGTCTTTTCAGTTTGCATCCTTATTTAAAACTAATACTTTCTCATTCAACATGGCCGAATACACTCCGTCCCATTCGCTCGTTTTTTTCATTCACACTTCACACATTAGACATAAAAGCTTCTTTTCAACCGACTTCAAAAAGGAGGAGGTTCTCAATTCGACTGTGTTTTTTTTTTTATGTTTGTTACCTCAGAACTCCGTCATTTCTAAACCGATTTGGACAATTTTTGTTTTGTTTGAAAGGGTATACTTCCAGATTGGTCCCATTTAAATTTAAAAAAAAAATACCACCCCTAAGGGTGGAAAAACAACTAATGATGAATTTAACCTACTTCTAATTGTCATATTGACTTGAAACTTTGCAAGTATTTCTATTTCCGTTGATAGTACAGTGGTTCGGTGTTGTTGACCTGATCTGATGGCAAGGCCAGAAGGTGGATAGGTGGAACTCTTCAACGGCTAATAGTAGATACTTTGAGTTTGGGCTTATTTTGTTTGATTTGACAAGCCTAACACGTTAGAATCCTTATTATGCTACTACTGTCTACACTAAAAAGGGAAAAATAAAAACTTTTTAACAAAAAAATAAAAACCGACTTCAAAGAAAAGCACTAAAAAGTAAAAAATAACTGATTGGTAGTTTTCATGTACTATACATACCTAATCAAATATTTTCGAAGTCGGTGTGCTTTGGCTAAGTAATTAAAGCCTACCTAATTAAATATTTTCGAAATCGGTGCCGACCCATACAAAGCAAAGCACACCGACTTCGAAAATATTTGATTAAGTATGTATAGTACATGAAAACTACCAATCAGTTATTTTTTACTTTTTAGTGCTTTTGTTTGAAGTCGGTTTTTATTTTTTTGTTAAAAAGTTTTTATTTGCATTCATTTATGCATAATATTCATTCTACAGTAATAAATATTAATTTTTTATAAGTAATAATTATAATAAAATTATTAATAATAAATATTTATTTAAAAAATATTTATTATAAAAATGTATATCTTTTTTAAATAGTTGTAATAAATTTAACTCGCTTCCGCGTCACTCACCAACCGACTTTTTTTCCAATGTATTGACTTATTCCTCAGTCACGCCTAAAGAAGTTTTATTTCAAAAATCTATGTATGTATATGTATGAGTATTATTATCTTAAGAATTAAGAAAACGGATAAGATTCAGCCTAGGGTTACCAACTTAGTTGGTGTTAGGGGGTGAGTGGGTGTATTATTTTGTCTATAGGGGTTGGTTAATGAAACCTCGGAGCACTTAACTTCACACGTTTACTTTACTGTCCGTCACCATAAACGAAAGGCTTTATAAGAAGAAAGAAGGAAGTATTGCCAGTAAAAAATAGTAATTACAAAATTATTGCCAACTATAAAAATATACATCTCCTTCTGAAAGTACAATAGCAACAAAACAGTGTATATTTCAAGAGTTTTACGCACCGACTATGAATAGTACAAAGTTATAAAGGGGCGCTAGAAGGAAACCAAAATATATCTTACTTCAAGTAGAAGTGTAAGCTTGTGTAAATGTTCAAAGTATGAAATAACTGTAATGTGTGTCAATAAATATTATATACATTACATATTTGATATTGTAATGCTTAATATCTTTTATTATTTAGATGCAAGGAAATAATAATGAGGACAATCAAAATAAAATAAAAATATGGTGATACCTAGCTGCGGATATAAAACAAAAATGATGATGTTCTCCTAGTCGATTCCGGCCACGGCGGCTAATCTCAATGAGATTAGACAACTGCGCAGGAGATATTATAGTGCTAAAGTGTACGCGCAGACACAAGTGGACTCTCTATTCCTATCACTCTCATACTCCGGTGGGACGACCACTCGACACGACCGGTGAGTGTTAAGGCGCAGGACCGACGGCTTTACGTGCTCTCCGAGGCACGGGGGTGAAACACCGCCAACTTCCCAACTCCGGGCTGTTACTGAGACTTACTATACAGGAAGACTCAATAACTAAACTTGGCTCGACCCGGGACTCGAACCCAGGACCTCCGGGTGTGCAGCCGTACATGCTAGCCACTACACCACCGAGGCGGTGGTGTAGTGGCTAGCATGTAAAAATAACCACAGATCATATAATACTTTATCACAATTGACTTGATAAATGTTCTACAATAACAAGTTATGGGTGACGCGGCGGCAGAATGATTTCCAGTGGGATGCATCTGCTTGTTCACAATCAAATACTAATTCACCTTTAAAAAAAATTAATTATTACATATTATGTTGCTTACGGATTAAGTTTATAGTTTTATTAATATATGTGATATTTTGTAAAATATTTGTGAGGAATATTTTTTTTTGAAGATAGCTAAATTTAAACGGGGGTTTCACTAATATTATTTTATTTCTTTCAATTTTTCTATAGAATATATTCCTACATGACGACAGGGTTCAGACAAGTTATACCACGTTCAAAGAAATGAATGTATGAGATATACATAATATTATAATCTATATAAAAATGATTGAAGTACCTGTTCTATTAATTTCTTTAACGCTATTTAATGAAAATTTAACAAAAATCGTTACAATTAGACAAAGTTTAATGCTTTAGTAGTATTTTAACACTCACTAACTCAATATTTGCGCATTAAATATAAATATTTACATCGATTTGGGCTGGTGTTCATTGGGAATTCTAAATGAATAGCTCTGCGATAACATCAATTGCATGCAATTTATACCTAATCAGGCAACCAGAAATGGGTATAATATCCAATAGTTACATATAAAACTGTATGGACGATAAAAACAAATTAATTACTTCGCTTTCCGGTTGTTTCGTGTAACATAAATAAAGGAAATAAGTCAATATCTTTCATAGTATATTATATTGCTAACAAGGGTATAAAAAGCACATATTTCTTAGAAGAAATAGTATTTTATATCAGTAAAATAATTTCGCTCGTGTATTTTTATGAATGTAAGAACAAATATTTGTAAGCTTTTTATAATATACTTTGGAAATGATAAATTTAGATATCTAATGTACGGTAAGTCAGTTATTGCCCACTTTATTTTCTGAGAATATATAGGTTTCTATGATATATATATATAAATATATATATATATATATATATATATAAATATATATATATATATATATATATATATATATATATATATATGATATAATTTCTGAAACAAATGAAACTAGCATAATTCTAACTAGTGTTTATACATAATATACATATTTATTTCTCAAGAGAATATTACGCTACGAAATATCTCGCTTAGGCTAGTAAATAAAAAGAAAACGCGTCCTAATCTATCTATCCGTTCGGAAACTTTGCCACATACCTACAGACGTAGGCGCCAAACTTATAATACCTTTCTTTTTGCTTCGGTGACTAAATAGTAGCTTATACTACCCTGCTATCTATAACTTATATGTATTTATATATCACGTTGATCCGCTTATTTGTTACTGCCTCAAGTATCTGCTTCAGTTGTGTCATGGCTTGTATGTACGTCTGCACATCCAGAGGTCCTGGGTTTGAGTCCCGGGTCAAGTTTAGTTTTTGAGTCTTTCTGTTAAGGAAGTCCGAGTAATTGCGCGGAGTTGGGAAGTTGGCAGTGTTTCAACCGCGTAGCTCAGAGAGCACGTAAAGACGTCGGCCCTGCACCTTAAGTCTCATTGGTCCTGTCGAGTAATCATCCCACCGGAGTATGAGAGTGACAGGAATAGAGAGTGCCCTTATGTTTGCGCGCATACTTGTGCACTATAATATCTCCTAGGCAGTGGTAGCCCAGTCGTAACGCGCTCGCTTGAGAAACCGAGTGAAGCGAGTTCAAATATTTTCATCTGCGAATCATTTCCAACATCATTACCACTTGTCTTAACGGTGAAGGAAAACATCGTGAGGGAACCTGCATATCTGAGAGAACCTAGCAAGTTTTCAAAAAACATGTGAAGTCCGCCAACCCGCACTTGACCATCGTGGTGGACTATGGCCTGATTCCCCTCGTACTGAAGGGAGAAAAAGCGTTAAAAAGGGCTGAATACACATAATATCTCCTGCGTAGATGGCTAATAGAAATCGGTCGGGAGGACATTATTATAATTATTGCCTGAAATAAAGACACATCAACACACATATTTACATTTACAGAAAGAAACATTTTCAATGCTATGTAATCGACGTAATTCGCTAGTGGATTCACAAGCAAAAACTTATTTGTTCTAAAGATGACTTCACCAGATAAAAAACTTGATAAATTTTACAATTGAATACATGAAATAGTAATAAAATAAAAGATATCAATTTCAGCGATACAAAACAATGATTTCTGAATCAATGAATCGAAAATATTCTCGCAATGACACCTGATTGAGACCGTTCAGTCGTTCAAGTGTAAAGATATTCGAATTAACTTATATTGCATTCTTGTTCTGGGATAGATTTTAGTACTTAATCAGTTTTGTTTCTTAGCAGATCTATAGCAAAAAGCTTACAATAATCACTCACATAAGTCAAATCAAATTTCTTGCTCACTGAATCACAGACGTTTTTAGTGACACCTTGAGTGAAATCGTGGCATAATCGTATATTTGTTCAAGTGTAAACGTTCAAATTACGGTATGACATTCTCCTTGTTGATAGAATTATTATTTATTTCATATCCTTTTCAATCGATTCTTGTATTTATGTGGATATCTTCTAGTTTAATTTCTTGTAATATATTTGTATTGATAGTTATAATAAGAAAAAATAAAAAGATAACAGACATAGTATAGATATACAGTATAGAATGTGTATGCTAAATTAGCTTACATCGGTGTGTATCTATCACAGAATTATGAAGAGTCAGAATTATACTGAAAACTTGCTGCTACAAATTTTCTCCAAAAGAAATGTAGGTATATACGCGCGGCTCCGCCCGCGTTCAGATGACCAAAAACCAAATTCTTAGGTTTTACATATTAGTATACTCTTACATTGCAGTTTATGTATTTTTTCTCAGAAATGAGATATTTTCCCGCGATAAAAAGTCCTACATGTTGACCCGGATAACCAGCTATCATCATACCAAATTTCATCAAAATCCCTCCAGTGGTTTTTCCGTGATGCGGTAACTGAGAGACAAAAATTCTAAAAACTATAGATTCGGCCTCTGTATCGATAATAATGTCTATTTCAATAAGATTTTCCAAAAAATATTTAATGTACACATTTGGCTTAGTTACAATTTTATTATATGTATGTTTGCAATTTTATTATATGTACTTTATGTAATTTTATTTAAATTAGACACCATCAATACGAATAACCATCGCACAAAATCAATTCATAATTAAATCAACCAAATATCTTCATAAATAATTAAGTGATTAATAAAAACTTATGGATACATCGGAAATTTTTATTACTGTTCATTTACTCTGCTCTTATCGTAACATTAATCAGAGTTATTTATGTTGTAATTATCGTTTCGTGGTAGTGTACAATGTACATTGGATTGGTAAACATAAGTGCATTTATTACCAACGTATTGAGCTTTAATTTCATGTTGAATATATTAATAATTCATAATTTCAAGATAATGTACTCGTAATATACTCGTATATAATTTAAATAATTTTATCAATAACTTATTTATATATATATATTTAGCCATATTATATTATATTTATATATTTTAGCCAAACAATTATTATATGAGAAATCACTCCATTAGAAACAGCTCACACGGGATTCAATTACCTGGATATCTAGAGCAACCTTAAATTTACACCATAAATGAATTAACGGGTCGATCCTTGTCCCATTTCGATTGGTTGCTTAATCACTCCCTGTATTGGGGTAAATGCACAAACGTTGTACCTGTCCACAGACTCATCCTCTTAAATCACCCTCCTGATTACTAAAAAATGCTATTTGTAGAAATGACCCTCGTTTAAGGTACCTGTAACAGACTGGACCAAGTTAAATATTCATATACAGCCTCCCAAATTTTATGGTTAGTAACGAAAAGATAAAAAGAGGTCAACGAGAACGCCAATACGGTCTCGAAAAGTTTCGAGCGCGTTGTTAAAAGTTAATTTCAGAACTAATTATTTCATGTTTTGTAATTTTTATTTGAATGCATAAAGTTCGAACGAAAACTATCAGATGGAACTATCTCATGGTTTTTATTAAAAAAGTTGTATATGTAGAATAGATAATTCTTAATTGTATTGACTAGATAATTCTTCTCAGTACGTGTACGAAAATGTTATGTATGTCCGTAAAAATATACACGAATTTCCCAAGAAGTGTGACATACATAACACTAATACTATGAGCAAACACAAACTTGTAATACCTGTGACTCTTCTACACAGAATCAGTAATTTTTTTTATGGACAATGTATACGCTTGTACAACAAGATCCCAGAAGATGTTCAAAAGGCTATCGCCTAAATTCAAAAAAAAATGTTAAAGAAAGTTTGAGGCTATTATACAATAAATGATTTTATAGAAGATGGCACACCTTGGGAATGAAATGATCGCCTCCAGGCTACTTCAACTTGATAGAAATATTGTAAATTATAATTTAACTTTATAAAAAAAAGATAATGAAATAATATTAGTCTCGCTGAGTTTCTTTCCCCAGTTCTTCTCAGGTCTGAGGCTTCTTCTTTCCGAACTGGTAGTAGACTCATGACGTTCAGTAAAAAAATGTAATAATTAAATGCTGGATACAACATTTTGAATTTTGAATTTAAATAGCTTGGTCGTGAAGCATGAAATTTTGCACTAGAGGTCCTAACATAATAAAGGTGAATATTGATGATGAATTTTCGAAAAAACGTCCCCTTCAAATGATTAATGATATGAATATGGTGTTGAAGCCTCCTTTTATAGTGTCAAAGAGAAATCCTACCGGGCTTACAACATCTAATAAGTCTTAAAATTTAAGATAATTTAACAGTTGCGCTTTACTTATTTTCATTATAACTATTAATTAAAAGCTTGAAAATGGAAATAAAGATATTTTAATAATGAAGTTCTGAATATTTTTTATAACCTATTAAGGCTTCGATAATGAAATTCAATGGTATAATTATGCTGTATATTTTTTTAAGTTCTTATTTCTCTACAGAAAGAGTTTCGATATATCTAGTCTAATAGAGTCATATTTTTTTTTACATAATATATGCAAGTTTGATATTGAATTCGACTGTATTGAATGCAATTTGTTTAAAATGGCTAATTTAAATTATGTACTTGGTTTTATGGGGTAATAAACTTAAATTAAAAAAAAAAATTATCATCTATACATTTCGATTTATTATTTTATAAGCAAATGTAGTAGTTCAAACGAAAAAAAAAACAATTTTCTGACCCATTAAAGAGGAAGTTGGGTATTAATGAAAAGGCTTGAGATCATTATAGGAACCATTAAATGTATGATTACGGACTCTGTTTTGGGCAGGCATTTGTTTAAGTACATCAACTTTTGGTAAACGACCGGCATCCAGAAGTATTTTAATTCATTACGGCCTCCTAAACTTAAAACAGCGCCGTCGGTATTTTATTAGTTCATAAAATGAGTTTTCACGAGTTCCTTTATTGCAAAACATGGCCATATTTTCTAAAATTAATTATTTAGTATTAAGAAAGCCGATTAAATTATAATTTTAAATATATTTTGTTTATCGAAAACTCTACTGGCGGATGTAATCCTTACTGTATTATTAGAAATGTAAAACGGCTGTTTGTCACATTGTCCGTCTATACATATATAAAAAAGATGTATCTCACAGACTATATGAGAAGATCTTTTTATTCGAACATTGACTTAACTATTTTTATCCTGATAAACAAAGCGCTTTCCACAGCTTATAATCTGTTGCAAAAATTTAATCATACATCTAAGCGAAGCAAGGGCTCGTCACTAGTGAATCATTTCCAAATTCCGTCACTAATATAAAATCAAGAAATTCGTAACACATTCACTGTTAAATTATTTAAACAGACGAAACTGAGCCGTACTTGCTTAAGCTGGATACATAAAATAGTACCTCGTTGAAATTTTGGAGAGCTCTGACAATAGACAGTTTGCCTTCATAATGCCCTCTCAATGTACCGAGCTCAAACTCGTCTTCCACTTATTTAATTATGAATTTTTTCTATTAAATCAGTAATTTAGTCTACCCTAATTAGCGACCGTGGGGAGTTTTTTTTAAATGAAACTTGGCTCATATAGAGCAATAAAAATAGGAAAAACGCGAACAAGGTTTCTTTGCGAACAATAATTCTGCAGTATCATGTCACAGGCATGCATGGAGAAGCAGTTTTCAGTTAAGTACCAACAGTTTAATTCAACGTGGACAATACTAACTTTATATTAAGAGCATTAGTCATTTTGAAGTTTTAGAATTGCAAAAATTAAAATTATTTTAAATGAGAAGAAAACTTTGTTTCAGCGTAATATTAAAATGTTTTTTGAGATATCTATCTATGGAATATATTTATAACTATATCTAGCGACTTATCCACGCTCCACTCGGGTTTGCCCCTAGTTACGATTTAATGTTAGTAAAGCAGACATAAGACTAATCCAGATCGATTTATCGCCCCCGAAACCGCCTGTATACTAAATTTCATTAGATATTATAGACGTAACACATATAGCACCTAAAGACGCATCCAAGCGAAGCGGGGGTAAGTCAAATGTAGTTGATTTAATAAAGTTTTTATTTAAACAACACAATGGTAACAAATACACACAGCCCTAACTCCTGAACTAGATAAGAACATAAAATAATATATAATTTTAAAAGGTCCCCACTAAATTTAAGTGCAGGATGGGTTGTTATTAATACATATTACAAACATATTACAATTTTCCTAGATAGTATAGTGCTTTAAAAGATGACACTTAAAATTTACGATAGCATAATATGCAGTACAATTTATCTTTCAGTCTAATTTCATACAATGAGGTTGCTGTTTCATGATTCACAAGTCCACACTCCATTCGTTAATCGTTTTTCCATACCACGCATTTACGCTAAATAATAAATTCAAAGAGGCTTTTGTGGGATTGATTTCTCCTTTTTAAAAATTCAAAATTTGCGGTTGGAAAGTTTTTAAAATCGCCCGTGTTTTAGATAATCTGATGAAAAAACAACTTAATTTAAAAGACACTTTTGAATTTAGCACTGTTGTACATATGTAAGAGTATATAAGTATCTGAATATAAAAAAATAAAAATTCTACTACGTAAACAGTAACTAACTTTTTGTTCGCACAACAAAACTGTAGTTCATGTTAAAATGATAATATGAAAATTTATTATTTAGTAGGTTTTATTTGACACAGTATCAATCCCAAAATGATGGATCTTATCTTTCTGATGGTGTCCTTGTGGCCACTTTAGTTTAGTGAAAGTGTCTCCAGAAGTAATAATGGTCGATGGAACCAATATTATTTGCTACTAGCGGTTCACCCTCACTTCCCTCGGGATCGCCTCTAGGAAAACAAAAACAAACCTATCTCACGGGAACTGTACATTTTCCGGGATAAAAAGTAGCCTTTGTATTATTCCAGACTATAATCTATCTCTGTGCTAAATTTCATCCAGATCCGTTCAGCCGTTCTGGCGTGAAAGAGTGACAAACATCCGTGCTAACAAATTTTCACATAACATTAATAGTCTTACTAGATAATTTTGTCGAAATTTTACTAGGTTATATAATATAAGCTATCTCCATTCTTTATACTTGGCACCAATACAATAATAAATAATTAATTATTATTCAGTAACAGTTATGGGACTTTTATGCCCGATTTAACCAACATCCCATAAGCTACCACTTACGTATGGGATCCCTAGATTAAAAGATCCCCTAAACTAGCCCCTAAATTAAATTTCGTTTTACCATCGTCAGAACCCGTGTTTCTAGTACCTATATTTAGGTGGCATTTTAATATTTAGGTTACCCCTAACTGTCGGTGAAACAGAAACTGTCCCCTAACAGCCCCCTAAACATGCTTAGGGGATCCCTTAAACTTAAGTGACGTTGGTGAAATCGGTCATTAGTGTTTCGTAGCCAAATGGCGAGAACGAGACGGTTCGTACGTATTGCCATGCCCATTCATCCATCTGTGCTTCGGCATGTCATAGACATTTAACTTGGAGAATATTGGCTCCATATAGCGGAAATTTATAACAAAATGTAGAACCGCTATACAATGGCCGTAATCAAACTATGGAAAATAAAAAGTAATATCGTTGGTTAAATATGTATGTAACTAAAGTGTTTCAAACAATTGAGTGCACAAAATGTATAAGATGTTCTAAAAATCACAAAGATTATTTCAAAATCACTTTTTTTAAGTTATAGTGTTCATAAGTTAAGTGTAGTTCTTGAGCTATTGAGATATTATTGAGTTTTTAGTATATTTTTTTAGATTGTTTTTAGTTTAGACAATTTTTTGTGGTTATTTTTTTTTTGCATAGTCAAAAAAATATCCAATTTAGTACACAGGTTTCTGACGCAATCTTATAATAAGTACCTAATCCAAAATATTTTCTTTTTTCGATATATGGCTAGGATATTTGGTAGATAATAATTATATACATATTAGTCTACCAGTAATAATATAATTTTTGGCATTAAAAAAACTCTGTTCTCTTTTAATTTTGTTATGGACTAGCATTGTCCGCGGCTCCATCAGACAGACAAACGGACAAAAATTCTAAAAACTATAGATTCGGCCTCTGCATCGATAATAATGTCTATTTCAATAAGATTTTCCAAAAAATGTTTAATGTACAGATTCGGCTTAGTTACAATTTTATTATATGTATAGATGACGCTTAAAAAATGTAGGTACTTTAATACATTTAGGTTTTTACAAAACCATTCGAGTAACTAACAATAGATACTATATCTTACTAAATTACTGCTTTCTAACTACCTCAAGTGTATTTTTCCTTTGCAGAGACGCGGCACATCGGATTAAGTCGCTCTTGGTTTTCCAATGTCGCTGTGAAATAAAAGAAAATTGGTTAAATATTTTTCTTTTTCTGGCTTAAGAACCGCTGTAGTTACTTAATGGGATACAAGTAATAAGAATTGCAACAACTAAGCACAAATAAAACTGTCCTTTAAAATACTTTACGTTTTGTTTCCTACCTACCTTACCCTTAATTTAAGAGCAAAATATTTTATTTCAACTTCTACTATTTAATGTTTTTTTGAATGTTTAACTTTTTTTTATTTAGCGTCTAATAATTTTAAGTTAACGAACTAAATATTGTTATGTTGGATATAAAATACTTTGTAATGTTAAAAAAATATACAATTTAGGCATTTTCTTTACGTTGTTCTAAAACTACTATGATATATATATATATATATATATATATATATATATATATATATATATATATATATTATATATATATATATATATATATATATATATATATATAATGATTGATACGAGTCAAGTTTCTAAAGTTAAAACCCTAAAAACTTGCCTTTTTGGTACTTTGTACAGAACCATCTTTTATGCGAATCCGACTTGCACTTAATATTCATTAAGTGCACTTACACGATTTCAACTTACTAGTAAAAAATCAATAACACAATTTGTATTCATGCAATATTCTACAGAATAAATGAGATATAGACTACGTTTATTAATTAAAAAAAGTATGTTTTTCATCGAACTCAGTTATTTTTCTCTGTCAATTTATGTGTGAAGTATTCGATGGATCAGAGCGATGACTGTAAATGTAGAATAATTTAATTCGGTAGCCTGACGTGTTTGCTTCAAGTTTTTATTTATGAACATGTACAATAACCACTGTACTTATTTTATATCGGGTCACATACCATAAAATATAGAAAAATCATATATATATATATATATATATATATATATATATATATATATATATATATATACTCTTACATTGCAGTTTTTGTATTTTTTCTAAGAAATGAGATATTTTCCAGGGGTAAAAATTATCATATATGTTGACCCGGATAACCAGTTATCACCACACCAAATTTCAATCAAATCCCTCCAGTGGTTTTTGCGTAATGTGATAACAGACAGACAGACCGACAGACAGAAATTCTAAAAACTATTGATTCGGCCCCTGTATCGATAATAATGTCTATTGCAATAAGATTTTCCAAAAAATATTTAATGTACAGATTCGGCTTAGAATTTTATTATAATGTATAGATGAAACAATTTTATGGAACAAAAAAAACATAATCTACGCGAGCGGCCAAAATCTACTATATAAATACTACTGTTGGTTACTCATTGAAATTTCAAAAACGTACATTTTTATATAAAAATATATAGGAAAATCGCGTTATTTTATTTTCATTAATAAAAACGTCGGACCGCGATCTCGTGGGATATCAACCTTTTTAACGCTACCACACCAGTTTTGAAATATAACACAAAAGCATTGGTGGCATTCGTTTTTACTGTTTATGAAAGGAGCGCCAACAGAACACTTCGGCTGTGACCACAGTGATGTCAAGAGGCACTTGTTCACTGAATCGTGTTCTATCTTGTTTATGCTCTGAAATGGAGCATATTGCAGTCTGTGCCTTGTTCTCTGCTACTTTGAAAACTATACGTACTAAGCTGTTGACCTCTGCAGTATTCACTCTTAATTCAATGAATGCTTTTCTGTAAGAGAATGCAAACCTTTTCTTTGATCATATTATGTTTCATGTTGGGAGAAAAAGAAACGGTTCTTTGAAAAATATATTAGTATGAACAAATATTTCCATAACAAAGGTATTATTTTTGTATATATTATTATTTTATATAATAATTAGTAATTATGACAGTAAAATAATAATATATTAATTTTAATTCTGCCTCGTTTGTAGGATTCCGTAATCGATAGGTGCCAACGGAACCCTATTACTAAGCCTCCGCTGTCTGACCGTCAGTCTGTCAGAAGGTTGTATCTTATGAACCGTAGGTAATAGGAAAAGAGTTGAAATTTACTCAGAGTATGGGTGTAGTAAAAACAAATAAAAATATCTACAGGAAACATTTTTTTAACGTTCGTAATCTATCATTGAAGTTAATATACTATGTACTATATACATAGAGTAAAAGTCATATTAATAAAAAGTATAATATGTATGATAGTACGGAACCCTTCGTGTGTGAATTCAACTCGCACTTGACCGATTTTTAGATCTTCAAAGTAATTCGTATAGTATAACCTCATGTATCATCCCACGGGAACATCTTGACTTATATGGGACAAAATGTAGGTAAATAGAGACAAAATATGTTTTTGTACCTTCAACCTTTTTTTTTTGTTATCGCTGGGGAAACCCATCATGGGGACCCTACCGGCCGTCAATGGGTAGGGTACTGTGAGACTCCTACTCACTAAAACCCACAGCGGAACCCGTCGACGCAGTGCAATGAGTCCAATATTATTATGTTGTCTTTTTGTTGTAGTTGTTATTTAATTTTATTGGTATACACTATACAATAAATTTGTGTAGTGAACGTATTTTTCTAATCTAATTGCCTTATTTTGTATCAATTGTTAAGAAAATAAAGCACAAAATGATTAATCTTTGAATTTTATGTTTTTCATACATTTATAACATAAGATGAAAAAAATGTCTAAGAATAAAAATTATAGAAGTTTTATTAGTAATTTTTGGACAGACAAAGTATTTAAGTTATATTATTATTATAGTTTGACGACACGTTTGGCTCAGTTTGTAGTGACCCTACTTATTGTACCACCAGTGGTCGCGGGTTCAAGTCCCGCTAGGTGCATTCATTTGTGTGATAAGGTTGAATGTTTGTACTCCAGTCACGGGTGTTTATATTTATAATACGTATGTATGTATTTAAAGTTATATATGTATAATGTATCAACTATCTGGTATCCATAACACAAGCTCGTAGTTTACCATGGAACTAGATGGCGTCGTGTGTTAATGTCCTGACATATTTATATTTATTTATTTATTATCATCGTGCATTAATTTATAGAGGCAAAACATTCATTATTTATTCTTCTACAAGAACCCTTTTTAATTACAAGACCATTTTGTACTATAACTTTTTTATAACAATTAACGGATGAGCTTCGCGAATATTTAATAAAATTTATTGAGTTTTCATATAATTTATGTTCCTGATAAAATTCAACGTTTTCCTCAACATTTTTCACCGCCTAATCAACTGTCCGGCAGTAAAAATCTCATTAAAATATTTTAACCTGATTTTTTAACAATTCGTTTATGGTATCGTGTTACACGTAACATAAAATTTTTAAACTTAATTTTTTTTATATAGATTTTAAATAATTTTTTGTAAAATTTAAATATAATACGAGTAAACTATAATAAATTCTACTTTAAATATTGACGTCGTTTTTAGTCCTTTATATAATTTCTGTACGAAGACTATTAGATTGAATATTTTAACAGTGTTCCTAAAGAAATTGTCCACTAAATTTATTAAAATAATATTTATAACGAAAAGCCAAATTTATATTAAAATTTTAATAATATCTTGATTTCTTTAGCAATATATTAAACATTTATCTTAAACAGTTTATAAAAAGTATTTTATGGACAAAATTAAGAATATTTTTTTCTTTTTTTTGTCCTTTTATTTTTTTATTTCTCGCAAATTACACTAAAGTATATAAGCGATAGTATTATTTGATTTTTAAAATCGATTCAGTAGTTCCATAGTTAGGTGATAAAACACAAACAAAAAAATGTTAATGCTCATGTGAGATACATATTAGAATAACCATATATTTGTAAAATTAAATTCGTAATACAAAACCATATGTTTATTTACGTTGTACACTTGTACTCTTTAGAAGGGCATCATTCAACGTCGGAACTCGTCATGCAAAAGTAAGCAAGACTTCACCAGTACTGCAAACTGGCAACACAAAAGTAAATGTGGACACAGCTTTGTGGTAGTAGTTTGCACTCTCACACTGAGATACTTTGATTCAGTCTCTTTATTTACAAAAACCACCGTTTTCTTAACTAAGCATTGTAGTTGTACATAAGAAGAACAATTTATAATGTCTATTTAATAACTTTTTTTGTTTTTTTTTTTGCTATGACTTTTTATGTACAATAACTATATATATATATATATATATATATATATTATATATATATATATATATATATATATGTATGTAGATATATATATATATATATATATATATAATATATCTACATACATATATATATATATATATATATATATATATATATATATGTATGTAGATATATATATATATATATATATGTATATATATATATATATATAACGACTTTAAATTATCTAGGAACATTTATTCAGAAGAACAGCTTTTACATAATAAATATGTTAAGGTTTTATAAGACAAAATATATATAAAGTGTCCTGAAATTTTATTATCTAATAAAAAAAAATACCATTAGTAATTTTGTATTTTGTATTTTGGTGGGAAAAGTCTGTAGTCACAAGTCTATAGTAATATCTACTAGCATCAATAGAATCTAGTCAAATGAGTTGTTAATATTTACATCATATTGCTTTAATTTTTAGTCAAACCAAAGACTATGACCTAACAAACACTTTTAAAAACCGGACCGGAAAAAATACCCTAGTTAGCCTCTTTGCTTTTAAAACGCAAACGGCAATCTCACTGAAATGCTCAAATTCTGACGATTTGTTTATTCGACACGACCGTTGAGAGATAAGCGCAGGACTGACGGCTATATGTGCTCTTCGAGGCGCGTGGGTGAAACATGAAACATCGTGAACTTCCCAACACCGGGCTGTTACTGGACCTTTCTTAACAGAAAGACTTGATAACTAAACTTGGTCCGACCCGGGACTCGAATCCAGCACCTCCGGACACCGCTATTTAGAAATATATTGCACTTCATAAAATTAATGTATGCACAGATGTAACTATAACTCGCGATCCTTATTATAGAAGGACGGCAGCAAGTTATTGTGTCAAAGGGTCTTTTAACATCAAAAGGTTGGGTTCAGGTATGATATCCTTTGTGGCTAACATTTATTAAGTGATGATGATGATGATGATGATGTTCTCCTAGCCGATTCCAGCCACGGCGGCCAATCTCAATGAGATTAGCCAACTGCGCAGGAGATATTATAGTGCTCAAGTGTACGCGCAGACACAAGTGCACTCTCTATTCCTATCACTCTCATACTCCGGTGGGACGACCACTCGACACGACCGGTGAGAGTTAAGGCGCAGGACCGACGGCTTTACGTGCTCTCCGAGGCACGGGGGTGAAACACCGCCAACTTCCCAACTCCGGGCTGTTACTGACACTTACTATACAGGAAGACTCAATAACTAAACTTGGCCCGACCCAGGACTCGAACCCAGGACCTCCGGGTGTGCAGCCGTACATGCGTGCCACTACACCACCGAGGCAGTTCAATTTATTAAGTATAGCTTAAGGAACACATAGAATTTATAATGATCTATTTATAGTGTCTATTAATCCTTCATCTAGCTTCTACATAGCGTAGACTTCTTTATATTTGGCTTTCTTATGAAACGTTCCAACGGACGGGCAAAACGTTATAAATAGATAGTTTATAGGTCAGAAATTAACTAATTATCACAACTGACTTTCGTGACATACTAGTTTATACCAAAAAGTGAATAAGAATCGAACTCGCGACCTCCTATTAATTGAAGATTTTAAATTGTGCACGAAATATCCAATTTAATCCTATATTACCTTACAATATTTACCCTCAATAGAAGAACGTCGACGACTGACCCAGAATATTAATGACCGATAAATGAAATTTATAAAAACGGTTAATTCAAATGAATTTTGTTGTGTGTTAAGGATAATGATATTCCAATGTACAGCAACGTCAATCGAATTTACATTTCACTTCAAATAAACTGCGGATCGCTGAATAAATAGGGTGCTCTGTAAGCGCGTAAGTCCGTGTCGGGCTTAATGATGTTGGGTTCCGAACTTATTTAATACTTTATATATATATATATATATATATATATATATATATATATATATATATATATATATATATATATATATATATATATATATATATATTAAATATATATATATAATATATATATATATATATATATATATATATATATATATATATATATAGGAAGGCAATTTAAATGTATCTGGTTGTGACATTTTGAGTTTAAAGTTTATATTTATAAAATATTTGGCATATGACAACTCTATGTGACTTTTACGCCGATTGTGAAGCTCATATAATGATTCTTTTCCTATCGATGCCATCTCTGTCATATATGTATTCTAAAATTATTATATGGAGGTATTTTTTAATTAAGCGGTATTTTTAAATTTCTTAACTCATTCCTCCACATTTTTAAATATCTAAAATAGTTTAGCTTTACGAAGGAACTTTTAGGGTACCGTTTATGGATTTGATTGTAATTAGATATCGACACCATTCAATTTAAGACTCAACTCTTTTTCATTATTAAGCTTTCTTATTATCAATGATCATATTGATTCATTTAATAGGTGATAAACACATTATTTTTTTATAAAAAAATTTCTTTCTCTATATACAGTAAAAGTTGAGTAGAACATGACTATATTCGTCAATTCTTGAACGTTTTCAAAGATGATCACGAGAAAAAAAAATTCAAACTAAAAATTAAAATTAATCATTTATTTTAAAAATCTGTGGGCTACTTCAAAATGTTGAGTATTTTTTAATTATAATAATTTAGTTTTTTTATAAGCTTCAAATCTATCTTATAGCTAAGAAAAAAAAAACAAATTATTTTTTTTTTGCTCCACCCGTATACACATCGTAGCCTTAATATTCGTTTTATAATTTGTGATTTGTGATCGCGTGCTTTCTCTACATAGCGTATTTTTTATAAACATTCACCCTTATCCCAAAATAGGTTTAGAATTCGTGAATTCATGTAGTTTAAAGTTTTCTTTGAAAATCATGTCGAAAACTATTTATGGTTTCATAAAACTACTAATAAGCTTAATGATTTTTTTTAAGTATAAATTTTATAAAAGTTACTAGAACTTTCAACTACAAATATTATACTAAATAGTTTATATAAAGCTAATGGATAATGTAAAGCTTTTATATTCCCAATATAAATTTCCATCCCCATTTTCACCCCCTTAAGGAATGATTTCCAGGATGAAAAGTATCCTATGTCCTTCCCAGGGTCTCAAACTATTTTCTTACCAAATTTCATTTAAATCGGTTCAGCAGATCCAGAGATTACCCCCTACAACGTCACAAACTCACAATTCACAAACTTTACCTCTTAACGATAACGAAAGCTTATTTACCTATTTGAATATTTATTGAAATTAACATATTACATTATTTTGAGAGTACATAGTATCGAAAACAACGACTTCACACAATTAAGGTATACTTTGCTTTTTGTCTTTTATTAATAATGACTTTTAAAAATAAAGGAAAAAGTTGCTGCTGTTTAATCAAAGATGCATTTATTATTGTAAAATAATTACGTATAATAGTTTCTTAGATTTACGCGAATATTTGACATTTTAAATAAAACTATCTTTTCGGATTATTTCGCGGATTTATTTTGATTTTTGGTTCCTGTGACCATGATTGCTGCGATTCGAAGCGTCGGGAACCAAAAACCAAAATAAATCCGCGAAAAAAACCGAAAACATAGTTTTATTTAAAATAATTACGCATATCAAAACGTTTCAATTTTTACAGGGTTGAAGAAATAACGCTTACGTCAGAACATATTTGTCACATTTGAGCTTCGAGAAGACGATGCTCTACAGTGGCCATCGTTTGTAGAAAACTAAAGAATTAAAGAGATTAGATTATGATTTAATTGTTACGTTGGTCAAAATATATATGTTATTCCCGAAAAAGTTCTTACTATCCTTGGTCTGGTCTTAGAAGGCTGGTTTCTCTGTCCATGAAGCAAGTAGGCATGTAACTTGTTTGTCCTCAATTCTATTATCCATTATTATTCTGGAGATACATGAACTGTTTGATGCAAGTTACTCACAAAAGTAGGTAAATTGTAGTGCAAAGTTTAGCATTTAATATTTTTTTGCACATTTATTAAATTGCAACAGCAAGTCAATATTTTTTACCAACAACTCGACAATACCCCTAACGAGACTTCACCCGCATAGTAAACAGAAAACACAAAGCTAAATGTGAGCTTTGTGAAATAGTTTGCACTTGGAGCGAGACGTTTTGATTCACTCTATTTATTTACAATAGCAAGAGTTCCCTGAGTGCGTATTGTAGATAAGGGTTGAATTCTCTTTTAACTGCTTCGTGTCTTTTCGTGAGTAACTTTTATATTTTCTTGACATACGAAATTAATATAATTATATGAAATTAATTTGGCATATAGATTATGTTTAAAATTCACACGATGAAATTATTTTTAACCGACCAAAAAAAGGAGGAGGTTCTCAAATTTTCAAATTCTAATTCAAAATATTTTATTCAGCATTAAATTATTACAATTTTTTACTGAACGTCATGAGTCTACCACCAGTTCGTAAAGAAGAAGCCTCAGACCTGAGAAGAACTGGCGAAAGAAACTCAGCGGGACTAATATTAGCTCGTTATCAATTTTTTTTCTCAATTTGACAATTACATTTTTTTATGCTTGACCACACAACTTTGTACGGTGTAGTCTGATTTCGATGATTCTTTTTTTATTGGATAGGACGAACTGTGAAAATATATGATTAGATATCTACAGTCATGAACGAATTAACCACTGGACCAGACATATAAACGGACGTACCTTTAACGGTCATATCAGTAACCAGGGAATTTTAGCCTAGGTCGTTTGTTTCTTGTGTCAGTCTCAAACACTTACTTGTCAACAAAACATCTTCCAAAAATGACTAAATGTTCTGTTAAATGGTGTAAAAACAATAACGGCGGAAGCAGCACTATTTCTTTTCACTTGTAAATACATTATTTTATTACATTTATTGTTATTTATCACAAAATTTAATTAAATGTAAAATAAAATGTCATATTATCCAACTATGTTAAATATAGTCGATATTTCTATGTATTGTTGACATCTGACAACCATCATAAACGGGCTGGATTATACCATTCAGAACAAATGACAAAACTGTCGAGTGAGTCCATTTGACATCGACTAGTGCTTGACAATGTCGAAAAATATATCGATATTTGACGAAATAACTGAACGAATTGTGTTATTTGTACAGTACAATAACATAAAATACTTTTATCACAGTATCCTACAATCTGATGACAATAAATTTATAAAAATATTTTCTAAATCAAATAAAAATATAAATGCAAAAATTATAATTAGTATGTGTGCTTAATTTTTTATTTTATTTTATACTACATTTATATACTTTGGAATATTATTCCATTGTAATAATAATAAAGATCATTTTATTTCAACACATAAATTACACAAAATCAAACAATAATGTTTTAACACTAAACTTCTAGGTTGGCGATTTGTAATAAAACACTTTACCACTTGCACTAATTATTTTACTTTCACGATCCAACACTTACTTTTTCACAATTTGCAATCACTTTTTCTTTTTCCTAATTTCACAAATGTTTATTAATAACTGAGCAATATTAGGACAGTGTCACATTTTTATAACTACCCGAGACAATCAATTGCCAATTAAAATAGTTCAATAACAGAATCAACAAAATCACTTTATTTAATTAAATTAGCTTAATATTTTTTTAATCTTTACAAAATAATATTTATTATATATTAATGGAATATACACCCGATATTCATTTGTTTATTAACATTATTATAGGCCAACAGAATGTTGCCATCAATGCCATCGTATTTATATAAATCAAATTAAAAAATAATTATTATTTGACACATTATTATTGCTTCTTTAATTCATTTATTTTAATTTATTATAATAAATACAGATATTTTAAATTAAAAGATGTAAAATATGGTGACTATGCTAACCAATGTCTAAAATGTCATTCATTGGTTCATCGATATATGTATTTTATCGATTACGTTCAAACACTAGAAATATTGTATTGTGTATCAGTGTTTATAATAATGTAATAAAATCTTTGTGTGCGTTATGCGTTACTTGGTTGAACTAGTTTTCATACATTTGTATTTTATGTCAGGTCCAGTCTCTAATTCGTCCATGTCTACAGTAAATGAAAACTACCGATCAGTTATTTTTTACTTTTTAGTGCTTTTCTTCTGAACTCGTTTTTTTAAAGATTTTTTAAACTACCTGTATAGTAAGTACAGTGTACTCTATCACTACATTTCACTGGAACCTCATAATATATCGATACAAAAATACTATGTTAATTTCCACCACGTGAACTTTCTCTATACAAAATTACATGATTTGTGCATTTATAGTGTTATATCTTAATTTAGTAAAGTCATATGTTTATGACTCTTGTGTTCAACAGACGATTTAAATAATTGATTTTAGTAAATAAATTTAAAATCTGTAAAGTTTTATTGTAACTTGTTCATGTTGTATTTTTTTTTAATTTTTATCGTATTTAATTTTTTTCTTTCACTTATTAATTGGGCTTAAATATGTACAAAATTTTAGAAGCAACACATTTTGTTATCTATTTTAGAGAAAAAGGTAACATTTAATCAGAGTGTGCCCGACAAATCATTCTAGCCGGAGTAAGCTACCACATCGACGTAAGACGTGTATCGGATTTCACGCCATCCCAGCGTAGCAACGTTTGTAATAAGCAAATCTATACTAATATTATACAGAAGCAGAATTTGTTTGTTTGTTTATTTAAACGCGCTAATCTCAGAAACTAATTATCCGATTTGAAGAGTTCTTTTTGCATTAGATAGCCCGCTTATTGAGGAAGACTTTATGGTATATATAATCATGCTATTACCCAAGGGAGCGGAGCAGTAATCATAAATGTCAACAAATCGGGCAGACTTCCATACATTATTCTAAAACTGAAGTCTATAATTTGTTTAAGTACTTTAAGCTCAGAAACTACTGAGCTCATTTCAAAAGTGCCTTTTAAAGACAAAGAGTTTTTTTTTGTAGTTTTAGCTCGATCTCGATTTCTGCTATTTGTAATTATTTGTATGAAACAAAAGAAAAATATCAAGCCTCGGTATTTACAAATCGTATGGAAATAGACATAGAAAACATACATAAAGTTTGACAAGACGTTCATAATAGGTCAAAGCAAATCCTCAACGCGTTAAATCCGCGCTACGCTTAGTTGACAGCGGGACTTCGCAGAATAGTACCTATGAGAAACACTGAATCTATGACACATTAATATATTTTGAGTAAATGCTACTTATGAAGCCGATATGTAGTAAATTTTGAAATAATTCAAAAAACAAAAATTAATATATTTTTTTTATAAAATGTTAGAATTGAGATTTAGCGAACTTTACACTTTATGACTTAATTTTCAATAGATGCTTAATATTAACTTAAGCTTCTTTATATTTCAAAGTTGCTGAATTACGCGACAGACAATAAATTAATGGTAACAAATTCGCTCCGTACGATTTCGAAGATTATATTATTCGCGTTCTTAGCAAAGGCATCCCATTTACTCCACTTTTGCACCTCTACAAAGGTCTCGGATGCTATTGTCAACTATTCTGGTACTGCAAATTTTACTGTTGAATCAATATAAGCACCACATAATATTATGGCATTAATAGACATGATGTTTGAAAGTATACATAAAAAATAATATATTATTTAAAATAATCAAAACTGTAAAATTGTAATACACTTGAAATTAATTTAAATATTTTTGTGAACTGATTTAAAGCGACTCACCCTCGCTCCGCTTGGGTTCGCCTCTTAGTTACGTTTTAACGTTTAGTATAGATATCTCAAAGAACAGTTTTCTCGCAGTAAAAAGTACCCTATATGTTGACCCGGATAACCAGCTATTATCATACCAAATTTAATCAAAATCTGTCCAGTGGTTTTCTCTCACTGACCTAAATAAATTTTAATCAAGTATAGAGTAGACACGCATGCAAATATTCTGTTTTTAACAACTCATCATTTGCTCATTTTCAACTTAAAGTTAATTACATTTTATATAGAAAAATATAGTTATAAATGAGTTTGAGTAAAAGGTGAAGATTTAAAAGGGTCCCTTAACCTCCCCAAGAATCTCATTTAAAGTTCAGCGTACAGTAACCGTCAAGTGTAAAATGTTCACGCTAGTACACATAATAAAGCAGAATTTCTATTGGATACATAGCTCTATGAGCTGCTATTGCACTATCACTCAGTAGAGTTTGCACTCCATTACCATAACAATAAGTCATACAAATGTTACTTATCAAAATAACAAGAAGATGAATAATAATAATATAATCTTTGATAAACGAATTATTAATACAGACGTAAATTCAATTTTTAATAGTGTTATTCTGTAATGAATACAAATTATGAATTTAATAAATATAAATTTAATTACTAATTATAAAACTAAGTCAAATCTGTACATAAAAATTTTTTGAAATAGACATTATTATCGACACAGAGTCCGAATCTACAGTTTTTAGATTTTTTGTCTGTCTGTCTGTCTGTTACCGCATCACCAGAAAACCACTGGATAGATTTTGATGAAATTTGGTATGATGATAGCTGGTTATCCGGGTCAACATATAGGATACTTTTTACCGCAGGAAAATATCTCATCTCTTAGAAAAAATACAAAAACTGCAATGTAAGAGTATACTAATATGTAAAACCTAAGAATTTGGTTTTTGGTCATCTGAATCGGGCCGAGCCGCGGGCAATACTAGTATAAATATAAACCTGAATTTGAGTGAAATTAAGTAGGTATGGAAATAATATAAATTCTACGTCTACTTTTTAAGGACGTTCTAAGCTTTTTAGGGTTCCGTGGTTAAAAATGCTGAAACGGAATTTATATGAAGCAACGATGTATCATTAGTATGTACAAATCAATATAGCAGTAAAATTGCAGTTTTTATCTAATACGCATCTACTTGCGAATTCATAATAAGGACGTATGCGGTGACAAGACGGAGATTATTCGGCGGCTGAACAAACCGCACTGCGGAAAACTCGTAATTTCCGTTTAAGTATCAAGCATAAATCCCTTATAATACCTTTAACACGCTTTCTCTGGCTATTATTGCAATTTAGGATTTAAATTCCACAATTCTATATTTTCTGTTATAAACACTGTCACAACTCTTGGATTTTATTCGTTATTTTTCCAAAATTGTTGACTCTTCAACAATTGTTGAGTCTTATTACGTTCGTTCAGATATTACAGTTTTAAATATACCTATATTTACATAAATGCGATGTAGGTTTATTTATTTATTACTATTGATATCTCACCAATTCAATTAAATATGATATATTTTATTATAGAAAAGGAATGAGAGAAAGAGAATAATATTATTTATAGAGCTCAGTAAATTTTTCCTCATCCTTTAATGTATGCATCAGAATATATATATATATATATATATATATATATATATATATATATATATATATATATGAAACAAAGTCGGGTTTTGTTACAACACTTATAACTCGAGAACTACACGGATTTCCATGGTTTTTGATTTGTTGGACTTGTCTCCTCCCCGAATAGCAAAATAACTATTAAAACCTCGAAAAATTCACGAGAAAATAAATCTATTCCATACTAAGTGCCAAATGTACCTATGGACGAACCTGAGCGAAGCGAGGGTGAGTCGCTAGTATATAATATATGTATATATATTATATTATATGTATTCAGTCCTTTTTAACGTCCCACTGCTGGGCAGGCGTCTCCCTTCAGTACGAGGGAAATTAGGCCATAGTCCACGTTGGCAAAGTGCGGGTTGGCGGACTTCACATGTCTTTCGAAAACCTGCTCGGTTCTCTCAGACATGCAGGTTTCGTCACGATGTTTTCCTTCACCGTTAAGACAAGTGGTAATCATGTTGGAAATGATTCGCATATGAAAATATCAGAGGTGCGAGACCCGCGATTCGTACTCGCTTCACTCGGTTTCCCAAGCGAGCGTGCTACCACTAGGCTACCACTGGCTCATTAAAATTTTATTGATGTATATCAATAAATTCTTTTTGATAGCTACCGTCGTAAAAAAATTTATTAACAAAATATGCTATAAATTAATATCATATACAAATGAATTAGTACTTTATTCATTTATTAAAATAATACTCAATTGTTTATTGTTACTGTACTGTACTCAATTATTTTTTTTTTAAATATAATAGATATTATAAAGTTGGATTTGCGCGATTTGTTGAATTTGTTTTATTTTCCACAAAAAAAAAACAAATAACAAACTTCAAAGTAAACAAAAATCTGTTCGTACACGTCCGTACGTAAGAAGCGCGACAAACATGCCGCCCGAACATCGCGTAAAGCAATGATCGGCTAGGCCGACTAGTCGGCCTTTTCCCAACCGACTGACTAGTCGGCTAGTCGGCAGAACTCATAGTCGGCCCAACTCTTATATATGTACATATATATCTCATGGGTCATGAACATTTTATGTAAGGTAGGTATGTACTATATAGGCCATACGCAAAATTATATAAACTTAATAGCTTAAAACTATTTTACTTTAACATTTCACGCACGTTCGAAATCGTAGCTTGCTATATAAATAAGAAAAAGGTTTCAGTATTTCATTCCAAGCCAATATCGTAAGAGGATGCAAGAAAATGTAAAATTCGACCTTTTAATAGTTTGTGTGACATTTTTAAATATTTACGTATTTAGTAGAACCTTATTTTTGTAGAAGAAGAGTTTTCGATATGAGTTTTAGAATTTTGATAATTTATTGTTATATCTACCTAAGACAAAAAAGTAAAGCAACATACATAACGCTCTGGGGACTTTAGACAAGATGTCATTCATTATATAATAGTTAATAAAAACTTTTAAAAAAAATTAAAAACCGACTACCAGGCACTAAAATGTAAAAAATAACTAAACGGGGGTTTTCATTTAGAATAGATACCTAATCAGATATTTTCGAAGTCGGTGCCAGCCGATGCAAAGCAAATCTAAAGTATTTCGATACGTAAAATACATGTTTATCTATTGGATATCTTAAAATATTGTCGGCTGGCATCGACTTCGAAAATAGCTGATTAGGTATCTAATATAATTATATATTGTTAATTTAAAAAAAAAACCGCTCGACCGATATCGATAAAACTTATATGTGACCAACAGAAAAGTATACTCTTTGAAACAAAAAAAAACTTCCAAATCGGTTAAGGCGTCTTCGAGTAATCGGTGAACATACATAAAAAAATCCGACGAATTGAGAACCTCCTCTTTTTTGGAAGTCGGTTAAAAATAGAAAATAGAAATTTCATAATTAGTATTGAAATGGCAAATTCAATCATTATTACTTGTAATCGCCACATATTATTCTCATATTTTTAGATTATATCCTTTAACGCAATCGTTGTTCTACTATTAGAAAGACATCTTATATAAGCTCCCTTATTGCATGATTGCAATGAGCACATTTTCTTAGAAATTTCATCGTTAGTATCGAAACGAGGGCAAGTCACTTTCAATAATAGTATTTTTCAATAATAACTTATTTTTAGTACTAAATGAAAAGTAAAAGAGAACTTCATAATCACGAAATATAAGATATATAATAATAATATAATAAATGTTGGTACATTAACACACAGCGCCATCTAGTACCATGGTAAGCTACGAGGCTTGTGTTATGGATACCAGATAGTTGATACACTACACATATATAACTTTAAATACATACATATTATAAATATTAACAACCATGACTGGAATACAAACATTCGTGCTCATCACACAAATGAATGTCCCCAGCGGGACTCGAACCCGCGACCGCTGGCACAGCAAGTAGGGTCACTAGAAACTGAGCCAAACGTGTCGTAAAAGAAGAAACTATAACAGCTTTTTGGGTGTCCTTCCTTTATGAATAATATTAATGTTAAGTATCAATTCTTTATATAAATAGTGTAGTGTAGCCATAATATAACGGAGTAAAAACTAAAATAATCACATTATACCACTGAAACTGCAGAATCAAAACTAATATTAATGGAACTATTCAATAACCAAATCCTCCAATTATAATTGGTATAACTATAAAAAACATTATACCAACTGAGTTAAACGTGTCGTCAAAATAATATAACATTTAATTATTAACAAAACAAAATGCTAATTAAATAATTCGCCAAAAAATTAATTTTTCACTAAAGATAAAAATATGTTAGGTACGTGCAATATTATTTTACATATTAGACTTGAAGTCCAAAATGAATTAATTAAGATGATGTAGTTAAAACTCAGTACGCGAGCGTTATAAATTTTGCTACTGGAGTCACGCTCTCTCGTTATATATTTAGAAATTTCAAAGGAATTTTAAAGGCTACGTTCAGGTATAAATATACAAGTAATTTTCTTAGCATTTATTTGTATAATAATAACTATTATATTACTATTGAAGGAAAACATCGTGAGGAAATCTGCATGTCTGAGAGAATTTAGTAAGTTTCCTAAAGGCATGTGTAGTTCACCAACTCACACTTTCCCAGCGTGGTGGACTATGGCCTGATACCCCTCGTATTAAAGGCAGCCCCGTGCTCAGCATTGGGACGTTAAATAGGGCTGAATACATAACTATTCGTATGAAGTAGACATACAGTGTGATATGAATAAATTCCTATTAAAAACCAACTTTTGCTTTTTAGTGTTTCTTACTAGCAGTACGGTTATATACTATTATTACAAATGCAAAAGTTTGTAAGTTTATGTAGGTATAATGTATATGTGTATGTTTGTTACTCCTTCACCCTGAAACGGCTGTACGTATTTAGATGACATTTAGTACACACATTAAAAATTGTTTATTATATATGTTTACATTATAGTTTTTTTTAAATACTGATAATTATAAATTAAAAATTTAGAAACCCTCTACGCAAATTAATTGTTATTTAACGATTACACTGGCACGCGTGAAGCACTTTTGGACACTGACATCATTTTGGATACGAGCTGATACTCTTACACTGCTGGTTTGATATTAACCAAACATAGCAAGGAAACTGGCTTTCAAATAAAAAAACGCATCGAAATCGGTCCATCCATTTGAGAGCTACAATGCCACAGACAGACACATACATCGACGTCAAACTTATAACACCCCTGTTTTTGCATCGGGGCTTAAAAATGAAATCATTTATTGATTTTATCGAAAATAATTAATTCTAGCAGCACATATCACACAATACTACAGTAGCTAGCAGTACCTAATTACGGGACAATAAAATCATTGGACCGTAGTTTGTTGGATTTCGATGTGTGCGAAACGAGTTCTACGTCGTTAGTTAACTATATAATAATCTGACAATTAAAAAAATAAATGAAGGGGATTTTTCATTTACTATAGATACCTAATCAGATATTTTCGAATTCGGAATATATCAAATACATCAAAAATGTACTAATAATATGTGTATGTTTGTATGTTTATACATTGTCATATTTACCTATTAGATATTTTTATCTTAAATCATTGTCGGCTGACGCCAGGTACCGACTTCGAATGTGATTAGGTACCTATAGTCAGTGAAAGGACCCATTAAGTTATTATTTTTTACTTTATTAACTGGAAATAGGTTTTTATTTTATTAAGTTTTTATTTTTCCATTTTTAGTGTATGTACTATCAAAAATATTTCATGACAAGTTTTGTGGGAAAATAGTGCAGTGGTTTCCCCTTGCCTTCTGCACCGCAGTGATGTTATGTTTTTATCAGGAACTCCCTGCTGCCAGCGCCCTTCATCCAGACTGAGTGATCTATTGGGTCCGGAACCCCTGTCTCCAAGCTGTTTATCGACCTATATCTCCATAGGGGTTGGTTACCGCTATCTCGATGATAGGTTGCTCGACGTAACAGGGTTCGCCGCGAGTAGGCTGGGAGTGGAGTTGGTGGAAAGAGGCTAAGTGACTGCTCTTGAACACCGGTCATGTATTGCGCATCAGCCACCCTTGAACCCCAATGTGGAGGAAGATAGTCAGCAAATCGGTGAAAACATTCCAGGACAAGCACGACCTTCAGCAATGAAGTACACGAAGAAGAAGTTTATGTACATAGATGTAGTAGAATAGTACATACATAGATGTACATACATACATACATAGATGTAGTAGAAATAGTAAGAACAAATTTTTTTTTTTTTATGTCGGGAAATGCATTTACGCATACCACCTGATCCCCCAGGTGGTGATGTGGGGCTCACCGGCTAGAAGAGCCGGTACTACCCACTAAAACCCGACATTCCCCTCCCCTCCGCCTTAATGGGACGCCGCAGGATCGCTTGCGCATAACTACTACGGCGCCCCGGCGGCAGGTCTGCCTAAAAAGGCAGACCACCAAACCAATGGGGCTGCTCCACAGTCAACTCTGCTACGCCAGAGAGGTACCCGGAGCAGCCCCATTAAACCTAACCACCGCCCACCGAAGTGGGCCACCTCCAATCGGCTGCAGAGGACCGGGAGAGCGGCAACGAAACACCGACACTCCTCTTCCCCTGCAGCCCCACCACGTCCGCCATCAAACGGTGGCGGCCCCGTCTAGGCCGCGGAAGGTAGGGAGAACGGCGCACCGAAATACCGGCACTCCTCTCCCGCCGCGGCCTACTCCTCCGCCGGATGCGGGCCTGCGACCACAGTCCCGCAACCGGCACCCATCATCCGGTTGTGGGACCAAGCGGTCCCACCACCGGTGGCCGCAACGTCTTCGGCTCGAGTCCTAGACGAGCGGCCCCACCCAAGCCATTTGGTCCGCGCCGGATTTCTCCGGTACCACCCGCCGCCCTAAGCGGGTGGCATTCCCCTATCCGCCACCTGGGGACGCGCCCGGTAGGAGTTGGCTTCTCCCCCGGGATCATTTTGGGACCTACCTTAACACAATACGGTTTAATGTTACAAATTCAGCCAAGCCGTCTACAAGAAATCAAACGAAAAAGGTAAAAATACATACAAAAATATACATATACATAATTGTACAACGTACATGATATATGCTTATGGTTTGATAAGTTTATATAAAATACTTTTAAGCTTAAAACACTTGCTTATTATGTAAATTTGTTTCCACGAAGTGTACCTAAGGAAGTAATACTGTAGTAAGTGGACTTTCCCGGAACGCCCTTATTAACATTAAAGCTTGGTCTTACTTCAATACACTTAGGTCTTAGTATATTTTACGTTTTACTCTTATATATTTATAATATACTTGTTATAATATAATTGCTGCCGTCACATAGGGTAACAAATGTCTCTTAATATAAATAGAATTTTGATAGATGAATTTATAAATGACTAGCGATTTACTCTTGCTTCGCTTGGGGGCGTCCATAAGCTTGAATGGCTTAGGAACGCACAAAGAAAACGTTCAAACAATGTTTTTTGAGCCAAGAACCTTTGCAGGCATATACGGAATAAGCCACCAGAGTTTATCACAATCGGATCAATGATTTAGGAACGCATAGAGGATAAACATACGAACATTCATTTTTCTTTATATAAAAGATAGATATATGTTGGGACATTAACACACAGCACCATCTAGTTCCATGGTAAGCTATGACGCTTTTGTTACGGATACCAGATAGTTGTTACACTACTCATATATAATTTTAAATTGGTACATACATATTATAAATATGTTATGAATACTAGTTTTTAGCCGACCCATCACTTAGCGTGGTGGGCGCTCGTACATAACGTATAAAGCCGCCTTCGTCGTAAGCTATGACATGACCTACGTATATTTCGAATGTCACACTGCTTTTTACAGCGTAAAAAATTAACACTCTCGCACAATTTACTCACAAGCTTTTACATTTTTAATATTAATAAGTCTTCTTCTTCTTCTTCTCCCTGCCCATTTCCCAAATCACTTGGGGTCGGCGCAGTACATCTTCAGTGTACTGCTGATAGGATTTGGCAAAAGTTTTACGACCGGCCGCCTGCCTGACGTCAACCCTCCTTGGGAATGCTATTGTCTTTCTTTGTCTGAATGGTGTTAAATATTATGCACTTTCGATTTTGTTGTGTTTTAAAACATTTTTTATACTATTAATTCAATTATTAATGTTATTTTTGGGTATATTTTAAAATAAATTTCGATTACACAATAAATTTTGTATTGACGTTGTCAAATTTTTTCTTAATAATAATCTTTTTTATTAATAAGTATTATATATTAAACAGACAAAGCTCTAAAAGCTCTTTTAGCAGTCATTTTTTTAAATGTCTAAAAATATTACTATTATTTATACTATTACTAGCGACTCACCCTCGCTCCGCTCGGGTTCGTCCCTGGGGTGGAGTCTGGGAGGACCACCCTTATCCTTATCACTTAGGGGTATGAAAAATAGATAGTAGCCGATTCTCAGACCTACTGAATACGCATATAAAATTTGGTAAAAATCGGTAAAGCCGTTTCGGAGGAGTACGGTAACAAACATTGTGACATGGAAATTTTATATATAAGATACTTTGTTAATTTAAATTAAAAAACCGTAATTTTGTATTATCTCAACGAACAATGTAACAAAATTTAAAATTAATTTGTTCTTTGTTAAGACCTCACGTTTTGATCTTTCCTTTAACGTGCTTAATGAAGCAGAATGTAATTCCGACGTGCTTCTGGAATTATAATGAAAAATTATTGATACGCTATTTATAAATGGATTTGAAATTCAATGAATTTGAAAGACAGAAAATACTTTGACTCGGACTACTATTATACTCTTACCAGATTTGGATGAAATTTTGTATATAAATATATCTGGAATAACACATAGACTAATGTTAAAACGTTTTGATAATGAACGTTTAATGGATGGGTTAAATTTAATACGTCAATTATTTATAGATGACTAGCAAAACCTGCAGCTTCATTCGCGCTAAAATTAAAAAAAAAAACTCCAAAAAGTTAGATTTCATTCAAACTTTCATCCCCTATTTTACCCTCTTATGGGATAAATTTCGAAAAATGGTAAAACATGTATTTATTTAATTATATCGAACAGTATTAATAGCAAGTTTCAAGTAATTCTGATCATAAATAATTTTTTGGGTTAGATTATTACATGTTTTGGCGTGGAAATGAGATTAATCTCCCATGGAAAAAAGTAGGCTATGTTACTCTCCCGCCCTCCAACTATCTTTACAGAAAAATCACGCCAATCCGTCACTCTGTTTCGACGTGAAAGAAAGACAAACAAACGAACAAACAAAAAAACGAACACACTTTCACATTTATAATATTAATATGGATTCTGGGACGATGGTGAAATAATTTTATTGGCATAGTATCATGACAATTCATTGTATAGCGTCAGCGCATCAGAATTTAATATGTTTTTTCAAAGATAAAATTATTATTAGTAAGCAAACAAGTCATCTCCACAAAGTAATCATTAGCTCTGCCTCAATTTTTTGTACGTTACTTTCTTTGGGGCTTTCTTGTACCCAATATTTTTACTTCCGTTTCCTTTTTCTTAAAATGAACGCTATGGCTGCCAGCATAAGACTAACATTCGTATGACATTTCGTCAACTAAATAGTCTTGGTGGTGACAGCTAATTATTAACTGAAATACTCCTCAAATTGTTAAAGGCTTATTTCGATTTTTTAATATGAACAGAAAAAAGTTTATGAGATTCAATTGGCGAGTAATTTGAAACTTTACGACACTAAATTCTTTTACCTATTTAATGGCAACGAGATTAATTTTAGAGTATTTTTTGTTGTGAATATTGTTGTATAACTCTTAAGATATATTTTATTATGTTTAAGAAGCAGATTGCAAAAAAATCCCTTCTTTAGTACTGAAAACTTTACAATTTATTGAGATAACCGGTACCGGGAGATTGTTCGATAGGAGTTTTCTAAGTATTGAAATATTGCCCACATAAAGTTTTATATCATAAAAATTGTAAAAGTTTCTTTATTCTCCAAAAACAATTGTAATTTAAAAATATGCGTATTTTATTTTGTTCTAAAATACAATCTGAATTCAATGTAAAATATATACCGAAAAAATTATTAATTGTAATAATACAGAAAAGAATGATTGAAATGAATTGTTATTATTGTATTATTATTATTATCGTTTTTTTTATTATTATTATTACTACTATATAGTTCACACCCCTTCCCTCTTACAGTTTGTCAATTCCAACACCTTAAGGTTGCCTGGAAGAGATCGCTGTTTTAGCGATAAGGCCGCCTCTTGTACATAACTCTTTTTATATATTTCTTGTAAATTTTTCTTTTTTCTCTTGTGGGTGTACAATAAAGAGTATTTATTATTATTATTAAAAGAATGAATCATTCTTTTCTTCCACTAGTGACAAATTCTGTTTGTTTATTACACTAGAGGCATAGAGAGCAAGACATTGCCCAACAGTGGGCAACTGTCTATACTAAAAATTTCTGAAAAAATGCAAATGGCAAACACGCATAGTATACAAAAAACTCAAATATTCCCGAATTAAGTACTTGATTTTTGAAGTCGGTAAAAAGAAGCATTGCTGAATAAATTTTTTGACTTTATATCAATTAAGACGTAGGGTTATGTCTAAAACAAATTAGTCAATACTACATTGTTAGTATTATCATTTGGGTTTAAATATTTGATGTGGTTAGCCATTGTGGATATTGCTCGCAGTAGTTGTCTACTCGAACACGATGACGTCATTAATCTCAATGTAATGTTCGCCCAAATAGAGACTGTGGCTCGACATGGGACATTTGATAGAGTTACATAATATCTAAATTTGGCACGAAATATAGCACGAAAATCATTGTAAACAATAAATTGTTTATAATATTAACTATTAACCGACTTAAAAAGAGAAGGTTCTTAATGAGAGTTTTGTTTTTTTTGCATATTATACGATTTTAATTGGGAAATATTTTGTTTTTTTTTAATAATTTAAAAGAAGTCGACTCGGTGGTAACATAAAAATTACAAAAAAATTAAATCCTCCTATAAGGGTAAAAAAAATTAATTATTAACATTTTTTACAAATTGGCAAAGTATTCTTGTATGATACTTTATTACTAATTCTTACATACATACATACAAACTGTTCTGTCTATCTATCCTGAAAGGATAATAATGATGGTATTTATATAGTATAAGTTATATGTATACAAAATACATACCTATATCGCGTTAGTTCTAGACATAATACCAAAATTCATCTCTTTAGAGTTGAACTTTAGCTTTAGCTTGTGATTATTAAATAATATGAACAAAAGCCTAACGAATTAAAAATAATGTGAATTATAATGAAAATGTTAACCAAAAACATATCTGTTCTTATGTAAAATATAATTAGTTGTTGGTACTTTCTTAATTGAAAGATAAGATCTTATTGTTTATTTGTACTTTAATAAAATTTTACGTTTGGGTTGTTGTGAGATATTTTGTAATATAATATTTTCAATTTTTGAAAGCATTTCATTTACATTATAAGAAATAATTATAGATAAGTTACATTAACATTTATGCTGTTATAAAACAAATTTAAAATAATAATGGTCTTAATTTTGATTCTTCGACCCTGGTTTCTGTATATATCCTGTATGAAGGTTTAATGGTTCGAATATATTGACTTTATTGCTGTACCAGGATTTTGCTATATTTAAGCAGTAGTTAAAATTTAATTCACTAAATTATTTTTGTTAATAAAAATCACTTATTACCTCATCGTTTTAAAGATATCATAAACTTTTAGCAGCCTCTTTGTACACATTCAAGTTTCAGCAGTGAAATTATCACGTAAACTATTGGAGGAGCCTATATTAAAAAAAACATTGTTGTACGTATATATTATATTAAAATAAAAGAAAATCTATATATAAATAAAGTACATAACATAATAATTTTTATATAAATATTTTGGCAATTCATAAAAGTTTTTTTAAGCAACATATTATATAGAAAAAGAAAATAATTTATTATTAAAATGTTTATTTCAATGGTATTATTTCAAAAAGTACAGGTCATAGTATTCTGTTTTATACATTCAGTACTTACATACAAATTGCAAAATGTATCTTATCGCTGTAAAAAGCTTTTAATCGCACACTCACAGCTGCCAACTCACAGTAAAGAGACCGCAGAACAACAGATGTTTACAGATAAGAATTCCGGACGGCTGCTTTAGGCCAGGTTCAAACTGCCTACATTTAAATGTTGTGTATTTGTGACGACGACACGTTAGACTCAGTTTGAAGTTACCCTATTTGCTGTGCCAGCGGTCGCGGGTTCGAGTTCCGCTGGGGGCATTCATTTGTGTGATAAGCACGAATGTTTGTACTAGACTCATCGGTGTTTATATTTATAATATGTATGTATTTAAAGACATATACTAATATAACTATCTGGTATTCTAAACTTCCCCCGTCTTATTGGGCATCGCAGGATCGCTTGCGCACTCAACCACAATGCCCGAACGGCAGGTCTTCCGAAGCAGACCACAATAAACATGGGCTTGCTCCAACGGTCCACTCTGCTGTCAGAGAAGTACCAGGAGCAACCCGCATGGTACACAGCCCACCGAAGTGGGCCACCTCCCTGTGCGTTTTTTGGCTTCGCGCCCCGCTGAACTGCCTGACGCTAAATAGTCCCCACTCCCCCACCACGACAAGGTGAATGCACGTTGGGAAAGATTTATATCATACCTGACTTTATTATTAATCATAAAAATTAAAAGAAATATTTTCTAAATTCTGCTAGGTTGAAATGTACCTTATTTTTAAAAATTGCAATTTAAGAGCACCGAACAATTTAAGTGAAGCGCGATATTTATTATTGTTGTATTTATACTAATAAAGTTTTTAATTGAACATAACATTATGAACATACAGAAATCAAGATGTAATAATACTTTATGAAAGCTTGCTAAATTGCTATAATATTTAGGTTATAAACATATTTTTTGTTATTTGTAATTTTACTGGAAAATGAAGATTATTTTATGAATGAATTACGATATTAAAGAAAAATAACTTAGTATTTAAAAGTTGGGAATATAACTTTTGAATACTAAGGCCAAAATAAAAGTACAATACTTTTTCTATGGAGTGCTTTGCTTTATATCGGCTGGCACCGACTTCGAAAATATTTGATTAGGTATGTATAGTAAATAAAAACTATCAATCAGTTATTGTTTACTTTTAGTGCTTTTTTTGAAGTCGGTTTTTATTTTTTTGTTAAAAAGTTTTTATGTAATGAGTAATTTCATCAAAACAAACAAAACAAGGAATCAAGCTCTAACTAATAAAAGCCATAATATGTCAGTTAAATACTCCTACGGCGAATGCTGAGTCTTGTCTTAATTACTTAAATATGAAAGCGCTTTTGATGCAGACGTCAGGTGCTTCCGAGTTTATCGCTCACCGACGCTGCTTTTGTTCTGAACTCTTATTAAACAAATTACACGAAAACTTCTTAATATATGATACGAAATTATAATATAACAATGTGTGTAAATAAAATGGTATAATGGAGAACGTAACCTTAGTCATTGTAACTTTCGCGATCTGGCTGCTGATTGCTGAATGTCACTTGCAAAAGTTTAACTTTTGTTTACTCTTTACTAATTTATTTTGATAATATTGTATTATCACGCATTTATCACGGGGAGTGTTCCGAGGAATTGTTCGGATTGATCCCGGCTGCTGAATTTCATCATCGGACATCGCGCCAAAATATTAAATTCCATCCACACCACCTCGATGTCCAGCGTTCCACAATAGTGCGATTTTTAAGGCATTTTCTACCCCGCACAACCACTATGTGGAACCAGCTATCGCCGGCGGTCTTCCCGAGCCGCTACGACCTGGCCACTTTCAAGAAGAGAGCGTATTCTTTCCTTAAAGGCCAGCAACGCATCTGCAAGCCCTGCGGTGTTGCAGATGTCCATGGGCGGCGGTGATTACTTTCCATCAGGTGAGCCTCCTGCCCGTTTGCCCCCTTAGTCCCATAAAAAAAACATTTCTGTAATATTCATCTTAGTTATAAAATATGTGTGTTGTTCATTTTTGAGGTAAAATTTCTTTACGTACTCTTGATTTGGGGGGTAAGCTGGTGAATGCGTGACGTAAAGTGTAAATCGGGCGAGGCGAACGTTTGTTGCCATGGTGACTGTTATTATTGTCTGAGAAATCGATACATATAATAAAATTGTAACTAAGCCGAATCTGTACATTAAATATTTTTTGGAAAATCTTATCGAAATAGACATTATTATCAATACAGAGGCCGAATCTATAGTTTTCAGAATTTTTGTCTGTCTGTCTGTTACCGCATCACAGAAAAACCACTGGAGGGATTTTAATGAAATTTATGTATATGTATGGTGATAGCTGGTTATCCGGATCAACATATAGGGTACTTTTTACCGCGGGAAAATATCTCATTTCTAAGAAAAAATACTAAAACTGCATTGTAAGAGTATACTTATATGTAAATGTCATCTGAACGCAGACGAAGCCGCGGGCAATGCTAGTGATATAATATTATATTCTTTCCTTAAATAATATTCTATAAATATATGTTTGTAAATAATAATTGAATTTCATAAAAAGTACCGATATCCTACAGAAGTTTTACTTCTTGCGCGTGTACACATTCATACACGCTTTTTCATATATTTTTTTATATAAACAAGAATTTCAAAGAAAAATGTTTTAAATAATATTCACACAACAGGATATCGATTATTGAAGTTTTCAAATAATATGTACATGAATCAGTATGATTTAGACGAAGGTGTAGTGTTCGTATGAAAAAAAATGTTATATTACATTTTAAAATATACTCGTACTTGGTTGGTTGGTTATAGTTGTGCGTGCGTGCGTGCGTGCGTGCGTGCGTGCGTGCTTGCGTGCGTGCGTGCGTGCGTGCGTGCGTGCGTGCGTGCGTGCGTGCGTGCGTGCGTGCGTGCGTGCGTGCGTGCGTGCGTGCGTGCGTGCGTGCGTGCGTGCGTGCGTGCGTGCGTGCGTGTGTGTGTGTGTGCGCGTGTGCGCGTGTGTGATAAACGACAGTATTCTTGGCTTCAATAAAGAAAATCCGTTCAGCTGCTTGCAGGCTGTCAGTTTTTTTCTACACGATAAAGCGATATGAACAACTTCGACAGATATAATCGATACGAAGCTTGGTATCCCATTATTTTAATAATATTGCAATGATATGGTAACCTTGACTTGATGCTGCTGCGTCACCTGGGATCTGCAAGATACTCAACTCTTACTAAAACACTGCAGAGATATCATGTTTAGGCTCATTAAAATGGCTTCAATGAAAAGGTTATTGTGTTGGGTATTTTTGGAATTTTTAGTTTAACAGTTTATACTACACGCTCTCTTCTGTTCGCAAGATCGCCTCCATTCTGTGGGAATAAACAATTTACTTTTCTAATTGCGTTCACGTTCACGTAATCAAACCTTACTAACAAAATGTATGGTAATGTAAAGATTTCTGCGCAGGGGTCACGTGGCCATACGCTAAGGTCGTAGACACATTTTAAATTAATAACAAAACGCTATCACTAACGTATAGAGCGTAGGGTTTCTTTGCGTATTTTATACGAGTACAAACGATGGGCAAGTGGTTTTTCTTACGCCATACCTTTAGTTATTCTCAGAAATAGCGATATTATATATTATAACATATAATAACCACAATAATGTATGTATGTATATTTGATGATATACCATTTATAATAAATTACTATCTTTCTTTAATGCCTTGTTTTCCCAAATGTACTTAATAAATAAACTGGAATTTGTATATAATGTACTATACAGATTACAGATCTTATATTAATTTTATATACATATGTATAATAATATGCATAAAGACATAATGGGCTTATGAGAAGAATCATTCATTACTACTTTTATGGTAAATCGAGGTCATACTATAAAATTAAATTTTATATCTAATAAAATGGCTCATTAAAAGCAATACACATATAGCATACTTTTCTAGGCTTGTATTAAAAAAAACACCATACTTTCTTAGATTTACGCGAATATTTGACATATTTTGACCGAAAAGATAGTTTTATTTAAAAAATAAAAAAACACCATGAAGCTTTGCTAGAAACATCCTGTCTAAATTACATTAAAATTTCATAATCTCTTCCTAATGCAAGCGGCACTCGGACTTGACCATATTTTTAATAATAAAACAAAATGAAGTATTTAAATGTAAACAGTAAATACACTCACGTGCAACTGAATCGACTCAAGCCGGTATATTGGTTTATAAGTTAGATTTTTCGGAAAATGGCTTATCCGATTTTTGTAAAAGTTTTTTTATTCGAAAGACAATTTTTTTTCATAAATATAGCAATTTTCAAATAAACAATGACAATTTTTTTAAATAAATACGGTCTAACATGAGCGTTACAGAAATTACTCGTTGCGGTACTGTAGATCCAAGCAGTACACGAATTTAAATAACGTGAAGATAAACGTAAAGGGTACGATATACAAACTCTCAAAGCAATCAAATTTACATTGCACGTAGGATAAACGGCCGTTCGTTATCAGTAAAAAAAATAATGTTGCCTCATAAAAATGAAAGATACCATCGTTAATATCAACTTCGTATACCGTGATTTGTATCTTTAGTATTTTTGTTTGTAATTTTTATGGGCACCCGCGACGCTCGCGTGGCTTTTCTGCATAATCGTATTTTATATTGAGAGATGCTCTTATCTAAAAGCATTCGAAATCATCGTTGAAAATATCTGTTTGATTGTATACTAATGAATTTTTTTTCATAATTCAATTTTTTATTTGACTAAAACATGCAATTTCCTATAATCGAATCGTATTACCGTCAAAGAAGCAAGTTGACTGCTGAGTACTCATCAGAAACCACTGACTCGTTACTGTGTTGGCAGCTTAGATAACATGTCATTCTACAATCATTGAAGAACAGAAAATTTTAAAATGTTATGGGCCGAAATCGGTATGTTACAGGACATAGAATCATAATAATATTATCATAATTTATTTTTTCTTTGCAAAAGAATAGATTTGAATGATTGTAGAAACTTAATTAATATTAGACAGTTTTACTTTAAATGAAACTAAAAATTTAATCATGTTTAACTGAAACAATCAATATAAATGTTCGATGCCGTTAATTATATTAAGCGTGCTCGATATTTCCACTTTAACAGCACATTGGACAGTAACTGTTAACGTATACCTATTGACTGTAAATATAAGAAATTGAATTTATTCCACTCTTTTTTAAGTTATTACATATACCTAGTTTGTTATTCATGAATGGGTAATTCCATTCACATAATTGTAAAAAAATATATATGATGTACTTACAAGATATAATCATAATCAAACGTCAATTCAATAATTCTTTTTCATGATTATTATTATTTATTTAAAGATTATAATCATAACTTGTATCATGGACCCATTGATAAACCTCGAAAATAATACTAATGCAACGATATCATTATTACCATAACATTTTCAATATAAGTATTAAGAAAGAAAAAAGATCTCTTCACTTACGGAAATAAAAATTACATCTATTTTAATATCTTTAAACGAGTAATTGTGGTATATTTATTTATTTATTTATACCGGCGATCTCGGAAACGGCTCTAACGATTTCGCTGAAATTTGGTATGTGGGGGTTTTTTCGGGGGCGAAAAATCGATCTAGATTATTCTTATGTCTGGGAAACCACGAGCTTTCGAGTTTTCATTCGTTTTTCTTTCGCATTATTCCACGCAAAATATTGTCGCTAATTTGGCACGCTCGGGCATAACCATCATGGTCAAGCGGCCAAGGAGCAAGATTGACAATCACTGGTGTCCGGGTTTGAATCCGGGTCGGGTACAACAGCAAGCCCCAGCACCACAGCAAGATCGACAAAAAGAACACACATCGGGGGAGACGCACCTAAGTGAAGCGAGAATAAGTCAAAAGTTGTGTATAATTATCGGAATTGTAACACTCGAACCCTTATAATAAATAAACCTCGTTATAATTAACCTTTGTAAGTTTTGCCATCTTTACAATTCAATTATTTAGTAAAATAAACAAAGTATAATCGTTTAAATTATATTTAATAGTAATATTTGTATTTTATTATAATAATTTATCGCAATTGTATAAAAAAATATTGTATAAATAAATTAATAATATTTTAATGATACATAATACAATTAACATATTCTGTACGATTTCAATAGAGAAATTAAGTATCTATATATTATAAAACATGAACAATGTTTTAATGGCTTAAAAGTAATTTTGTGGCTTAACATAATTATAATTATGTATATAAAATTGCTGTTAATCAATGAATTATTTCAGGAAGCAGCACTCACTATGCATTGCCAAAAGTACTCTTTAACAAAATAAATGATAAAATGCCCAACACCTAACGCATTTGTCAAATAAATGAGACATAATATATTATTTCAATTATATTAATTAATATCATTAAGCATTTATAATTATATGACTAACAAAATAATATGTATGTAGCAGCTAGTAAGTTTGCTAATCACATCAAATTTACTATCGAGCTTGTAAAATTAGTTTAAATAAAATTATCTAGATCTTAATAACATTTTATATCCAAACACAATGATTTTATAGTGCATTTAGTATAACACCTTCGTTTAACCTTAACTGCCTCGGCGATCGAACCTGTACTCTGAACTGCAGGTCGGGCCAAATTTTAGTCATTGGGTTTTCTTTCAAGAAATTTTCAGTTACTAAATTCTCAGCACGGAGTTGGGAAGTTACTGGTATTTCACACCCGTATCTCAGAGAGCACGTAAAGCCGTCTTCCTGCGTCTGAACTGATTTCTCTGACCGGTTGAGTCGTATTGTCGTCCTGTAAAGAAATAGAGAGTGCACAAGTGTCTGCGCGTGCGCTTGTGTACTTTAATATCTCCTGCGTACATTACAGATGACTGGTCTCAGTAAGATTGGTCGCCGTGAACGAAATCGGCCAGAGCCATATTTTAACCCACGAATAAAAAGGAGTTGTATTAGATACTAGCGGCTCACCCTTGCTTCGCTCAGGTTCGCCTCTAGAAAAACAACAGCAAGTCTATCCCACGGGAACCGGAAATTTTTCCGGGATAGAAAGTAGTCTATATGTTATTCTGATGTATGAGCTATATTATTTTAAAGTTTCATCAAAATTCAATTGTTTTTGTGTGAAACAGTAACAAACATACATCCATACACCCATACTTATAAACTTTCGCATTTATAATATTAGTATAGATTCTGCGTATTTATTTTAAGTATTTATTTACAAACTAGCGACTCATCCTCACTTCGCTTCGGGTTCGCATCTAGACAAAAACAAATCTATTCAACGGGAACCGTACATTTTACCGGGATAAAAAATAAGCAATGTGCTATTCTAGACTATAATCTATCTCCGTGCCAAATTTCATCCAGATCCGTTCAGCCGTTTTGGTGGGAAAAAGTAACAAGCATCCATCCATCTTCACAAACTTTTACATTAAATGTGAAGAATTATTAATTTTACAATAATTTTATTCATATGAATATTAGAATATTTTTACTTTCTAATTTTATAAATTCGTAATATGGAGACATTTTGTATTTGTTGATTCAATATAAGTTTAGTACGATTTCAAAATTACATACATTAAAACATGTCAAATATTTAAGTCAATAAAATAAATTCTAAGGTATTATAACAAGCTGTCCTTAAGCATGCTTTCGTTTAAATCGGGGTCAAAATATGCAAAATTTTTTGTGATTTATATAGAAATGCATACGGAAAAGCCACAAGGACAAGATAAAATTTAATTGAACTTTTGATAGTACTCAATAAATTTATCCGATTTATATAATCCAATAACGCGTTACATACAAGTCTTCCCGAATATATTTTCGAAAAAACACCCATTATGTACATTATATACTAGCGACTCACCCTAGCTTCGCTCGAGTTCGTTACTAAGTTCATTCAACATACAAAATTTCATCCCTATTTACACCCCCTTAAGGGATGATTTCCGGGATAATAACTATCCTTTGTCCTTCCCAGGGTGTTAAACTATCTGCTTACCAAATTTCATCAAAATTGGTCCAGTGGTTTCGGAGCCTATTGAGTATAAACGAACGAACAAACAAAAAACTAAATCTTTCCTCTTTATAATATTAAAATACACATATATTTATTTACATTTACTTCATTCATATTTTCAAAAACAAAGTGCAGTGACAGAGCAAGATCCTAATATACGAGTTTTACGAAGTAACATTATCGCGGTTGAGAAGCTTTTACACTATTTATTATTTATTCAAGTTATTGTACAGACTACTCGCTGCATATAGAAAGAAGCTATGCAAATAAATTTTACATGTATGTTCGTACCGGATATAATATAAAAATTCATGGCTTTAAATATTGTAATAAACATCAAACGTGGCGTAGTGTAACATACTTTATGTCTAAGCAACAGTCTAAATGTCTCGATTGGTAGCGAGTTCGATTCCCGAACAAAGTGAATAATGAATTGTCAAATAAATATTAATAGTAGCATTAGTGCTGGAGCTAGGAAACTTATGAGTACCGGTGATAGGTTTTTTTTTTACAATTTGTGTGTGTGTGTGTGTGTGCCGACATATTTTCAAAGTCTATTCCTTTTACTCTCATATTCGGTGAAATGAGAACTCAATACGACCAGTGAGAGTTATGGCGTTAGACAATTCGTGAACTTATATACATAATAGTAGCATTTATATAGTTATAATTATATCATTCACTGTATTTTTACTGAATTTAAAAGTTCAATATGTTTCATATTAGACAACAGCATATAAACGTATCTATCTATATATAATATAATATATGTAGATAGTGATGTCACATCGTACATTTCAAATGTTATTTAAAGCAATAGGTGTTGCAATTTAAATAAAATAACGTGCAATTTAATTACTTATCCAGATGCTAAATCTCATCAACGTCACGTACCGATTGTACGCGATTTGTTCAAATTTTACATTTTTACAATACTTTAGAGAGCTTATAATACGAATGCTTATAATGGATACGGAACTCTGAAAAATAATACCTACGTAAAGCCGTGAGAAATTGTATGTTTTTAATAATTAAATTAATATACGAATTAAATAGCAGTGCTACAACTGTGGGACCACATTTGCTTGCAACAAGCAATTTAACACACATAACATTATAATTTGAGGTTAAATCTGCTTCGCGGTTAGTCGCTATTGCGGATATTGCTCACAGTGATTGTCTGCTAGTACAAGATGACATCATTAATCTTTCTGTAATGGTCGTCCAACACAGGGCATTTACTAAGCGACCGCACTTTACTACCTGAGTATTGGCTTGAAATTGCACACCTAAGTGATTTTCTCACATACTTATTTCTTCCAATAGAGCGTAAAGGATTTTAAGAAAATAAATAAGGCAGTGAAAGTTTAGATGTTGACTCTGCTTTTAGTATATAAGTCGCACAGGAAAGCCAACTGAGTGGTGTAATTTTATATAAATAATGTGAAATAATATATTTTTGCCGGAAACTTCAAATCTGTTCCATACAAATGATTTTATTTGTAATGACAATACATTGAATTGAATAATTGAATTGAACCTAATATCAAACGCTAGACTTGTAACAATATAAATAGTTTAAGCTAAAGGTCTAATTTTTATTTACATTAAGCATCAATCAAAATCACAATAAAATAATACTTAAATCTATATATAGTATAATAAAGTTCTAACTGAGTCCAATCTGTACATTAAATATTATTTGGAGAATTTTATGGAAATAGTCATTAATATCGATACAGAGGCCGAATGTATAGTAATTAAAAAATCTGTCTGTCTGTCTGGAAACACATCATGAGAAAACCACTGGACAGATTTTGATGAAATTGGTTATAATGATAGCTCGTTTTCCGGGTCAAAATAAAGGATAGTTTTTACTGCAGAAAAATATCACATCTCTGAGAAATCTATATATACTAGACGTTAAAACGTAACTAGAGACAAACCCGAGCGGAGCGTGAGAGAATCGCTGTTGTACATATACACGGCCTTTTTATCTCGTTAGTTCTAAATGTGGCTTCTCACATATTGTTTACATTTAGTTTGCAAACCCCTAGACAATCAAGACCCTGCTTTACAAAGGATCGAGTAGTTTAGTTAGTGATGTGTTTTCAAACATTTTCCCTATTGCTGGTTTCGTAATTTATTGGACAAAAAAAATCAAATACTTGCTATGAATTCGGTGTGCTATAATATATCCAGCATTATAATAATGCAATCGTAAAAATATTCAGTATATATAGATAAGATTTTTTAAATGAGATATTTCTGTTTGAGTAATAACTTTTGGACCACTTTGAATAATTCAAGAGACATAGTCTGATGCAACTGAAGCTCTAAGATATTTAAATTTGTATAAACTAAGTAAAATATTAAATCTTAATTAAAGTTACCAAATTACTTGTACTGACACGTTTTTTAATAGTTTAAACGTTAAATATTAACGTTTATACCACAGCTGTGTAAGCAAAATTAAATTGTCGTGGACGACTTATATTTCAGCGAAGACACTAGAATAATATTTTCCTAACATATTTTACAAACGAAAATATATTCCCGACTTAACGAGAAAATATATTTTTAATCGGTCTATGTATCTTATACCAACGTAACTAACTCTAACGATAACAATTTATATGCAGCGCACACTCGACTTTTCTTCTCAACATTCTATTTATCTTAGTAGTTTCGCAACTGTATAACTGACTGGAGTTTTAGTAACGTAGCGAAATTTATGTGGAACTCATGACCGCTTACTATATCGTCTGCTTTAAAATTGTATCGTTAACCGTCTTAGCAAAATACTTCTAACTTGCCATACTTATTCCTCCTTTCGCTTCCCGTCTGAAAATGCTAAGTAGGATGATTCGTGAAACTATTATCGGGCCGTACTTATTATCTATACTAATATTATAAAGAGATAAAGTTTGTGAATTGTGAGTTTGTGACGTTGTAGAGACATCTCTGGATGTACTGAATCGATTTAGATGAAATATTGTAAGAAGATTGTTTGAGACCATTATTGTTATTTTTTTAACGTTGGGAAATGCATTTACGCACGAATTCTGGGACTCACCGGCGAAGCCAGTACTACCCACTAAAACCCAACAAAACCTTCCCATGGTGTGTACAATAGTGATAGAATAAGAAAATTTTACTTGAGTGCCAAATAATTTTATTACTACTTAAGCTCAATTATTGACATATAGGAAACAAACTACAATTCCCCATTGACTATTTGGTTTGGTGTCCTGACATTATTTTTGAGACTTAGTTCCCATAAGATAGATGGAAGGACCTACTTAAACATCACAATCTAAATAAGAAACATGTTAATAATTATCCTAAAAAGATAATGTACATACACAGAAATGAAACTTAGCATGATTAGAGCAAATCCTAAAGTTAAATGATAAAAAAACAAAAGAGATAAACGCTAACATTTTCAAGAACTATTCAATGTTAAGTAATATTTTATAGATAAATTCGTAATACAAATAAATTGTGCGAAGCACTCTGAATGGAATCCGACACACATTGTACCAATTTTTAGTCAACACCAGCTGTACGTAGTTAAAATTATCTCACCGTTGCATATTGACTAAAGCCAGATACACTGGATTTCGTGGTATGGAAGTCCAATATAATTTTATTATAATGATGATGATGATGATGATGATGTTCTCCTGACCGATTCCGGCCACGGCGGCCAATCTCATTGAGACTAGCCAACTGCGCAGGAGATATTATAGTGCACAAGTGTACGCGCAGACACAAGTGCACTCTCTATTCCTGTCACTCTCATACTCCGGTGGGACGACTGCTCGACACGACCAGTGAGAGTTAAGGCGCAGGACCGACGGCTTTACGTGCTTTCCGAGGTACGGGGGTGAAACACATTTTATTAAAATATATTATGTTATAATACACATTTTATTAAAATATTTAGTTTTGAAAAAATACATTTATAATACTGTTGTAATCGAATGGAAAATTATATGTGCGTAATACATTCCTACAATAATTAATTTGTTAACTAACGATGATTATACACAAACAATGACTTTGATAAATACGAGTTATCTTGTGAAACTGGTATCACAAAGTAACTAGAATTTATATTTTATCATTACGCAATACATTGAGTAATATTGATATGTATTCAGCCCTTCTTAACGTCCCACTGCTGAGCACGGACCTCCCTTCAATATAAGGGGGATCAGGCCATAGTCCACCACGCTGGCCAAGTGCGGGTTGGTAGACTTCACATGTCTTTCGAAAACTTGCTAGGTTCTCTGAGACATGCAGGTTTCCTCACGATGTTTTTCCTTCACCGTAAGGCAAGTGGTAATCATGTTGAAAAATGATTCGCACATGAAAATATCAGAGGCGCGAGACCCGGGATTTGAACCCGCTTCACTCGGTTACCCAAGCGAGCGAGTCACCACTGGGCTACCACTGTCCTAACATAATATTGATATACATACATAATATATTATGTTAACTGTAACTTTAAAAACATTTTTTATGCAGTTCTTTCTAGATTCTATGCGCTATTTAACTATGTAAGATAAAATATAATATATTATAATATATTAGGGTGTTTTTTATTTATTTACTAACTTGAGGAAGCAGAAGAAAGTTAATATAATAAAATTGTAACTAAGCCGAATCTATACATTAAATATTTTTTGGAAAATCTTATTGAAATAGACATTATTGATACAGAGGCCGAATCTTTAGTTTTTAGAATTTTTGTCTGTCTCTCTGTCTATCTGTCTGTTACTACATTACAGAAAAACCACTGGATGGATGTAAGCGTATACTAATATGTAAAACCGAAGAATTTGGTTTTTGGTCATCTGAACGCGGGCGGAGCCGCAGGCAATGCTAGTATAAAAATATAAGTTTTATACAACGCACTCAAAATAAGTCAGCTATTCGTCAATGTTGTGCCAAAAAACATATACAAGTATTATGTTAACAATGACTAACCAGATTCTATAAACTTTTAATGTCTATTCTGATGGAACAAATTACTTATATCTCATGAGCAGTTTTTTTTTAAATCTATCAAAGAACCTTGATCTTTATGTTCCTACTAGTTTTCCTTGTAGCTTTACTCGTATTTATTTATGTATGATTCTTCTGCACAAAGTTAGTAAGTAAATAGCCTCAGTCAGACCGCAATGTGCAGACTATGCCATGAGACAGAGTAAACTGCTATGCACATCCTCTGCTCGTGCGGTCGACTCATGCACCGCAGAAGTATCTATCTAGGACAGCATATTATGCAACCAGAAGACATACAAATGCTCCCCGCTCAGAAAATCTGGAAGTTCCTGGAGTCAACAGGACTAAGCGGAGAACTTTAATTCATTCCAAAGGGAGCTAGAATGGACCATAACTGGTCGACGTAGCTAGGGCCGACCTCGGCACCACACCCAATAAAATAAATAAATAAAAAAATAATAGTAAGTAAATAAATAATAAATAAATAAATACATATGTTGGGACATTAATGCACAGCACCATCTAGTTCCATGGTAAGCTACGAGGCTTGTGTTATGGATACCAAATAGTTGATACACTACACATATAACTTTAAATATATACATATTATTATAAATATTAACACACATGACTGGAGTACAAACATTCGTACTCACACAAATGAATGCCTCCAGCGGGACTCGAACTCGCAAGCGCTGACACAGATGGTCACTACAAACTGAGCCACACGTATCGTCACGTAGCTTGATAACCTAATAACCTTCCAACTTTCTCAATTAACTTCACTAATATTATAATACGTGTGTGTGTAATGCGTGCATGTGTGTGTATGTGTTGCTACTTGTTCACGTTTTAACTAAATAAGCTACAATGGGAGTCGTGAGTGAATATTTTTAGGCTGTAAAATCTAAAAACAACTTTTTTTAGCTGCTACTTTTAGATATTAATTCATTCAAAAAGCAATATTAGTGTAGACTGATTATGATGATATGAACCATATTGTAGGTAGCTAAAATTATGTCATTAGCTACCATTCTATTAGGTATTATAAATGCGAAAGTTTGGAAGGGATTGGGTGTATTTCGGTTAATTTTCACGCTTACGTCTCAACAAATTCAAGTAAAATTTAGAAAAAAGTAGCTTATAGTCTCTTCAATTAATTAATAGGCTACTTTTTTATACGAAACTGAAGTTTTTATATATGTGTTTATTATTTAACAAAAATATTTGGCTTAGCGGTTTACCTGAACAAGTATAATCGCCGTGTCACTGAGAAATTCATATTTTGAGATTAGGTTCATCTAACTTTAAACAGTGTATGACTATGTAGTACGTATATAACTAGAAAGCCATCAAAGTTTATAACAACGTCTACAATGCCATGAGCAACGCGGCATAACTTGCAACGAGTTGTATCACGTACTTGCATTTACGATTGTAGAATTGCTACCGAATCTATTATTATGAAATATCAAAAATTTGAAATGATATTATCTTTATCTATACATATATTTCAATTCGACCTCTGTATCGATAATAATGTCGATTCCAATAAGATTTTCCAAAAAATATTTAATGTACAGATTCGGCTTATTTACAATTTTATGATATGTATGTATAGATTATGACAAAAACATATTATCTTGTTTAAAGGAAGTATTTTATTTATTAATACTGTTTCGTGAAGAATATTGAATTCATAGAGTTCACTTAATTGGGGCTAATGCTTTCATAATAAGCTAAAAATGTATTAATGTTATGATAAGATATTTTAAAACAAATTAAAAAGTACAGTTGTTAAAATAAAATAGGTCTATTGTCTGATATTATGATTGAAAAATCATCTCTTTTTTATACTAAACAATATATTTATTAGGTTAAAACTTTATTTAGTAACTTATATTTTTGTTTTATTTCAATAGCAGGTATACACTTAGACTGATGATGATGATGATGTTCTCCTAGCCGATTTCGGCCACGGCGGCCAATCTCAATGAGATTAGCCAACTGCGCAGGAGATATTATAGTGCTCAAGTGTACGCGCAGACACAACGTGCACTCTCTATTCCTATCACTCTCATACTCCGGTGGGACGACCACTCGACACGACCAGTGAGAGTTAAGGCGCAGGACCGACGGCTTTACGTGCTCTCCGAGGCACGGGGGTGAAACACCGCCAACTTCCCAACTCCGGGCTGTTACTGAGACTTACTATACAGGAAGACTCAATAACTAAACTTGGCCCGACCCGGGACTCGAACTCAGGACCTCCGGGTGTGCAGCCGTACATGCTAGCCACTACACCACCGAGGCAGTTACACTTAGACTAAAGATTATATATACGGAGTCTGCCAAAATAAATGTCAAAGTCAAAAAAAGAGCGGGATTTGCTGTATAATGGTATTTGTTATATAAGATTAATTTTATATTAATTAAAATAAAACTACATGATAGCTTAAGAATTCATCTTGTAATGTCATCATTTTATGTTTCCTCTAATTTATAGTAACAACACAAAGTCTGTATATGTCTTATAAAAATATAACATAAACTAATACAACATCTCCCTTTTTAAACTAAATTAAACAGTATATTAAAACCAAAAAACAAAATTAAATAAGTAACTTAAAAACTTAAAATGTTATTCAGAAAACATAATTAATTAATTAGGATATCTTACTGGCGGACGAACAGTACGGCCATAAGACGTTGTATAGAAACCCTCTTCTCTATTACTAGTAACTGTTGGGGCATTCAAATCTACATCATTTGTAGGACAAGTACTGTATTCGGATTCAGAATTATCTTCAGAACCATAATTACAAGGTTTAATGTAAAACCTATTTCTTATAAAAAACTTATCATTACTCTTTATCCTATACGTTCTACTGTTTAATATATCCTTTATCACTCCTTTCCTCCAGAATCTCCCTACCTTAAATAAAACTATTTCTCCATAAGCTAATTTTCTTAATTGAGTTTTGTTCCTATTATAGTAATATTTATCATTTTCTTGTCGTGTCTGTAAATTTTTCCTTAAGTTTTTATTCACTTTCGGGAAGAACATGTTTTTGCTCATAGGAATAATACCTCTAAGTTTCCTATGAAATAAATTTTCGGCTGGTGAAGGAATGATATTCGAAATTGGAGTATTACGAAACTCTAACAAAACTAAATTCGGATCTCTACCTTCATGTAATGCTTTCTTAAGAAGTTTTTTTTATAGTTTGGATTTCCCGTTCAACCAAACCGTTTGACTGTGGGTACCCCGGACTAGATCGAATATGTTCAAAATGATAATCTCGAGAAAATTTATTAAAAATGTCACTGGTAAATTGTGGGCCCCCGTCACTCATTACTTGTTTGGGTATACCAAACCGACTAAAAATTTGCTTCAATTTATTAATGATTTCATCACTTGTAGTGGATTTCAAGAGGGCAACTTCTGGAAATTTGGATAAATAATCTATTACTAGTATATAAGTATGACCATTCAATTCAAACAGATCAATTCCAATCCCTCAATATTCTTTTCATCTAGATCAATTTCTAGCATTTCATTTTCGTTAAATGACCTTGATAAAGTATCTGCTATATATAACTCTTTACCACGCTTATACACTAAATCAAATTCATATTTAAGTAATTTTATTAACATACGTTGAATTCGCGGTGAGCAAGAATTTAATGGTTTTTTAACAATGCCTATTAAAGGATTGTGATCCGTTTCAATGATTATTTTCCTGCCAAAAATGAACTGGTTAAACTTTTCACAACCAAATAAAATTGCAAGCAATTCTTTTTCTATTTGTGCATAACGCTTTTGGCAATCGTTTAATGCTTTTGAAGCATAAGCTACCGGTAAACCATTTTGCATTAAAACAGCACCAAGACCATCTTTTGAAGCATCCACGGACAAAACAACCGGGAGCTTTTCATTAAAAAATTGCAATACTGGTTTATTAACTAATTTATTTTTCAACTCATTAAACATTTTGTCATGTTCGTGTAGCCACTCAAATTCAACATCTTTTTTAAGTAAACTTCTTAAAGGTGAAGTTATAGCTGCGAAATTTTTAATAAATTTTGAGACATAATTTACTACTCCTAGAAATCGTTCTAGTTCTTTCCTATCCCTAGGCCGTTTCATTGATATAATCGAAGTAATTCTACTTTTGTCTAAAGTTATACCATTTTTATTTATTATATGACCTAAATATTTTAACTCAGGGACATTAATTTTACATTTTTCTTTATTGAGTTTTACATTTTCCCTTCTAAGTCTATCAAATACCTTTCTTAATCTAATATCATGTTCTTCTTTCGTCTTACCCCAAATAAGTATGTCATCAATATATACTTCTACGCCTTCTAAATCTTCTAATATTTGACGCATTCTATGCTGATAAACTTCTGAAGCACTGCATAGCCCAAAGGGCATTCTCAGAAATTTATATCGACCAAATGGTGTATTAAAACAACATAAATCAGAACTTTCTGATGTTAATTTTATGTTCCAAAAGCCATTTTTAACATCTAAAGTACTAAAAAATGACGCACCTGACAGTTTGCTAGTAATTTCGTCTAACGTTGGTAATTCAAAATGTTGTCTCTGTATTGAATTATTCAGATCTTTAGGATCTAGACAAAGTCTTAAATCACCATTAGGTTTGTAAACAATGACCAAGGAGTTTACCCAATCAGTTGGATGCGTCACTTTACGTATGACATCTAAGTTCTCTAATTCATCTAATTTATTTTTTAAAAGAGGCTTTATTGCAAGTGGAACTCTTCTACTCGCATGTACAACAGGTGAGGCATTAGGTTTCAATTTTATATCATATTCACCTTTCATACAACCTAAGCCATGAAATAAATCGTCATACTTTAAAGCGAAATTAGATTCATTAATTTTGTATATAGGATTAACTAATCCCATTTTAGTAGCAGATTCTAAACCTAAAATATTGCATGCTTTATTCGCATTCACGACAAAAAAGTCAAGTGAGTAATTTTTACCTTCGAATTTTATACGCAGGGAGCACTTGCCTATGCATTTGATTGGCTCACCTGTATATGTTGCAAGTCTGGCTTTTGAATGAATAAGATTATTTTGATCTAAACCTAAAACAGATAAATTACTAGCTAATAAGATATTTGCTTGAGCTCCTGTATCTACTTTAAGTGTAAGAGGTATATTATTTACTCCTACTGCTACAGTCCAGTCTCTTGAACTTCTATCAACTGAACTTACAAAAATCTTTTCAAAATGCAAAATATTTACTTGCTCCTCTTCATTATCTTTATCTTCTTCTACTTCACGTAAATAATGATTATTACATTGGCTTGCAAAATGATTATATTTATTACAGCGGACGCATTTCTTCCCGAATGCTGGACATTTATTTCTTAAGTGTTGGTAACCACATCTTTTACAATTTATTTTATATTTTTCTTTATTTTTGTCATGATTATTAATATTTGAGTTTTTTGCCGGTTTTATATCATACGAATTTTTATTTTTGTTTAATTTACTAATAACATTTTTAACATTTTCATAATTATAGGAATTCTCTGATGTGCTAGAATTACCGGAATGTATTTCCTCGAGCTGTTTTTTAGTTTCTTGTGAAGTTCTACATACATCTATTGCTTTATTAAGTGTCAATTCCTTAAGTCGTAAAAGACGATCTACAACAGAAATGTCTAAAATTCCACAAACCAGCTTATCTTTGATGAGACTTTCCGTAAGAACTCCAAACTCACATGAAGCACTCAAATCTCTTAACTTAATTATGTAATCTTCATACGATTCTCCTTGTTTTTGACTCCTATTAAAAAAATTGTATCTTTCATATATAACATTTCTTTCCGGATTAAAATGTTCTTCAAATTTCGCTATAACTTTATTAAAATTATTCTTGTCCTCAGGTTTATCAAATACAAAACTATTGAATAGCTTTAATCCACGGTCACCAATCGTATTCAGAAGTAGCGCTATTTTAGTTGCAGAATCTTTCTCTACATTACCAGACGCTACAATAAATATTTCATATTTTTGTTTAAATAACTTCCAGTTTTCTGCCATTGACCCCATCCAGCACATTTCTGTAGGTATTCGGACTGCCGACATATTCATCTGACCATTCATCATTCGTCTCTATCAATATATTATATTTTCTATTCTTTACATTAAATATTGTAAACTTACTTTATTTTATTATTTATATTAAGTAAATTTCAGTACCGACTGCGCCATGTTATATAAGATTAATTTTATATTAATTAAAATAAAACTACATGATAGCTTAAGAATTCATCTTGTAATGTCATCATTTTATGTTTCCTCTAATTTATAGTAACAACACAAAGTCTGTATATGTCTTATAAAAATATAACATAAACTAATACAACAGTATTATTCTCGATTTTGCCATACAGGTCATACTTTCTTTAAAGAATAAAGGAAATTATATTATATATATGTACTAGCATTGCCCGCGGCTCCGCCCGCGTTCAGATGACCAAAAGTTTAATTCTTAGGTTTTACATATTAGTATACTCCTACAATGCAGTTTTTGTGTTTTAGTATTTTTCCTCAGAAATGAGATATTTTCCCGCGGTATAAAGTATCCTATATGTTAACCCGGATAACCAGCTATCACCATACGAAATTTCATCAAAATCTGTCCAGCGGTTTTCTCGTGATGCGGTAACAGACAGACAAACAGACAGACTCAAAAATTCTAAAAACTATAGATTCGGCCTCTGTATCGATAATAATATCTATTTCAATAAGATTTTCCACAAAATATTTAATATACAAATTCGGTTTAGTTACAATTTTATTATATTTACATACATAGGTGTATCTTAAATTGAGACATCAATAAAAAGGGTAAATGTACTAAAATGTACATATACAAAGAACGTGGCTACAAAAGGACCCGCTTAATCAGTTTCGCTACCCATACTGGTTTCCAAGAATGATTGCAATGTACGAGTAAAAGTTACGGTCTACTCATGTGAAGTAGATAGAAGCTCTTTAATGGTATTAAGTAAAAAAATTCGTGAAGACAAATTTAATTATTTTGAAATACGTATGTAAGTTAATAAAAAAAACTATAGCTTATGGGTCAAGAATTGTTGTTTATTGTTTATTAAAGATTTATGGGATTTTATTTTCATAGATATATTAAGATAATTCAATGTTTAGTTCATATAATAAGAGAATAAACTTTTTAGACAAAACGTGAACGATGCATTCAAATATGAGGGTTTCGTTATAGAATGGAGAATTGAATTACTGGTAGACGCAATGGCTTTGTAAACTTGAATCTTAAGACAGAACCAAGAGATAAAATATTTGAAAATGTAGTATATAAATTTACTAATTATAATTATTTATATGTAAGTTTTTATATTATAAATTATCCTTCATCGATATTTTGAATCAGTCTTGTTGCAGTTACTTTTATCATTTCGTTTCAAGTCTTCTACTTTAAACTTAGCTTTTTAGCTATCGATTGATGCATTCGAAAGTTGACAATAATTTGAAATAATTATTCTCCATATTTATGTTATATGAGCAGATTTTTTTGGATTTTTCTTGTGTTTAGGGTGTAAACCCGTAGGGTGCAAACGTTAATTAATATCTAAATATTTGTATATAACTTAGGTAATATATGTACAAATGTATCTATTTACATCAACTAATAGCCATTTATGCGATAATCCTTGAGAAAATCTCGACAGCTATTTGATTCAAGGTGATTTAGTATGTGTTCTTATTACTATTTTTCTAAGTAACGAATAATTTCAATACTATTCTGGGTTTATGCGACAAATATTTAAAGTTTAAATAAACGGGTTCAAGAACCTTTCACAGGAACGTATTGTAATGAAGTGTATTATAGTGGAAGATTAGATAGGTAGACAGATATCTTATGGAACAAAAAAAGCAATGTGTATATTTAAAGATTTTTAAAGTATCACCTTTTATGTCGTTCGTTGTTTCTGAAAACTTTGTAAAGGAAATGGTTGAATAGAAAGAGAAATAAATGTTCAAGATTTTTATTTTATAAAGTAACAAACATTTAATTATGTATATTTAACGAATTTGTTGTATATATTTGTTCAATCTTCAATACGTAATCAAGCTTCGCTTAGCTCATACCCTAAGTACGCTTTGCAAATCCGTGCAACAACTTTTCACGATAGATGATGTACTTGAGCGAAGCGAGGTTTAGACTTGTCGATATCGTACAGTTAATTCCATATACATAAATTGCGATTATGACGATGTAATTAATTATCAAGTCTGCTTATAATTATTCCACTTAATCTCTTATCTATGTATTATATCGTAGACTATTCGATAGACAGATACCTTTAGAATAATAAAATCAAATATTTAACCCACGGGAATCATACATTTTCCGGAATTAAAAATTAACCTATATGCTATAATTCTAGACTATGTATATATACTAACTCAATTTCAAACATCCAGATCAGTTCAGCCATTCTGGCGTAATTGAGTAACAAACATCCATGCATTCATTCAAACTTCCGCATTTATAATAGTAGTAAGATTACTTGTTATAATACAAAAAAATATATACATATATTAATGTGGCATACCAACGTTAAAAGTTAAAGTTAAATAAAAAAAATCTTCCATAGTATTATGACACTCCTTACTATTACGACATCTTTTTTTCACTGAAGAAAACATCATGCGGGGGTCTGCTTCTGGCATTTCCCTGATAGCAGGTTATCTTACAAAAAATAGTCTGTAGTCTGTCTAGCGTACACGTCATACGCTAACAAACTTTTGCATAATAGTGCTATTTATTGAATGTCACAGGCAGCTCACTCTCGCTTCGCTCAGGTTCGTCGCTACGTACATTTTGACGCTTAGTATGGAATAGATAGACTCTAACAATATACATATGTAGGTACTAGCGACTCACCCTCGCTTCGCTCGGGTTCGTCCATGGCTTGATTCCCTATAAAAACATTCATTCCCATTTTCACCCCCTTAAGAAATGATTTTCGGGATAAAAAGTATCCTATGTCCTTTCCAGGGTCTCAAACTATCTTCTTGCCAAATTTCATCTAAATTGGTTCAGTAGATCCAGAGATTACCCCTACAACGTCAAAAACTCACAAACTCGCAAACTTTACGTCTTTATATTATTAGTATAGATGATCAGTTTAATATTAAAAAAAACTTGAAATTATTGATTCCCCATATAAACTTTTACCTGTCTTTTCACCCCTTAAGGGATGATTTCCGGGATAAAAACTATCCTATGTCCTTACTTGGGATATAATCTATCTCCTTGCCAAGTTTCATTACGATCCGTTCGGCCGTTTCATCGTGAAAGGTAACTAAATAACAAACAAACAAACAAACAAACAAACAAACAAACAAACAAACAAATAGTTACTTTCGAGTATACACATAAAAAAAACATGCAAGGGAAACCGCGGACATATTATGTATAGCATTATAAAAGTAGAAACTACGAGTATTTTTTATTATATCATCCCACGTCTATAAAATGGTAGCAACAAACCATATCTTATCAGTAGGTATAAAAAAATGTAGAAAACCAAATTTTTTTTAAGTTTTTTTAATTAAATAAATGAAGTAAGGTTTTAAATATTGGGTGTCAAAATGAAAAGTAGCAGTCTATTCCATTCCATCTGAGATCTTAAGATTCCGATCGAGAATGATGTGTGATTCAATAGACAAATAAAGATAATAAAAAAAATAACTTTGATCTATAATAATAGCTAAGTATGTAGCAGTTCGTAAGATTATGAATTATTCTAACCGGACTGGTTGTTCTAAAGATTAGCGTGTTCAAACAAACAGTCTCTGTAGCTTCATTATAGGTATTAGCACGGTAATGTTATCATTACCGTGGTATTAGTACCTATAGATAAATATACGCTTCATCATCTATACAGATAAATAAAATTGAGGTGTCTGTTTGTAATGTCAAAATAAAATAATTATAAAAAACCGTTTTAAAAAGAACCTTTTTATTTAAATGCTCCTAAAATTAACAAAATAAACTTTCTATTTTATAAAAAAACATAATTTTTAACATTTTGTTTCTTGTTTATCTATATCTACACGGGTAAATCTCACGACAAGCAATCAATTGTCAAAGGGTTTGATTTTTAGGGACTTTTACAGTCAGCTAATGTTATAAGGAGTAATTTAGGCTACTTTTATTGTAGAAAAAGAATTAAGGTTCCGCTCAAAAAATTAAAATGTATCTAAGAATGCACCCGAACGAAGCGAAAGTAAGACGCTACTACGCTAGTCCATACTAATACTCGTATTATACGCGTGGAAGTGTTTGTTTGTTTGTTTGTTTGTTTGTTTGTTTGTCCTTCTTTCACGTCGAAACGGAGTGACCGATTGGCGTGATTTTTTGTGTGGAGATAATTGGAGGGCTGGAGAGTGACATTGGCTACTTTTTATTGCGGGACATTATCTAATTCGCACGAGAAAACAAGTTGTAATACAATGCAAAAAAATATTTAATAATCAGAAGTACTTGAAACTTGGTATTAATGCTCTTCAATAAAATTAAATAAATACTTGTTTTAGCATTTTTCGAAATTCATCATATGAGGGGGTAAAATTTGGGATGAAAGTTTGTATAAAACTACCTTTATAGCGATTTTTTGTAGTTTTAGCGCGAGCGAAGCCGCGGGTTCTGCTAGTACTAAATAAATACATACATATTTATCTTTTACTTCCATTGGCATGACAGAACGAGTTTAAATACATATGGCCCGACGACAGTTATCTCGTACGCTCGTAGAGCAACAGTTGCGATAGCGGCTTAAATATAAGTCGGTAGTCGAAGTGTGAGGACTGATTGATATATTTTAAGAATAGTTTTATTGTAATTCACAGTAAGTTTTTTAGTTTTTTGTTTATTATAAGTATTATTAGTAATAAAAAAATATGTAAAACATTTAGAAAGCGCACAAAATACTTAAAGTACCTACAATTTATTTATAATACGTCTATTTTTGTAATCAATTACTATATCTAATTTATTATACGCTTATACAATATAGATTATAAATTTAAAATAAGTGTGTTAAGCAATGTATGGTAAATAAACAATAATTCGTTTTAAATTCTAGATGCCTTTGAAACTGTATAAGTTGGACATCAGTCCCCCAGTGTGTGGTACTCTGATGGTTATTGACCTTCTTAAAGTGCCCGTTGAATTTGTGGATGTTGATCTGTTAAATAAAGAACACTTGGCACCAGAATATTTAGAGGTCAGTCATTTAACACTACTTTGTTTCACTCTCGCTCTATAAAAATTCTCAGTACGCTGCATATATACTAACAACATAATATAACTATTTTTATTAAATAATAACTTTGTATATTATATCATTTAGTTATTTTTGTAGTACACTATCGTATTTCTAATGGGTTATATTTAATTTTATTTAATTTTAGCTGTAAATAAATAATATTCCATATTCAATTATAATACTAATTATAATTATAAAAATGTTTAAATTTAAGAAATATTGTACAGTACTTTGGTACAATTTTTCAATTTTTTGAATTAATTTTGTTATTTGTGGGTAGGTTGTCTATAACAACTATTATAATACCTTTGAGACATCTAACACCTTAGTCTTGTCTTGTGTTGTGACCATGATTGCTGTAAAATATTCGAAACGTCGCGTCGGGAACCAAAAATCAAAATAATCTGCGAAAAAATCTGCAAAAATATTTTTATTTAAAATATAAGAAAAATAAATAATTTTAATGGGACTGTAGATGTTTAAAACTTATAAATATTAGCTAAATTAATGTATTTCTTTTTTAATTTCAGAAAAATCCAATGCATACAGTACCTTTGTTAGAAGATGGTGATCTGTACATACATGAAAGGTATGACTATAGACACTTTTAATATTTAAACCCTTCACGACCGCGGACACGCCGGCGTGTCAGTTAACAAGAGATTTCTTAGAATTTTATTTAATTTCCTAGAAATTTACCTGTAGGTGTTAATAATTTTAATATTTTTTTTTTATTTTTTAATATTTTTACCTTTTCTAGTATATTTTAACTAAACTTATATTTTCCAGCCACACTATTATGACTTACCTCTGTGACGTATACGGTAAAGATGACTCTCTGTACCCGAAAGATCCAAAACAAAGAGCTCTGGTAGATCAGAAATTATACTTTGATGGTCAATTCTTCATTCGTGCCAGAAATATTAGCGTAAGTATTGTAATTTTATTGTCAATAGCAATTCAATATACGACTAAGACCACCTTCATGGTTAAGTGGGGTAGGTGTAGCACAGTCTTTATCACCGTCGGACGCTGGTTCAATCGTGTTGTTCAATTGCGTAAATGTACTATGTCTATAAAAGATTGAGGTAGTCTCTTTCCGAGCCGCTCATAGATTCATCGCATTAAATAAACACAGTTGCTACATATTCATGAGAAAAAAAGATATTTGTACTGGAAATATGCACTCGGCCTGCGCTGTTGGAATTTTGTCTTAATAGGACTTTAAAAACCTATAAAAAATAGTTTAAAACTATAGCTTAGTAAAAAAATATTATTTTATATGTAAATTATTAAAACAGACGCTACCTACTAACACAATTTATATGTATATAATTTCAGTACCCAGCAATTTTCGAGGGTGTAAGGAAACCATCAGAAAAAATTATCAATGCGGTTATTGAATCATATGACTTTTTAGAAGCTTTCCTCTCTAAAACGAAGTTTATTGCCGGTGACAAAATGACTATTGCTGATATCGCTATCCTTTCAACCCTCGGGGCAACTCGTTCTATGGTTCCTGTCGACGGCAAAAAGTACGTACATGAATAATAAATATTATATAACATAAATAACATAATAAGAGCACTGAACAGCCCTTATTTTAGGTATCGGAATGCAAAAAGAAATACATGAGGAAATATCTGCACGATTATTATATATGTAGAATATAGAAGTTTACCAAACGATTGAACTTACATCTGCAAGAACTTGGTTCTAACTTAGATGACTGGTATAAAGTAGTTATACCCCAAACCTGAGCATAGATGATACAAATGTGGGTGTCTAGATAGATATTTGCCTCTTCGAAATTCTCAACTGATATCGACTTAAAAGTAACCGGACAATATATATATATATATATATATATATATATATATATATATATATATATCTTAATTGAATTGATAACGGATTTTTAGTTTGAACGAATTCTCTCTCTTATTTCTTCTATATTGTTTCAGGTACCCAAAACTCACAGCCTGGTACACAAACATGACGCAGCAGCCATTCTATCAGAAGTATGGAGCACCAGGAGCAGCAGGACTTGCTAATTTCCTTAAAGACAAATTAGATATTTAATTTTAATTGTATCATATTATTAATTTAAAAAATGATTACGATAAAATTATAATTATATATTTTGATATATATATAGCATATTTTATTTATAAAAATTGACCTAATAACTCGTATATCTAAATTAAACTTACATGTAACAAGGATGCTGTAATGTTCCATCTATTGAACATCATAAGTACATACATTTATAGATACATATCTATATAGTATACCTACTGTGAAAAATATTTTTATTTTAGCTCTAGTTACAAACTTTGTAAGATCAAACTACAATTTAATACAAATAATTATCTTTAAGTAATAAAAATAATATCATAACAATAAACATTAAAAGTTTATTGAAAAAAATTAATATGAGCTTTGATCAAGTTCATTGTCATAGGTACATGGAATTCGTTGATTATATTTTAAAATGAACGTGGTATTCTTGTAACTAACTATAATATGGGTGTCATTATTATCATTAAAAAAATTTAAGGCAAAAATTACGAAGTAAAATTCCTAACAACGAGTAAGTACACATATTTGAAATTAATACTTGTCCATCAGTTTGTTTGAATGTCCATCACTAGAAATCGAGTTAACGAATTATAATAGAATATTTTACTTTACAAAACTGAATCGCTATCTGTCACCGACATATGGATAGCCGACTAAACGTTATTTCAGTCCATGAACGAATTAGAGACTGGACCTGACATAAAATACAAATGTATGAAAACTAGTTCAACCAAGTGACGCATAACGCACACAAAGATTTTATTACATTATTATAAACACTGATACACAATACAATATTTCTAGTGCTTGAACGTAATCGATAAAATACATATATCGATGAACCAATGAATGACATTTTAGACATTGGTTAGCATAGTCATCATATTTTACATCTTTTAATTTATTCTTCTTCTTTTATTTTAATAAATTAAAATAAATGAATTAAAGAGGCAATAATAATGTGTCAAATAATAATTACTTTTTAATTTGATTTATATAAATACGATGGCATTGATGGCAACATTCTGTTGGCCTATAATAATGTTAATGAACAAATGAATATCGGGTATATATTCCATTAATATATAATAAATATTATTTTGTAAAGATTAAAAAAAATATTAAGCTAATTTAATTAAATAAAGTGATTTTGTTGATTCTGTTATTGAACTATTTTAATTGGCAATTGATTGTCTCGGGTAGTTATAAAAATGTGACACTGTCCTACTATTGCTCAGTTCTTAATAAACATTTGTGAAATTAGGAAAAAGAAAAAGAGATTGCAAATTAAAGTGAGTGTTGGATCTTGAAAGTAAAATAATTAGTGCAAGTGGTAAAGTGTTTTATTACAAATCGCCAACCCAGAAGTTTAGTGCTAAAACATTATTGTTTGATTTTGTGTAATTTATGTGTTGAAATAAAATGATCTTTATTATTATTACAATGGAATAATATTCCAAAGTATATAAATGTGGAATAAAATAAAATAAAAAATTAAGTACACATACTAATTATAATTTTAGCATTTATATTTTTATTTGATTTAGAAAATATTTTTATAAATTTATTGTCATCAGATTGTAGGATACTGTGGTAAAAGTATTTTATGTTATTGTACTGTACAAATAACACAATTCGTTTAGTAATTTCGTCAAATATATTGATATATTTTTCGACATTGTCAAGCACTAGTCGATGTCAAATGGACTCACTCGACAGTTTAGTCATTTGTTCTGAATGGTATAATCCAGGGATTTTATGATGGTTGTCAGATGTCAACAATACATAGAAATATCGACTATATTTAACATAGTTGGATAATATGACATTTTATTTTACATTTAATTAAATTGTGTGATAAATAACAATAAATGTAATAAAATAATGTATTTACAAGGGAAAAGAAATACTGCTGCTTCCGCCGTTATAGTTTTTACATCATTTAACAGAACATTTAGTCATTTTTGGGAGATGTTTTGTTGACAAATAAGTGCTTGAGACTGACGCAAAAAACAAATGACCAAGCCTAAAATCTCCTGGTTACTGAGAAGACCGATAAAGGTACGTCCGCTTATATGTCTAGTCCAGTGGTTAATTCGTTCATGTTTCAGTCATACATATACTCGTATGTTACCGCGCTGTGCTCCCCGGTTGACTCTTAGATTTTGTAAGGTTATCTTAGTTAACTTGGTAACATAAAAATTACGGACAAGTTCGAGTCGGACTTGCCCACCGAGGGTGCCGTACAAAGTAGGAAATCTGTTTAACTTTAATTTTCAACTTTTTTTTATTTTTTGGATTTTTTTCTTTTTTTGTGCTGTAGAACCTTACTTATTGCCAAATTTCGTGATTCTAGGTCAACGGGCTCTACCACATAGGTTTTCGACCCAAAACCTATAGGGTACTTCCGGTTGACCAAGAATTGAAAATTAAGGTAAATTTTGGTACTCACAAGTTTTCGCGAAAATCTAAATTTGCCCATATCTTTTTATCGTGTTGACTGAGAACCTTTATTTTTATACAGCTAGTAGGGACTATAGACCTCAATATCTGGTATAAATTTCAACTTGCTAGGTATACGCGTTCCTGAGAAAATCGGTGGTGACACACGGATAAGGGTTCCTTTTTTACCTTTGAGGTACGGAACCCTAAAAATGTTTTATGTTCTCTCGTTTTCGGTTCTTTACAGTAGTCAAGTTACAATACTTTATAACGAAATTAAAAATTTAAATATTAAAATTACGATAATTTGTACAAGATTAAAATAAGAAAGTGTAGTTTAAATTATAAAGACAATAATAATTAATTTTGGCCTCAACAAAATTCGAAACAAGGACACCTAAAAATTTTTTTTATGATTTAGTCTTTAGTGAACTACCTGGACATATCTAGTATTAATTACGTTCAATATTACTTCGTTAAGGATTTTTATTGAGGGAGTTAAATAAACAAATAAGTGAAAAGTATAGATACAAATTAGAATGTCACAGTTAAAGCACCTGTACAGTGTATAGTTCATAGCGTTGCAACGAGATTGGATTCGAGAGGGCCACGTGCCACACTCGTGCAAATACACAAAGGATGAAATTGTGAATAAATCGTGCGATGCGTACTGACCATGATGTATGCTTGGGCAAATTGGATTTATTTCGCGCTTTCCCTTCCTATTGGTAGAAGAACTGTTATTGCATGTATGAACGATGAGACATCACGTATAAAATATTCTATACGAAATACATCATGCATCCAAAGCTTTTGATCATGATTTCAATGCGATAAACCTGTCACAAAGGGTAACGTTTTTCGTGATTTATGGGAAATATAATACTATGGAAATGTGTATTGTTTACGATTGTATGTACAAATTATGATATATAGATACCTATACATATTACTCGTACACGTTTTGAATTCTTACAATTTGTTATATTTTTAATAAATAACTTTACTCATTCGTACATACGTTTTTATTAACTCCCGACGCAAAAAGAGGCGTGCTATAAGTTTGACGTCGATGTCTGCCTGTGTGTGTGTGTGTCTGTCTGTGGCATCGTAGCTCTCAAACGGATGGACCGATTTCGATGCGTTTTTTCTTTCATTTGAAAGCCAGTTTCCTTGCGGTGGTTCTTAGCTATGTTTGGTTAATATCAAACCAGCAGTGTAAAAGTATCAGCTCTTTTCCAAAATGATGTAAGGTATTTTGGCGTATGATTATTCGATTAAGTGATTCACGCGTGCCAGTGTAATCGTTAAATGACAATTAATTTACGTAGGGGGTTTTTTAAATTTGTAATGTTTCATTGCGGCATCTTATTTAATTATATTGTAAAACACAATAACTGCTAGTATTATGTGATCTGTGATAACGGAAATTTCGGAGTTTAGAGAAGATTAAGAAGAAATACGAAATAGTAAATAAGTGAGGAAAAGTGGATTAAGTCATAGTATAAAAGTATCTAGTGGTGGAAAAAATTAGAGTGAGTTAAGCCAAAACTGTGCAGGTACTTCGTGTGTTCGTGAACCGCCAATAGTGACTCTCGTGAACCAAAACCAGTAAATCTATAATGCAAAAGTGTACTTTGATTTTTCGATCCTAAAACTCATAGAATGTGACAATACTATTACCATAAGGGCTATTTAGGAATTTCTGGACCTTCTGAACTCTGGTTTCTGACATTCAAAATGAAAGCATTTCATGCATTTATCCTTTTTAGCAACACGAAACCTAATATTAAAATTGGTATTGAATATTTCAAAGAATATTTTTACTTATTACATTTACTACTTTGCTAGTCCGGTCTTTTTTATGAATGCGATATATCTATCTACATACATAAAAATGAATGATGCTAAAAGCAAAACTCTAGAACGGCTCGACCAATTCAGCTAAACTTTTTTTTCGTATGTTCCTTAAGGCTCACGGAAAGTTTTAATATAGAGAAAAAAATGTAAAATAAGGTAAATACATATATATGACAAAGTTGTGTTAGTTACACCATTTATAACTCAAGAAGGGCGGGACCAGTTTTTATGATATTTGATTTTTTGTATTTCTCTTAATCCAGAATAGGATAATAAGTATTAAAACATCCGAAAAATTAACAAAAAAAAAATAAATGTATATGGCTAACGCTGGCTAATAACTATTTATATCTATTTAAAACGTAGCTAGCGACGAACCCGAGCGAAGCGAAGGTGAGTCGTTATTTTTTTTAATATTTTTTAAATTCAGTAGGAAGAATAGCTTCGTGCTAGTCTTACGACTATAATGTGATAGTATTGCACTTAAACTTTTGATTAATAAATTTACTGATTCTTTGATAGCATTCAATGTTTTGTTGGACGGAATACGTTTTCTACTTTCATCTTCCATCGACATATGTACAAAGCCTTTGTGATGTCAAGATATGATAAATATACCTTTGAGTAACTAACCCGTCGACGACCCTCTCCATCATATACGAAATAAATGAATGTGCTGTTCCTGTAGTTAGAGTCCTATGATCTCTTTAGTTTTAAGTTTTGTTTAGAGTAAATTGCTAGTAGCCTTCCTTATATTATATTCCTTATATAGTATTATGAATTTAACGATAAAAAAATGAAACTTAACTAACGATAAAAAGGTCGTAAAGAATCATAAAAAATTTGAGACATTGTTGAACATTTTTGAGATAATTCTTTTTTTTCTTTTTTTTCATTGTCTATGTATGAAGGGATATGTTTTAAAAAACGACAAGTAAAATATCATCAAAGTCAACTAACTTTAAAATATGCTATGGATTGAATTCGCATTATAATTATAATTTCGCATTATAATTTTACAGCAGCTCCCAAGAAAATAGGGGTTTTTCAGCCATAGCATTAACGTAGTATACATATCGTGATACAAATAAATGTTTATGATCGTTGCCTATAAAATACCTTAAAATTAATTCACCTATTTACGGAATATGTCGGGACAAACAGGAAAGATAAGAAATCATTTGAAAACACTAAAGATACAAAAACACGTTTTAGTTTTCTTATGTGCTATTGTGATAGCATTTCAAATGGAAAAAAAAGATCTAACACTGTGTAAATTGTCATCAAAGAATCTTTTAAGTATTCGTTTAGAATACGATAATGTGTTTCTCGTAACTATAATATATGTATATGGAAATGAATTACTTTCTTTCTGTGTATGTAAATTCTATGGAGCGGATTTATGCTGTTTCGTTTTGTCTTCCCTTTGAATTTTACCGTAATATCTATTTAGTTTTTTTGTTTGTTTGTTAAAATATTTACAATTTTGTGCTTTTTACCGCCACAGCAAAGTTTAATCTCCATTGTCGTTGAACAGGCAACGTAGCTATTGTCTTTGGGGACATATATTTCAATAACTCCACTGTGGTATCGTGTATATAAATCGTTCTTTTAGACATTTGATAATAATTTACGTTGATAATTTGCATCTGTACAAAATTTTCCAGCTTTATTAAAGTACAGTTAAGATTTATTTAACGACACTGGCGTTCGTTGAACTATGTTCATACTACATATTTGCGGTCAACTTAAATATAATTATACGTAAAGAAAATTGAAATTTGTTTCCTTTTATACCCATACATTTAAGTAACGAAGGTGTGCTTACAACGATATTGAATAATTAATGATTAACGCGCACGTAAAATACTACTTTTGTTCTCATTTTGTAAAATTCATTTTCCATATTAATTTTAATATTATACGGTTTCAGTTAATTAATTACTTTCCATTTGACTTCCAATATCATTAATTAAATAACATATATAAGTATAAATACAAATAATTTAAAACAAAATGACATAGTTTAGTTTTAATGAATAAACAATACTCACGGAAAATACTTCATCGTATTATACAAATATTAATAATGATAAAAAAAAACTTTTTAACAAAAAAATAAAAACCGACTTCAAACAAAGGCACTAAAAAGTAAAAAATAACTGATTGGTAGTTTTCATTTACTATACATACCTAATCAAATATTTTCGAAGTCGGTGTGCTTTGCTTTGTATGGGCTGGCACCGATTTCGAAAATATTTGATTAGGTATGTATTTAATAGGTAGGCTTTAATTACTTAGCCAAAGCACACCGACTTCGAAAATATTTGATTAGGTATGTATAGTAAATGAAAACTACCAATCAGTTATTTTTCACATTTTAGTGCTTTTGTTTGAAGTCGGTTTTTATTTTTTTGTTAAAAAGTTTTTATTTTTCCCTTTTTAGTGTAGACAGTAGTAGAAAAGTAAGGATTCTAACGTGTTAGGCTTGTCAAATCAAACAAAATAAGCCCAAACTCAAAGTAACTACTATTAGCCGTTGAAGAGTTCCACCTATCCACCTTCTGGCCTTGCCATCAGATCAGGTCAACAACACCGAACCACTGTACTATCAACGAAAATAGAAATACTTGCAAAGTTTCAAGTCAATATGACAATTAGAAGTAGGTTAAATTCATCATTAGTTGTTTTTCCACCCTTAGGGGTGGTATTTTTTTTTGAAATTTAAATGGGACCAATCTGGAAGTATACCCTTTCAAACAAAACAAAAATTGTCCAAATCGGTTAATAAATGACGGAGTTCTGAGGTAACAAACATAAAAAAAAAAAAAACGTACAGTCGAATTGAGAACCTCCTCCTTTTTGAAGTCGGTTGAAAATATATAATCCATGGTAATAAGTTGTTTAAATAAATTTAATCCTTACACGACCGCGGACACGCGGGCATGTCAGTTAACAATAGATTTCTTAGAATTTTCATTAATTTCTTAGAAATTTACCTGGAGGTGTAAATAATAATAATAATAAAATCTAACTAATATAGTTTTTCACTGATACTTGAGGATAGTTACTTCACTTTGTGCAGTCGCATACAGCGTCCAAGTATCGGCAAGTCCCAACGGTCAGTTACTTTATTAATGACCTCCTGACCGATTTCCTGCTGCCAATCTCACTAAGGAGATATTAGTGTATAAGTACGCGCGTAAACCTCAGACCAATTAAAATGTATAGATAGAGCATTGTGCACAAAAATTGAGGCAAGTAATATGAAGACGATGCAGCTATATGAAAACGGCCGCTCGGTAGTCGGCCGCGAGTGAGTGAGAGTGCGTGACGTGCTTTTTTTTGGTAAAATAATAATTGCGAAATTAAGCCGTCCTGTGTCATAAACTGCTGCAAAAACAATTCATGTTTTCAGAAAAAGTCTTCTAGGATAACTTTTCACAAGTAAGTAACTGATTTTTTGTATAATTTAAACAAAATCGCAAAAATATTTAACATAATTCTCCGAACACGAATTCTAGACGCCATTGTGTCAATGTAGCAAGTTAAGAACATTATGTTTTCCCAAAAGTAAAGGAAGTTGTGATTTTTGTACACAACTTATTTTTTTTAAATCTTATTATTGTATTTTAGTTTTCGACTATACTAAGTATATTATTAAACGTAAGTATTTATAAAATAAGTGATTCCGAACTAGAATCAATATTTGACATTCCCAAAAGAAATAAACTCAGACAACAAGCTAAAAAGTATATATTACGTTATCAAATTCATGCACGCAAAATCAAAACACTTAATCAGAAGGTTAAGAAGAAGGCCTTAAAAAGAAAAACTCGTCAAATAAGTTATAATTATCCTAATATATTATGTAAGTTTTGTGTGGTCTTATTGTTAAATTATTAATTATTTTTATATAAGAATAAATAACTCATTAAACTAATTTACCTTTCATTTCATGTAACCAAAGCGAATAAAAAACAATACTACCTATAATAAAACTTCACCAAAGTATAACTCTCGCACTTGGGAATCGTAAGCACAACGCTTGCAACATTTTTCTCTAGCACACATGCGCAAACTACGCTAAATCTTACACCGAGTTACGCACACAAAGCCAAAACTTTGCCTCACTTATTTCATCGCGTTTGCTTAAAACGGCTCCGTCTATACTTTTTTATTGGTCTGAGGCGTAAACATAGAAACTTTCTAATCCTGTTATCCTCTTACTCCGGTGGTATGACAATTGGACTCCACGGGTGGAGGCGTGGTACCGACGGTTTCCCAACTTCCCACCTCCGAGCTTAACCTGAGTATTTCATAGCAGAAAAACTTATTAACTAAACGACCTGGGACTCGAACTCAGGGCCAGATCTATCCGTATATGCTAGGCACTAGAGCACGTATAATTATCAAATACCATCTGACCCAATACAAGTTGGCATGTCCAAACATCAAAAAATTTGATTGATATTTGGTTTACACAAAAATTCTAAGGAAATAACCAGTACCAGTTTTTCCTGTAATTTCAGATCTCAAGTGCTTGATAAACTTCCCAACAAACAGGACTTCATTTTTATTTCTATAGGTTAGAAATAATATTAAATTGATATATTTTCTTTCTGACATTGACATTTTCTAAGCTTCATTAATTGTACTGTCTATCTTAGTCTCATAGCCTGAACTTTAATTATATTAAATATAAAAGATTATGATAATAGATTGTTATTAATTCATTCAAGATATTACCAATGTAGAGAATACTTAATAATTTTGAGAGAAAATGATGCCGTTGTGGTGCAATAAGGCACGTCTGACAGGCGCTCCCTACCACGTAAAAGATCACGGGTCGAATTCTGGAAAAGACAAATGTATTTAATATTTTCTCGTTTAATAGTACAATCTGTATGATGGAGGAAATTTAAATAAAAATTGGAAAGAAAAGGACAGAATAAAGGATAATAATATATTACTAAGTTATTTTTTAGTACGAGAATCGAGGAAGATTTCTTAGATTATAAATATTTTTACATTGTTGGATTGATATTATAGAGAACATAGTCTATACATATAATAAAATTGTAACTAAGTCGAATTTGTACATTAAATATTTTTTGGAAAATCTAATTGAAATATACATTATTATCGATGTAGAGTCCGAATCTATAGTTTTTAGAATTTTTGTCTGTCTGTCCGTCTGTCTATCTGTCTGTTACCGCATCACGAGAAAACCACTGGACAGATTTTGATGAAATTTGGTATAAAGATAGCTGGTTATCCGGGTCAACATATAGGATACTTTTTACCGAGGGAAAATATCTAATTTCTGAGAAAAAATGCAAAAACTGCAATGTAAGAGCATACTAATATGTAAAACCTAAGAATTTGGTTTTTGGTAATTTGAACGCGGGCGGAGCCGCGGGCAATGCTAGTCAAATATAAAAAACTAAGGTCAATTATTAAAGGGCCTACCCATGCTCGACCTATTTAAATATCTTAACCTTAATTAAACTCACATTTTATTTTTATGTTGAATTAATCGAATAAGTTATCGCGTTTAATTACATCTGTTTAATGAACTGTAAACGTCGGTACGTAAATGAAAGAGTCTTTATTACTTGAACCCGAATAAATGCCAGAAGTAAGAAAGTAGGATTATTTTAAAAAAAGCTACTAAGAAATGATCTTATTACTATTCACGACTGGTATGATTTTTGTATTTATAGCATTTGCCATCCGGCACATTTCACTGAAGCATGAACGGTTAAATAAGATTTGAATGTATTTTAGTAATGGACGCAATATTGTTCAATTACTGTACATGAGCAAATTGAGGTATGAGATAAATGTACTTTATGTCCTGTACCTGTTCCTTGCGTTAGAGTAACAACGTGTTTAAATACATATTCATTCTCAATACAAATTTTCATCCCTATTTTCACCCCCTTAAAGGATGATTTCCGGGATAAAAAGATCCTATGTCCTTCCTTGGGTCTCTAACTATCTTTTTACCAAATTTCATCTAAATCGGTTCTGTAGATCCAGAGATTATCCCCTACAACGTCACCAACTCACAATCTCACAAACTCACAAACTTTACCTCTTTATAATATTAGTATAGATTAGTATAGATTCATTGATTAACGTTTTTATATACACATTACACGGAGAAGCAATATATATTCAAACAGTAAAACTCGCCTACATATTTCGTGTATTATAAATTACATTCTTACGGTGAAGGAAAATATCTTAAGGAAACCTGCATGTCTAAGAGAACTTAGCAAGTTTTCTAAAAACATGTGTAGTCCGCCAACCCGCACTTGGCCAGCGTGGTGGACTATGGCCTGATCCCCCTCGTATTGAAGGGAGGCCCGTGCCTAGCAGTGGGACGTTAAAAATCCTGAGTACATACAAACAATTAATGACAAATAAAAAAAATTGCGAGCCCATAATATGATGTATAACATCTGACATCTCACCTTATTAAGTTAATTTTACTTTAATTAGACTCTAACTTAAATTTGTTATTGGATTTTCTATTCTAATCTAATTAGACTGACTAAAGTATAAAGAGAATTTTGAATATTGTTAGAATTTTTGTATTAATTTCGTACCTAGATTGAAAATGGGAATGTTTGTTATTAGAGATATTTCAAAAATTTTAGTCTCAAAAGATAGTTTTAGGTCTAGAAGTAATATTTCAACTTGACAGACAACCCGTTTAGAAGATATGAGCAAAATTATATGAGAGAAATGTATAAACCTGTATTATTTAAAGTTTATATTCTAGAAACTTTTTAGTTTGTGTAGTTATATAAAATATTGTTGTTTTATTTAAGAAAGGAATATTATACATACATATAATGGAATACCTGTGAAAATAATAATAGTGTTTAGGGGTACAATTGTATCAGTCAGGACTCCAGCTCTCAACAGAGCAACAACAGGGAACAAAAAAAGTGTGTGTTGTACTTGTGTACACGCACGTAAGAAGTTATATTTCTTTGTTTTTTAATGCATGTAGATAAAAGCTTGTTATTTTAAAATGCTTATGCCCGATTTCACCAACATCGTTTAAGCTACCACCTACGTATGGGATCCCTAGCTTAAAAGTTCCCCTAAACTAGCCCCTAAATTAAATTTCGTTTACCATCGTCAGAGCCCGTATTTCTAGTACCTATATTTAAGGGGCTTTTCATTATTTTTTTGAATTTTTAGGTGATCCCTAACTGTCGGTGAAACAGAAATTGTCCCCTAACAGGCCCCTAACCATGCTTAGGGGATCCCTTAAACTTAGGTGACGTTGGTGAAATCGGCCATTAAACTTTTTTTATCTTGTTAGGTTACATAATATTTTACATTTTAAAAGATCGTTTTATGTAAAACCTCTCTCTGGGTTACTCAAACAATACATTATATTTTCAAGTGTCTAGATAGTAGATCCTATTGTAACACGACAGAGTTTTCCCCCGGACTTTAACTCGGGACATCACTATCGCACCTGTCAAATTATAAACCCTTGTCATGTTATTATCCTCTTAAATGTCAGTATAGAAAATAGTATATTCCTCCATTTATTAACCGACTAAAAAAATAGGTACTTTCTTTGATGAATATATTTTTACGTATGTTCCATGTTCCGATTTCTCAGGCTCCGATCAGGCTAGTTTAATGTGTAATACCCTTATTTACAGTGATTGTTTGAAAATATAATCATTAAGTACATTTTAATATAAGTATACAAAAATCTAAAGTATATTTTTTTATAATATGTATTTGTTTGGTTTCCTTAAAGCCTACAGTTTTAACGCACAAAAGAGGTATAACTTGTGTTTTATAAATATGTACATTGTACATACATATATTCGATATTTAAGGGAATATTTGGCTCTCATCACTCGGATATAACTAAATACCGCAGATGGTGCTACACTCGTAGCCGTAGGTAGTCAGGGGCACATGTTGCCTACCTATCAAACTACTGAAACAAAGCCGACTAAGTCTTGTATTATGCAAACAAGCATCATGTAAGGCGTGGATTTATGAGGGAACTTCGTTGGAGAATCGCACGCCCGTGGGAAATGGTTCACTAAGAGTACGTACGTATATTCATTTTCGGGTCTTGGAACTACTGACCGCTCTTGGGAAAACGTTTCGTGTCAACGGCTTATTTACACTTGAAAACTATTGATTAAATATAAATAGCACTTTACAGAACTCAAAAGCATGTTTTATAAAAAAAGGAAAGGCACATCTCGGTCTGAATCCGGTCATTACAGGAAATCAAATTGTTATTTCCCAGATCTCAATGTCATGTTGTTTTGACGAAATATTTTTAAATAACTATACAAAGGCTTATCCAATGAGTTGATAAATAATTTATTATTAGTCTTCCATAATTAGATAGCGATTAAATATTTATTCGTAACTGTTAAGCTTCACACGAAATTTATTTCATGTAGCTTAAAATAAACTGAATGAAGTCTGCACTTTAAAACCAAATAGAATTCAGAACAGTGATTTCTCAGCATTAAATTATATTGGAAGTGCTATTTCGTAAACAACGCTTCAGTTGTATGGCACAATGACTTTATATGCAACTACCATTTATCTGTTTAAAAATGTATGAAGCTAGATAAAACGGCTCCAGCGGAAAACGGTGTAATACATTTCAGAGCTATTTTGCCTGATTTGGAATAGATTGGTTGTTTCGTAGATAATGTTGGAACTTCCTTTAGTAATAACGTAATAATGAAAATGGAAATAGATGGATAGATAATGATTGTTTTAGTTATAATAAATGCATGTAAAATATACACGTTTTTGCCGTTGAAATTGAACTCGCTATATGCGAAGAAATGATCTACACAATATGTACTCACGATAGTAGCTGGAACAAACTAAAATTTCGATGACAAAATTTTGTTATGGGAAAAATATTTGCAGTATTATAATTTAAGTTAAAATATCATAACATGAAAAAGGTTTTATTATTTTTATAAATATATTTTTATATCTACTTACATATACAATTTTTTGTGTAGTATTGCTGAGATTTTATCGCCACTAAAAATTAAGCCGAATGGCTTCTTAAGGTTCCGTCCCTCAAAAAGAAAAAAATGATCCTTATTACTTCTTTGTTCGTGTGTCTGTTTGCTAAGATTCTTTTTCTAAGGAACGCGTGGAGATTACAAGTTGAAATTAATATGAAATACTCAGGCCTGGAATCCTTTGGAGCTTTAAAATAATCAAACTTCTAAGTCAACCCAATCAAAAGATACGGCTATTTGTGGTGCATGTTTTGAAACTCGCAAGGAATCAAAACCTATAGGTATAGGGTACTTCCTGTTAACCTAGAATTATTAAACTTAACAAAAAGCAATACCTTATAGCACAAATAAATGGAAAAATCCAAAAGTCGTAAATTAGTAGTCGCATAAGTTTATAATCGCATAAAAAATATTTTTATGCGAGTATAAACTCATTTTAATGATTCATGCTACGGTACCCTCGGTATGCGCTGCGTGTGTGAGTCAGACTCTCGCACTCGCACTTGTCGGATTTTTTAGGAATTTGTATAGGAGGGATTTAAGGCATATATATATATATATATATATATATATATATATATATATATATGTATTATTTGGTACTATCTGTAAAAAAAAGTGTTAAAAGCCTTAACAATTAAAAAAAGAAATTAAAGCATCGACATACATATTTAATGTATATAAATATGATTTTTATGTTCGTACATGTACAACGTACATTATATATTATACTAGCAGAACCCGCGGCTTTGCTCGCACTAAAACTGCAAAATTTCTAAAAAGGTAGTTTCATACAAACCTTCATCCTCTATTTTACCGTCTTATGGGATGAATTTCAAAAAATACTAAAACACGTATTTGTTTAATTTTATAGAAGAGCACTAATACCAAGTTTCAAGTAATTCTGATCATAAATATTTTTTTACATTGTATTATAACGTGTTTTCCCGTGAGAATTAGATAATCTTCCGCGGTAAAAAGTAGCCTATGTTACTCTCCAGCCCTCCAACTATCTCCACACAAAAAAAATCAAATCCATCACTCAGTTTTCAGGTGAAAGAAGAACAAAGAAACAAACAAACAAACAAACACACTTTCACATTTATAATATTAGCATGGATTGTGTACAATATCAAACGAAAAACAAAAAGCTACACAACTTGGTTACTAACATGGGTTACTTTTATCAACGCATCACGCAAGTGGATCCGCAAGCAAATGCTAGTGAAGTAGTAGATAAAAATAAGCCCTAAACCTATAAATTTAGTAACATAGCTTTTTAACAAATTATAACAATTACAATGACGGCTCAATCTTTTGAAAACAGGCTCTTTCAATTATTTTTATTCAGATTAATTGTCTTTCTAAAATCCTGTATATTGGCTGAAAACTTTATTTTCAAATAAAGCAGGTGACAATTTGATAAATGCGTGTAATTTAACCAAATGCCGTTTCGAGGGGAATTCGTTGTCACTTACTTTGTGTTAGCAAAAATGCAAAGTTTATATGGAGCTGTAAAAATTAAAAATTCATTTTAATTAGCACAAATTTTGGGTTTAGATTGAAATATAGAGGCTATTTAAATTAGCTTATATAGAATTTAAGAGTCAGAGTTCAGTACAACTTTTAATTATTATATGTATATAAGTTTTTATGTACATATAGCATTTCTCGGTGCTTCGCCCGCATTGAGCAATTTTGTAGAAATACTCCGCTCTCGTAAGTCATAGTTTAACGTAAGGTATATATTATGTTTCATTTTAATAAAGTTATATATATATATATATATATATATAAATATATATCTTCATTTTAAGTTAGTATAGAATATATATTCTTCCTCTATAAAAAAACTGATTTTTCAAAATCTGAGGAGTAGATCTAGAGATTAACGCGTTCAAATAAAGATTATATGACGTAAGTCGTAAAATACTTACCAGATCAATTTTTATATATTACTCGTAGGTGCAAACAAACAACAGATTTGGGTGAAAATCAGAATGGAGGTAGCTTATAGCCTACATAATAATATATAATTTTTATTTTATTTTAGTCGATACGATTGGAACCGCAGGCAAAAGATAGCAAACAGTGAAGTCTTATGGATTTCTATTAACCATAGACAAATTTTCTTTTAGCAGATCTAATATATTCTTATTCTTCTAATAAAAAAATATAACACATACAAAACTTCTCCAAGTCGAAGAGGTACTTGCAGAAGTTGTACAATTTAATTTGAATTCCTTATACCGCAGCAAATAATATCATAATATCTTACAACAGTTTCATAGTTTTACCAACTTTTATTGTTCACGAATATGCCGAGCTTTTCTGGTAATCAACAAAATAATTATTTCCAATCGTAGCACGAGAACGTATAAGTACCTAAGAAATACAAAATGTCATTCAGTAATTGTCCTGTTTTCTAGAGCCTTTCAAAGAAAAGTTTTGTAATAACGGAAATGGCGGGGTGCTTTAAAAGTTTTTCTCATTTTTAAGAGAAAGCAGATATAACAACAATTCAGATAACATTCAATTAGCTTTTTCAAACAACAAACTTTTTGAAACATTCTGTACAACACCTTGAAGTATTATATTTTTATTGTTACGTTTGTGATGAGACTTATAAAATGACGCAGATTGTTGTATCTGAAAATTGAAGATAATGAAATGTCGAGAGATTATCGTTGTCTTTATACAACTATTAAATTATTTATTGAATGTTTAGTAATTAAAGCCGCACTGACGCGATCAAAGTCTACTTTGACAAAGTGGTAGAGAGCGTGTCAACAGGTATCTAAGTAAACTGATCGAAGCTACTTTGTTAAAGCTACTTTGTCAAAGCAGACTTTGAGCGTATCAATGCGACTTAACCTATGATACTTTGACGTAAAGTGTATGTTTTGAAACTGACACCCTTACGCGCACGCGCGCCTGTTGACAACGACAACGGTTGCTCACGACCAACTTGCTATAATGAATATGATATCAATTAAACGTTGGTCTCTAATGATTGTATTGACTAAAAGCCAAATAAACACAGGCAGGATTAAAAGTCGAAATGGAGATGATAAAAATTTAATGTAATTTTTATAAATATTTTGACGCTTATTATTCATATCCATACTAATATTATAAACGTGAAAGTGTGTTTGTTTGTTTGTCCTTCTTTCACGTCGAAACAGAGTGATTGATTGGCATGTTTTTTGTGAGGATATAGTTGGAGGGCTGGAGAGTGATATAGGCGACTTTTCACCGCGAGAGATTATCTTATTCCCAAGGGAAAACACGTTATAATATAACCCACGACAACTCATCTTAGCTATGTATATATATATATATATATATATATATATATATATATATATATATATATATAATATAATATATAGCCTATGCATTTCATACTAACCGTTAAAAGATACCTAGGGACGAAGCGAAGCGAGCGAGAGGGTGAGCCGCTAGCAAAAAAATGAATGCATTAAAATAAGTGTGATTTATGCCCGATTTCACCAACGTCACCTAAGTTTAAGGGATGCCCTAAGCATGGTTAGGGGGCTGTTAGGGGACATATTCTGTTTCACCGACAGTTAGGGGTCACCTAAATATTAACTGGCCCCCTAAATTTAGGTGTTCGAAATATGGGCTTAAAGATGGTCGTAAAACGAAATTTAACTTAGGGGCTAGTTTAGGGGACTTTTAAGCTAGTGATCCCATACGTAGGTGGTAGCTTATGGGTTGTTGGTGAAATGGGGCATTAAAGATTTATTTATATCTATGATTTTTATGAATATAAAAATGAGGACTGGCATCCCCATTTTTAAATCGAATTTGTCCTCGGACTGACGAGTGATAGACCATGACCTGGAGTAACACATAGGCTACTGTTAGGCACCTAATAATAAACCCGAGCGAAGCAAAAGTAAATCACAAACAAACTTTTAATCATACTAACGTTGTTGTATGAAACAACAATAGAGCATCTATCAAAACAAAACGCATCAGTTTCAGGATGGAAGGTTCTTGTTAAAATCTTATATATTGTGTTACGATACGGGTATAGTATCAAATTGTTTCCGCATGGCACGGTGACAGGCCCCCAGCTGCCCGTTGACAACGGTCGGCCAGTGACACTATAATCTATTAGGGCTCAACTTGAGCTTTACATAAAAATTGTATAACAAGTTGATGGTTTTTCTACAATAAAGTAATATTTCTAAGTTTTTTTTGCTATAGAACTGCTTGTACCATAGGCGGAATATAAGTATTGACTTATTATAAAGATATTAAAACTTTTTGTGTATTTTATGTGGCTCATAGAGAATACAATTAATAACGCAGTAATTAATTTTTTTTAATTAATTTATATATTTTTTAAGTCTAAGCAAATTTGATTCTGATTCCGATAGACTGTAACAAACAAACAAACTCTTTGTAAGTAATATTTTAAAGGCTTTCATTTTCCATCAGAGGAAAGAAACTCTAAAAAGAAGGCTTTTATAATACAATACATACACATACATCTTTATGGATATGTTGACATTATACAACAAATATCGCTAAAATATTTTTCTTTTATTTTTCAATATTTTCTCAATTTACATTCCGATTCCGTTGTGTAAACCCATAAATAAATAAAGTTAATAAATACAAAAATCTGGCAATAACGCTGATAGCTCACAGAATTGTAGCGCTGACTTTTATTCTTAATGAAATCCATTCACTTTGAATTTTTACAGCTCGGATATCGATACCAATAAGTCCTTGTTAGTTTTCCATCGGTATAAAATTAAATCGAGTAAGTAAAATCGATTTTACGTTTACAGAAAGTAAACTATAGGTTCATAAGTCTTGTACACATTTCCGATTTCTCTAGGGATGAGCAAACGAATAAATCTTATTACAGTCTGTCGATTTAAGAAACGATAAAAGTTTGAGAAGTGCTTGCGGAAATAATCGTAAAAAAATCCCGCCCCACGATTTGGTAATGGCAATATAACTGAAAGCGTACAAAATTATTTTATGGAACATAAATACAGGCATTGAATTTTGTTCATCTTCGATTGCGAATCGATACGTATGGGTGCTATAAATAATAATACGAATAGTTGATGAATGGGATGCTGATTTCAGTACCTGTGTTGCTTATATTTATAAGTGTATAAGGTATATTTTCATTATATAGATTTACAAAACCATAAATAAATCATTTTTCATCCGCTTAAACTAAAATAGAAAAAATAAATAAAATATGTTTTATATATTTCAGCAAATCGGAATCCTGTCTTAGTAAAAAAATATTTTTCTAACGGGAAGATCATTTTGTGCGTATTTCATATAAATTATTTAATTTTCCTTACATATGTTATCCTTTAATATTTACTCAAGAATTAAGGAATGATTTCATATAGTACCAGATTTTTGCATTCAATATTAAAAGTATGATAATACTTTTAAAGGATAAAAGTTAAATCTAAATCTTTTACTGATATAACCCAGCTTTCATTTTTTGTTTTTTTAATTATTTTTTTGTTTTTCATTTTTTGTTTAAAATAATAAAAAATCTCGTCTGAGTAAAAACCGAACTAAAAAGATGGGAACAAGTTAACGAAGGAATATACTATGATGCAGTCGGAGACATATTATATATTTGATCCTTGCTGAGAGCCTAGCTTCGTTTTGATATTTTTCCTTTACATTTATGTGAAACCTTAAGATGTATTTATAGCCATTTTAATTTAAAAAAAACCAAACAAATCATATTCGCAATAGAGAAAGATTTCGCGTCACATAAACAAAAAAGAAACACACAAATTCAAATACTTCTTTGTTTAAGTTGGTTAAAAATATACTACATCTGCAAATTAATGCGTTACACCTTTTACTTCGTGACCAAATGCTTCCTTTATCATTTTACTTACAATGGCCTCTACGAACAAATCGTACCAGTGCCCTAGGGCACCGAGTTTAAAAATCAATCACTTAGTAGCTGGCACTGATTGAACAAGCCCAACAATGAATGTTCATTTAGTTGATTCATGGGCTTTGTATCTTGGATAACAGTAATGTAATTATGTTTATTGTTAATAATAAGTACTTTAGTTATCTTATTCGAATTTGTATTAGAAAATAATGATAGGCTATCAATTTTTATTATGAAATCAGACAATACTAACATAACAATATTGCCCTCCTGACCCATTTCGGCGACGACGGTAAAGCTCACTGAGACAAGCCATGTGCGCCCAGAGATACTTTCTATTCATTTCACTCTCAAACTGCGATAGGACGAAAATTCCACACAGCCGGTAAGATATCAGGCACAGGACCGAGAACTTTACGTGCTATTCAATGCAAGGGGTTCAAGCCCCGCCAAATTCCCAACTCCGAAGTAAAGAATAATACTCAGATTTCATCCGATCAGTTCATTCCGGTTAGTACCGACTCAGGAATCGTACCCAGGGCTTCCGGATCTGTAGCTGTACATGCTAGTGATGAAACCGCCGAGGTGGTAACACTACGATATTACAAAATATATGACTTGTGATGCACAATCATTCAAATATCATAATGTTATGTACATCATGTTCATACTAATGTTATATGAACATGTAAGTGAATAAGCGAGTGTTCCACACAAGCGTGTTGTTACATTGTCACGCTGTAACTGCTATAAAAGATGGCTTATTGGATGACTATTTCTTTATCGGCGCATCTATTAAATAAAAAAAGCCTTTATTTTACCACATATTCATCTTAGTTGGTAATTACTGACTTAATTTTTTACTAATTGCTAGGTAAACATACTTAAATTTCTCTTTCTATTAATATTAAATTATAATTATAATAATTACTATTATTATATTAAATGATTTATTTCTAAATTTTTTTTCACCCATTACAGGCATGAAAACAAAAGCAAAAATTAACATAATAATACGTATCAGTCATGTTTAATACAAAATGTATAATAATTAAAGTGAGCAAAGAATAAATTAAGTCACTATTGATAAAAAATAACAGGTTTTTTATCAGCTCAAACTTGCATACACTTTGCTTTATACATACTCACGCTACTATTTTTATTTTTTACTACCGACTCACCGTCGCTCTTCTCGGGTTCGCCCCTAGTTATTTGAAAAATGGGAGGTGAGGATAGGAGGGTGAAAAATACTTTATGACATAACTCGTGTTAAAATCAGTTTTAATAATTATTTTTTAATTTAATTGACACATATTTATTTCATTTTTATCAACCGACTTCAAAAAGGAGGAGGTTCTCAATTCGACGGTTTTTTTTTATGTTTGTTACCTCAGAACTTCGTCATTTATTAACCGATTTGGACAATCTTTGTTTTGTTTGAAAGGATATACTTCCAGATTGGTCCCATTTAAATTTCAAAAAAAAATACCACCCCTAAGGGTGGAAAAACAACTAATGATGAATTTAACCTACTTCTAATTGTCATATTGACTTAAAACTTTGCAAGTATTTCTATTTCCGTTGATAGTACAGTGGTTCGGTGTTATTGACCTGATCTGATGGCAAGGCCAGAAGGTGGATAGGTGGAACTCTTCAACGGCTAGTAGTAGATACTTTGAGTTTGGGCTTATTTTGTTTGATTTGACAAGCCTAACACGTTAGAATCCTTAATTTTGCTACTACTGTCTACACTAAAAAGGGAAAAATAAAAACTTTTTAACAAAAAAATAAAAACCGACTTCAGACAAAAGCACTAAAAAGTAAAAAATAACTGATTGGTAGTTTTCATTTACTATGCATACCTAATCAAATATTTTCGAAGTCGGTGTGCTTTGGCTAAGTAATTAAAGTCTACCTATTAAATACATACCTAATCAAATATTTTCGAAATCGGTGCCAGCCCATACAAAGCAAAGCACACCGACTTAGACAATATTTGATTAGGTATGTATAGTAAATGAAAACTACCAATTAGTTATTTTTTACTTTTTAGCGCTTTTGTTTTTTTAAATTAGTTATAAAATAGCTGGTATATTTGAAAATAAAATATAGTAACTATATTTTATTTAGTTTATTTACATGATGTCAATCTCTATCCGAAATTTTTGGTCCGTCTGTGTGTGCTCGACCCGACAGAAGTATTTCATTTCTGATACGTATTTTTTTTTATTAGTACACATTGATAATGATTTTAGAAAGTTTCATTATAATGTAATCAGTGTAATGTTAATTGTAACATATTACAATATAAGAACTTAAACACAAATAGTCTGCACTTATCATAATAAAGTTTCACCTGTCAATAAAGAAATATATTTACAAATTCACTAATTCTTTTTAAAGTAGCTATTACCGGCACAAAGAGACGTGAGGATGAAGAGTTTATTTTTTTTATTATCAAATGTTTTCCTTCTAGGCTGTGCAGGTATGTAATGTTTTTAAATATTTTATTCTTTTATTTTTTTATATATTAATCTTTAAAATTAAAAAAAAACACTAAATAGACGTAAAGAAATACTACAGCTATTTTTGCTCGTTAATAGTAAAAAATTAAAAGTGACTATAATAGTCTATTATATACATATATCTGATACCTAAATTTACTTCATACTATTTATACATTTCCGCAGTCCGTTATTTTCAAAAACAAATTCTTTTATACAGCAGGTAATATATGCGGTCCGAATGCATCACCGAAGGATGGGATAGACTGCAGCTCAGATTGTTGCCCCGAAGCGGATGGTCAAGCTACAGCCTGCCCTGATCCTTGTGCCACATCATGTAAATGTGATATAACGTATCGACGAGCACCTAATGGAATATGCATACCTGCTAGAGATTGCCGTAAGTAAACATATGGACGGACAGATTCTGAAAATACTGTCTAAAAAGTCATTTAAATTAACTTGGCTCTATGATATACCATACTACACTATACTTTCTAGAGTACGTACTTAACTACCATATTTTTTTCCCAGTTATATATACAATAACACTAAATAGATTTTAATAACTTTAAATTTATATTATAACTAGCTGACCCGACAGACGTTGTCCTGTCTACACGTCTTTAATTTGAAAATTTCAAACTTTTTTTAATAAGCTAAAACATTCTGGACCATTTTGATGAAAATTATTATTCAAATTGTGAATCTAAACCATTCTCAGATCCCCTTGAACAAACACAAAAAATTTCATCAAAATCGGTCCAGTCGTTTGAGAGAAGTTCAGTGACATACACACTCACAGAAGAATTATATATATAAAGATTAGGGTAAGTCAGGGAGAGACGCTTATCAAGTATAGATGCTTACTAAATTTAAAATTTAAAATGAAGATTTTGTGTGATCCGGAACGCATATATAATACGTCGAAAGTTAATGTCAGCGTGGAGCTTTTTTATACGCAAATTATACACTTTTAATTAATATTTTGTTATTCATGTACGCATGTTCATTGTTTATATTGAGAGCTAAAACTAAATAGATTTACAATAATAATGATTCTACTTTTTTTTTAAACTAGCGCCGATACCATGTGGGGAAAACGAAGAGTTCGTATCTTGTCCAACTTGTTTCGAATCCTGTGCTAATGCGAGACCTGATGGGAGGATTTGCCCATTTTATAGTACAGGAACTGTTGTGTGTAATCCAAAATGTCGTTGCAAAGACAACTATTGGAGAAATAATGACAACAAATGTGTTCCTTATGATCAATGTCAGTAAAAAATATTATTTAAGATTACTATTAATATAATACGTGACTTATTTTAAAGATTTTGTATATGTTTTTCCATATATCTTTCTATGACTCAATCTCATGTTAACAGATTTGATATATTATATTATTATTGATTATTATTATCATTTATTTTTATATATTTTATTTATTTATTTCATGTTATTTATGCTTATTAATAATATTTGTTCTTGACAACTAATTAATATATTGCTACGTTTACATGAGATCTTGTCTTTAATTTTCACATATTGACAACTGTAATAGGTTGTGTAAGTATGCTTTATAGTATATTTTTTTGGTGTAAAGACGGCTACACTCTCTCCACTTCAATAAATATAATCAAATCAACTTAATTTTCAAATTGATAAGTGAAAAATATATGTATTACCAGTGCAAATAAATAAAAAGTTTAACATGAAATAATTTTACTGCACCATAGCATAATTTAATAAAATATTTTTGAAGTTATACTCCTTTTGGCACGTTTGGAAAAAAATATGCGAGTCAAATTTTTACAAAGCGCACACCGACAGCCAAAAAGCGACATGATGAAGTTAGCTGAAAGCGACATGATACAGTTAGCTGCATTCCTTTTACAAACAGTGAGGTGTGACATACGGGATGAAATCTTTAGCTATTTTTGTTCTGTTACACCAAAGAATGTATATAACTTCTTAGGTGCGTACATAAGTTTACTACAAACATGTTTTTTAACATATCAAATTCTTAAAATAAATATTATAAAATTATGGCAAAATAATAATACCATATGGAATTTACCACTCCTTGCAAAAAATATTTACCTTAATAAAAGTAAAAATATGAATATTTAAAAAAAAATAACTTGAATGCAGTTTAATTAGGCAGTGGTAGCCCAGTGGTAACGAGCACGCTTGGGAACCGAGTGAAGCCGGTTCAAATCCCGGGTGTCGCACCTCTGATATTTACATGTGCGAATCATTTTTAACATGATTACCACTTGGAAAAGATCAAAGGAGAAAGGAAAACATGGTGAGGAATCCTGCATGTCTAAGAATATCTAGCAAATTTTCGAAAGACATGTGAAGTCCGCCAACCGGCACTTGACCAGCGTGGTGGACTATGGCCTGATCCCTCGTATTGAAGGGAGGCTCGTACCCAGCAGTGAGACGTTAAAAAGGACTGAATAGTTATTGACAACCGTAAACCATTCATACGTCAGGGTATACCTTTTTTTTTTAACGTTGGGAAATGCATTTACGCACGAGGTGTGGGACTCACCGGCAAAGCCAGTACTACCCACTAAAACCCAACAAAGCCTTCCCCCGTCTTAATGGGGCGTCGCAGGATCGCTTACGCATTCAACTACGACGCCCCGACGGCAGGTCTGCTGAGCAGACCACAACGACCATGGGGTTGCTCCAAAGTCCACTCTGCTATCAGAGAAGTACCAAGAGCAACCCGCATGGTACACCGCCCTCCGAAGAGGGCCACCTCCCACCGCCCACCGAAGCGGGCCACCTCCCTGCGCGTTACTTGGCTTCGCGCCCGGCTGAATTGCCGGGCACTACTGAGCCCCCCCACCACGACAAGGTGAACGCACGTTGGGGAGGACGTCAGGATATACCTGCCTAACCACAATGTTATTCAGAGTCCATATTATATTATTATGCACCCTACATTTCCATTTCAAATCGTAAAAGTATTTTTATGGCTCCTAAAAATTCACGATTACATTATCAGTAACAAATTATGAAGAAGAAATAATTTTATACACAAAATAATTTATTTTTAAACACGTCATTTATTCGAAAACACTATCATTTTATTATTCACTAACGACTCACCCATGCTTTACTCGGGTTCGTCCCTAGGTAGACTCCCCATACAAACTTTCATCCCCAGTTTCGCCCCCTTAAGGGATGACTTCCGGGATAAAAACTATCTAGGTATATCCTATGTCGTTTCCAGGGTCTCAAACTATCATCTTACCAAATTTCATTTGAATCGGTTCAGTAGTTTCAGAGATTACTTCCTACAAACAACCTCACAAATTTATAAACTTTACCTCTGTATAGTATTAGTATGATTAATATATTATTATAGCTTCTGGAGAATAACCTAATCTGACTAAAATTATAAAGACGAAAATTTTTATGTATGTGTATGTTTGTTTACTCCTTCTCGCTTAAACCACTGGACAGATTTGGATGAGTACACACGTCATAGACTGGAGCTGACTGACTGGACCTGGAGTAGCACATAGGCTAGTTAGTATTGGGCTCCTAGGGACAGGAGGAGGAGGAGGGTAATTCGCTAGCGAACATATATATTATGATCAATCCATGAAACAAAAATAATGATCAAAGGAAATAACGTAGTATATACGTGATCATAATAATATTGAGAAGTATTTCAAAACAAAATAGTATAATTTACAGGTAATAAAAGACGGGTAATATTATTACAATAGCGAAGCAGCGGCATATTGGCGCATCTGTGCGATAGCACAAAGTTATGACTCTTGGGGCCACCGACAGACTTTGTGAAATTGAATAAAGATACGCAGTGAGATATTTAAATAGTTCAGCCATTACACTCGCGAACTAGACGTTCATACTCCAACACTTCTCATGCAAATGGACCCACAATTCACTGGTATAATTTTGTCTACGTCCACATTTATCGTGTTCTGTCTGATATTAAAAATTAGTTGAATGGATTTTATTCTACTTTACCAAATACAATTATTTATAACTTATACAAAAATATGTCCTGTCTCTGATTTTAAAATAGCTGTGGCGAATAACTAAAAGAGTTTTTAATTTTTATACGTGGTTTGGTTTCGCCCAATTGAAATAGAAGAAAAACTGAAGTTAATTATATATGTCATGTAATATTATTAGGTTTTCACATTATGGTATAAATAATATTCTATTAGAGTTCGTTTTAATTTCTCTCACACTCCAAAGTGGTGACCCTCTTCAGAGCAACGCTTATATATATATATATATATATATATATATATATATATATATATATATATATATATATATATATAACATTTTTACATATTAAAATCGCCATTTTATCTATCGTATATAGTATATACCTGGACGATTGTTCTATTGACAAAAGTGTTAACATCTGACGATGAAAGTGGAGTGTTCATATCAGAAAAGTATAAATGTTAAATATTTTTTCACATATTATTTTAATTATAATATTTTTTTTCGATTTGTGGATGTCAGCCATTGTTTAAAATTGTCGCTCATAACATATTTTGTGCCATAATCCTAGAGACGAAGGATTAGTTCCATTCTATGCAACTCGATAGATTATAAATGTGCACATTAAAAAAGTTATACAAAAGTGGAGTGTAGTAACACAACAGTACTCGCAAATATTATTGTTATAGGTATATTTAAAATATTTTACTCCTTAATACAGATTATTTTTATAACCTAGCAAGGAGTACAGTACTTCACCCAACCGTATGAAATTGATTTGTACAAGCCTTTACTGTAAAAATTACTATGTTCTATGTTCATTTTCCTTATTTATGAATAAAGATATTATTATTATTATCATATTTGACTACATATTGCAATAATCTATTTTAACTACCTTTCCTATAAAATTTGCTTGAAATATTTTTTTATTGTCAAATTCTTCTGTATTATATAAAATGACATTTTGTATTTTTATGTAAGTTGATTTGACATTGTTTCTTTTTATTCAAACTCATTCGGTCAATTTTATTTTTATTTGTTATCCTGATGTTGTGTTTATATTTCAAATCATCCAAACTGTGTGGTATTGGAAAATCGCATCGTATAAAATAATATACCACACGGTCTGGCAGATGTGTTAAATTTAGATTTTAGTCATTATTTTTTACTCCGTTAGGTGATGTGGTGAAACACTAAAAGAGTTTTAATATGTGGTTTTGTTGCTCCTAATTAAAAAAGAAAGAAAAAGTTAAGTTAATTATATATGTCATGTAATATTATTAGTTTTTCACATTATTAAACTGGTGTAAATAATATTAAATTCTATTGAAAATGGTTTTAATTTCTCCTATACCTACCCCCAAAGTTATCTCATATTTAACAAAACCCAAAAGTTTATTAAAAAAATATTTGCATGTCTCCGTCATATTAGCGGGTACAGCTAATCTCAGGAATATTAACTTATAACTTATCACTATCTATACAGGTAAATAAAATATTTATCTATACAGATCTGTATAGATAGTTTATAAGTAATAAAATAAAATATTTATCTGTATAGACAGATATTTTAAAATATCGACCACGTATTTTACATATATCTACAATTTAATTTTAATACTTGACCAACTCTTTATCGGCGCGCCTATTACGGGCTGTTTTTATAAGCACGAGCAAAAAGTATCATGTTCAGTTTAAAATGTGTAATAATTAAAGTCAGCAAAGAATTAATTAAGACATTATTGATACAAAATAACAGGTTATTTATCAGCTTTATTGTATGCATACTCATACTATTATTTTATTTTTATTTTATTAGGGAATTGTAATTTAAATAATTTACATATATCTAAAATTTAAATTATAAAAATTATATATTACCTATATCTGGAAAAAAAAAATTATTAAAAAAAAAACTAAAAAAACGTGTGTGTGTACTTCTGTACGTACGCACGTAAGAAGTTATACTTCTTTGGTGTAACAGAACAAAAATAGCTAAAGATTTCATCCCGTATGTCAAAACTTTCTGTTTGTAAAGACTTTATCATGTCGATTTTTCGCTGTCGATGTGCGCGCGCATCGTAAAAATTTTACTCTCATAATTAGGCAAGTACCTTTTTTTTTAACGTTGGGAAATGCATTTACGCACGAGGTGTGGGACTTACCGGCGTAATACAGCCAGTACTACCCACTAAAACCCAACAAAACCTTCCCCCGTCTTAATGGGGCGTTGTAGGATCACTTACGCATTCAACTACGACGCCCCGACGGCAGGTCTGCCGAAGCAGACCACCACAACCATGGGGTTGCTCCAAGGTCCACTCTGCTATGAGAGAAGTACCAGGAGCAATCCGCATGGTACACCGCCCCCCGAAGAGGGCCACCTCCCACCGCCCACCGAAGTGGGCAACCTCCCTGTGCGTTTCTTAGCTTCGCGCCCGGTTGGGTTGCCGGGCACTACTGAGCCCCCCCACCACGACAAGGTGAACGCACGTTGGGGGGGAATTAGGCAAGTACCTATATAACTTAAAAAAAATATATTTAAAGTAATTAACTTCTTAAGCAAAAGAGAAATAATATTAAACCAGCACGCCCGCATTGGCGACAGTGTGAAGCGAGCTCAGGTCTCACACTTCTGAGAATTTCGGGTGCGAATTATTTTCAACATAATTACCACTTGCTTAATGAAGAAAAACATCGTGAGAAAATTTGCTCATCTAAGTGGGATTAATTAGTTCTTTCAAGTCATAGGTTGGAACAAATCAAGTCATTTAATCAGTATTTGGTCCTCGTGGACTAATCGCCCTCCAATAACACATTACACAATAGCTAAATTATATTATACTACTATTTTTTAAACCCTCAACGACCGCGGACACGCCGGCGTTACAGTTAACAATAGATTTCTTAGAAATTTAATTATTTTTTTAAAAATATACCTGGAGGCACTACATATAAAATCATAAAAAACAAAGTGCACTGAAGTAAACAAAAAACAAACTTGCAATATGAATTTAAATAGATATCAGAGTATTCACGTATCGTAATAATTTAATAAAAATATATGGCGTTCGTAAAGTTTCCTGCCTCCGGAAAGTCATACAAATTTTCATCCTATATTCACACCTCGTTCGCTTTATTGGTATTTTCTCTTGTAGTTTAGTTTATTACACTCCGAATAAAACCTTTGCGAACTGGAACAGATTTTGAAAATGTATTACTTTTTATGAGATTTATTGTGTAATGAAAGGAATAGTATTGACTTTTAGCTTTATGAGTTTGATGCAAAACTTTAAAAAAATTAAATAAAAACCTCTTCGAGAAAAGGACTTCCAGACACTAAAATATAGATACCTAATCAGATATTTTTGAAGTCGGTGCCTGCCGATGCTAAGCAAATTCAATAAATATTTCAATACGTAAAATACATCACAAATTGATGTATAATATTTTAACTATAATTAGAGTTCATACCTAATCATATTTACCTATTAGATATTCATATCTTAAAATATTGTCGGCTGGCACTGACTTCGAAAATATCTGATTAGGTATCTAAATAAAAACCCCCGTTTAGTTATTTTTTACATTTCAGTGCCTGGAAGTCGGTTTTTTTTTAAGTTTTTATCTATTTTAGTGTGATGTGGTACAAGGATCAGGGCAGGCTGTAGCTTGACCATCTGCTTCGGGGCAACAATCTGAGCTGCAGTCTATCCCATCCATCGGTCATGCATTCGGGCCGCATATATCATCTGCTGTATAAAAGAATTTGTTTTTGAAAATAACGGACTGCGGAAATGTATATAATATATAATAATCAGTTTTATTTTTTTACAATTAACAAACAAATTCAATAGTTGTGGTTTTTCTTTACGTTTATTAAGTACTTTATATATATATATATATATATATATATATATATATATATATATATATATATAAAAAAAAACATTTAAAAACATTACATACCTGCACAGCTTAGAAGGATAACACTTAATAATAAAAAAATTAAACACGTCGTCCTCGCTTCTCTTTGTGCCGGTAATAGCTACTTTAAAAAGAATTAGTGAATATGTTGATATATTTCTTTATTGACAGGTGAAACTTTATTATGATAAGTACAGTCTATTTTTTTAATTACTTTTTTCGTAATATATTACAATTAACATTGCTAATCTATATATATAAAAGAAAGTCGTGTTAGTTACTTCGCTTATAACTCAAGAACGGCTGAACCGATTTAGCTGAAAATTGGCAGGGAGGTAGTTTAGAGCCAGGAGAAGGACATAGGATACTTTTTATCCCGTTCGACCGCGTTCCAATTTTTATGATATTTTAATTTTTGGATTTCTCTTAGTCCGGAATAGGTAAGTATTAAAACATATAATTAAAATGTGAGAAAGAAAGATTTTTTCTTTTTATATCTATTTAAAACGTACCTAGCGACGAACCCGAGCGAAGCGAGGGTGAGCCGCTAGTTACAATTAAACTCTAAAAACAACACAATTAAAATATATAATTAGCCATTTACGTACATGTATACTCTACCTATAATCATTATCAACGTATACTAATAAAATAACGTATCAGAAATAAAATGTATCCTTCTGTCGGGGCGAGAACACACAGACGGACAAAAATTTTCGGATTGACATTTACATCATGTAAATAAGCTAAACCAGGTATTTTATAACTAGCAAAAAAAACAAATAAGTGTCAATTAATATAACAAATATATAATTAAAACTGATTTTAAAATGTAAAAATAAGATATCATGTGTGTATTATTCTCTGTTTTTACCCACAATTTTTATATACATATAGAAAAAAAGTACTCACAATTATTTTTGACATTACGTGGCTAACATTTTTTCTACTTTGATTTTATATCCTTTTAGCATGCCGTATATTCTCGATACGAGAGATCAGCTCGATAAGAAGAGCCTGTTAGTTTCCCATCGGTACGCCTTCACATAAAGTTAAATCTAGTAAATCTACTTCGACTTGATACGCTTTCAAAGGGTAAACTATAGGCCCATAACTTCTGTGTACTGTTGCGATATCTCTCGGGACGGGTATACGAATAAATTACATTAAAGTCTGCCGATTTAAAAAGCGAAGAGTTATTACAACTATAGGAGTTCGATGCGTTTTAGATTTTCCTATGGGTTTTAACACCTCCAGATAAATTTCTAAGAAATTAATTAAATTTCTGAGAAATCTATTGTTAACTGTAAAGCCGGCATGTCCGCGGTCGTGGAGGGATTAATTATTGTATTATCATGATTGCAAAGTTACAAGTCGATACGATGATTACGAATATTTATCATATTTTTCACTTACTTTATTTAGTGAGTTTCCGGTATTTCGACAGTATTACAAGCGCTAAGTATGGGTCATGGGATTTTATTGGCAGATATATTTTATTTTTTATTTTATTTATTTAGGTACAGAAACAGAAAACCAATTAAAGAAAGTTACATCTATGCATACGTATTAAAAACTAAAAATATCGATTTAAAAATCTATCTACCCTCTTTCTGATTCGGTTACGTTCGTTACCACTACCATTGTCACATAGGTTGCTTGTAACTCCTTCGAGTCTCAACACGCAAAACTCATTGTATCCACTTTTATCGAAATTTTATTTTATTGAAATCGTTTGAGCGGTTTTTTAAAAAAAAAAAACATTTTTTTCAAATACATTGCTTAATCGAATATGTTATTAAAAAACTTTCTTCTTACAAATTACCTGTTTATTACGACTACATTAAAAATGAAAAAATAAAACAAAAAAAAACGACTTCTAGGCACTAAAATGTAAAGAATAACTAAACGGGGGTTTTCATTTAAAATAGATACCTAATCAGCTGATATTTTCGAAGCCGGTACCAGCCGACAATGTTTTAAAATATGAATATTATATTAGATTTGCTTTGCATCGGCTGGCACCGACGTCGAAAATATCTGATTAGTTATCTATTATATGTTGTTGAGATGATTTTTTATATGTATTTGTAAGGATGGGCCAAAAAATATTTTTTTCTTTTAGTTATCATGAAAATAACGTAAAATTCTGGTGAATTTTTTTTTCTTTTCGATATAAATGACACGGGATTTTTTTTTAATTTTAATGCGCTCAAATGAATTATAGTCTAGTCAAATTAAAAACATATTCTTATAGGGAGTTAAACGATCTACAAAAATGATTTAATATAATTTTTTTTCTTAGTCAGTCTTAACATTTTTTCTCGTTTGGTTTCAAAATTGGTTCAGTACTTTTTGCGTGAAACGCGCACATCGAGTTGACTAAGTTAGTTTTATTATAAATTTAGATAAGAATAGTAATTGCGAGTGTACCTTAAGAGATAGACATATACTAATGCAGATTTTTCTGTAGGTCTTTTCAAGACCAAGAATTTTTGGTACATTATTTTGATGTATATCTTAAGGTTTAGCCAGCGGAGGGTTTCTAAGGAGGATTCGATAAAACCAGTTATACAGTTTTTCCGTAGGAAAGAAAGATTTTCCTGAAGTCAAAGGTTCCTAAATATTTACCCGAGTAATATCCAATGTTCCACCATGATCAACCAACTATACTAAACCACGTATTTCTAATGAATGTCATGATGGCGTCTCGACCCCGCTCGAGTCGTAATCTCTGCTCTAAATAAAAAATCACATTAAAACAAATAAAACTAAACTTATTTAGTTTACACAATGTCTTTAAACAACGTCAAGATTTATATCAGAAAAAGATAACTAAATCCTCTTCTGTTACGGTATAATCTTGTGGGGCCGTCACCATCGCTATTTCCTCTCCCACGGCCATCCTAAGGTTCACGCGCCCTCGTCTGATCTTGAAAGTCTAGCTCAATCGTTATCTATAGAAAGAAATGACATGTCTCGACCCCGCTCGAGACGTAATCTCTGCTCTAAATATCACTTTAAAAACAATAAAAACTAAACTAAATAACATAGTGACCTTAAACAAAAATAAGGTTGTATAGCAGGAAAAGATAACTATATATAATAATCCTCCTTCGTCCTTTAAGTACGAGTACCTATATATTATTATGTAGATTGTAGGTAAAAAGAGAAAATAATAAATACATAATATCTTACTTTTACGTGTTAAAATCAGTTGTAATGATTATTTTTTTTTTATTTAAATGATTTGAACTTGTTTTTTTTTATTTTATACCAGTAATAAAATAACTATTGTATTTGAAAATAATATTATTAACTATAAATATTTTATTTAGCTCATTTACATGATGCCAATCTCCATCCGAAATTTTCTGTCCGTCTGTGTGTGCTTGACCCGACAGAACTATAAATTTTATTTCTAATACATATTTTTATTAGTATAGGTTGATAATAATTACAGATAGAAATAAAGTAGGCACATGTACAATTTAAATATGTAAATGGCTAATTAAATGTTTTAATTTAGTTAGTTGTTTTTTAAAGTGTCATTTGTAAGGTTAATTGTAATATATGACAATATAAGTACGTAAAAACAAATAAGATCTATTTATCATAATAAAGTTTCATCTGTGTCAATAACGAAATATGTTTATATATTCATTAATTCGTTTTAAAATAGTTATTACCGGCACAAAGAGACGCGAGGATGACGTGTTTTATTTTTATATTATCAAGTGTTTTCCTTCTAAGCTCTGCAGGTATGTAATGTTTTTAAATGTTTTTTTTTTATATATATTAATCTTTAAAATTAAAGAAAACAAAAACACTTAATAGACGTAAAGAAAAACCACAACTATTGAATTTGTTTGTTAATTGTAAAAAAACAAAAGGGACTAATATCTGATACCTAAATTTATTTTTTACTATTTATACATTTTCGCAGTCCGTTATTTTCAAAAACAAATTCTTTTATACAGCAGGTAATATATGCGGTCCGAATGCATCACCGAAGGATGGGATAGACTGCAGATCAGATTGTTGCCCCGAAGCGGATGGTCAAGCTACAGCCTGCCCTGATCCTTGTGCCACATCATGTAAATGTGATATAATGTACCGTCGAGCACGTAATGGAACATGCATACGTTCTAGAGATTGCCGTAAGTAAACATATGGACGGACAGATTCTGAAAATACTGTCTAAAAAGTCATTTAAATTAACTTGGTTCTATGATATAACATGCAACACTATACTTTTTAGAGTACGTACTTAACTACCATAAGTTTTTCCCAGTTATTTATCTAATAATAACAGTAATTTGATTTTAATAATTATAGAATTATATTTTAATTAATTTTATATAATATAATAACTTTTTACCTTGACTCTAAAAATAAATTGACCAACAATTAACAAAAACGCATGCATGCATGTTCATTGTTTATATTGAGAGCTAAAACTAAATAGATATACAAAAATAAAGATTCGCCTTTTTTTTAACTAGCGCCGATACCATGTGGGGAAAACGAAGAGTTCGATTCTTGTCCAACTTGTTCCGAATCATGTGACAATGCTAGATCTGATGGGAGGCGTTGCCCAATTATTGGGAGAATAGGGACTGTTGTGATATGTGATCCGAAATGTCGTTGCAAAGACAACTATTGGAGAAATAAACACAACAAATGTGTCCCTTATGATCAATGTCGTAAGTAAAAAATATTATTTATGTCTATTCTTAATATATTTATATAATATACGTGACTATGTAAAAAATACGAAATGCAGTTATTTAATAGTTAATACTGTTAAATACTGTTTATTGCACAATTTTGTCTGCCGATAAATTCATTGCGATGTTCACAGATAACAATCTGGTACCCGCAACTGTACTCACATAGATTCAAGTTTTTTAGCTAGTATATACAACTTATATATTTTCTACATACAAACTTTCGTTAGTTTTATCCTAAATAATTGTATTTAGTAAATGTTTTTTTCCATGAGGAACATGTTAGATGCAAGCCCAAGTACAAAAACTGGCAGATGTGAAACATCGACACTATTTTATATAGAAAGTATGCATGAAAGGATGATTTATTAAAGGAAATAGATATGGTATAATCTTTAAATAAGTTTGTCTGTCTGTCGTTTACTTTTTCACGCTTAATCCGCTGAACCGATTTAGATGAAATTTAGTATGGAGATACTTTTAGACCCTGGGAAAAACATAGGATATAGATGGTTTTTATCCCGGAAATCATCACTTAAGGGGATGGAAAAGGGGAGTGGAAATTTGTATAGGAAATTAATCATTTCTCAAGTAAGGGATTTAAAACTCATCATACCTATATACAGTATAGTGTCTACCTATTCCATACTAAACGTCAAAACGTATCTAATCTACCTATGTAACGAACCCGCGCGTAACGACTCAGCGAGGGTGGGTCGCTAATAAAAAAATATGGCAATCAAAACTAAATATTCAGATTTTTAAATATTAAAATAATTCTTCATTATAATAGTTATTAGATTCAATAAAACAACAATTAGTAGGATAGGTATACAACCCAATCATTAATTTAAATAATAATAGGATAAAATAGAAAAATATATTACGTAGATTCGTATACCAATAGTATAAGATCCGAAGTAAGATCGTCTTTCCGCTTCTGCTTATTTATAATAAAGGAAATATTTTGTATAAAACATGAACATAAACAATATATTAGATAAATAATATATAATAATATATAAAGATACGAATAATATTTTATATCTATACATATAATAAAATTCTAACTAAGTCGAATCTATATATTAAATATTTTTTGGAAAATCTTACTGAAATAGACATTATTATTGATACAGAGGCCGAATCTATAGTTTTTTAAATTGTTTTCTGTCTGTCTGTCTGTCTGTCTGTTACCGCATAACAGAAAAACTACTGGAGGGATTTTGATGAAATTTGGTATGGTCATCAGGACAATCATATCATCATATGGATACTTTTTACCGCGGGAAAATGTCTCATTTCTGAGAAAAAATACAAAAACTGCAATGTAAGAGTATACTAATATGTAACACTTTAGAATTTGGTATTTGGTCATCTCAACGCGGGCGATGCCGCGGGCAATGCTAGTATGTAATAAATAAAACAACATTATAGTAATGTTAATTTTTCTTAAAGGACTCCCCGAGCCTATTTCATTGGTCAAATCATTTCTTTATATCTGGTAGCACATGGATGAAAAATGACCTAACTTAGGACCATAGACCATAATACTATTAAGGAAACTTCAAATTTTGCTAAAAAAAATACCAGTTCTACTACATATATAGTTAAACGTGACATCATGAAGGTCTAATACTCTGTATCATAATAAAATAATTTATTCATTTTATTCACTCATACAAATTATAGACAAATAATTCTAAAATTGTTATTTAGAAATATTTATTTCAATATCCAGAATCTACCAACGAATATAAGCTTAACAAAGATTCGAGTAAAATATACGCTAAATGAAAATATATTAATAACTATAAAGTCACTATACTAAAAATCATACATTCCTTTTAGTTCTATAGTAGAATTCTATAGAAGAATTGTTCATATATAAACTAGGCAGAGCCGCGGAATAAAACTAGTAATTTTAATGCCCAATAACAAGTTAAGGTATTATGGAATCATTGTATATGTACCTATCTATACTAATATTATAAAGAGGCAAAGTTTATGAGTTTGTGAGGTTGTAGGGGGTAATCTCTGGATCTACTGAACCGATTTAGATGAAATTTGCTAATAAGATAGTTTTATCCCGAAAATCATCCCTTAAAGGAGTGAAAATGGGGATAAAAGTTTGTATGGGGAATCCACGAGCGAAGCGAAGGTGAGGCTAGTAATTATAATATTTCGATCCATTTGTATCCATTTTTCTTGTAAATAAATTAATAATATTTTATTTGTGTTCAAAACTTAAGAATAAGTAATAGCTGACGAATAAATATAATATATTTCCTTATAAAATCGCAACGAATGGTATTTAATGAACGTCCATATAAAAACTTTGGACACGAAACAGCTATAAAAATAAATGTGAACGTTCAGATTATGACTAAAACGCAAATAACTGAGCATTAACGAATATGTTTAAATCATATTTAATAATAAATTTAGCTATTATTGTTATTAAAACTGTTTTAGCCTTAGGTAAGTGTTTTTAATTTCTTCATCTGTTTACTGTGTGTTAAAAGATTATATCATCGTACATAAATATTCAATAAGATTTTTTGTCAAAAATTCTGATAAAAATGTGTATTTTTGGATTTTACATATTTTTTTTGTTTATTTGTATTTACAGTCTACTAATTTTAGTTAGCAGCGTCTACAATAGTGTCTAGATAAAATAGTATATGTATGTAGCCAAGTTCCAGTAACTCTTCAAAGTCGGTTTCAATCTACTTCTAACTGTCTCATGAATTCAAAATTTTGTAAGTATATGAAAACAGATAACAAAACAAATATTTGATACCATTGATTGGGCTGATCTGAAGACGGAGTCAGGAGGTGGATAGTGAAACTCAATAATGGCTAGCAGGAAAAACATCATGATTGGGCTGCTTTCATTCATTTTGAGGAGTCAGACAGTTGTTCAAAAGCATTTTTTATTATTCTCTTTATTATTACAGGATGTAACGAAAATGAACGAGAAACAACCTGTGTTAACAGTGTATGTGAATATAGAAACTGCACAGATATCGGAAAACCTATCAAATGTGTTAGATTAGATCCAAAGGATTGTATTACAGGATGTATTTGTATTGAAAATTACTTAAGAGCCAATAATGGAACGTGCATCAAGAAAGACCAGTGTCCAAGTAAGTAAAATTCTGAGAATGATATGATTGCATTGTCGTTTGTAGAGTATCCCTAAACTAGATTCTCGAATCTAGGATAGGAATCTAGTTATATTCGAAACCTATTATTAAGCCTCTGTCGTCTGTCCGTCCGTCTAAACAGAAAGAGCTATACTATAAAGAGTTGAACTATATCTTTTGAAATTCATAGATGGTGGTTAAACTTTTAAACCATTTAAAGAATGTTTATATGGCGGATATTCTAACAAATAGTAGTAGTAGAAACATTGTTATAATTAAAGAATAGGTGAACAAGTTAATATTTTTAATCTAATAAAAATGTCCTCCTAACCAACTTCAAACTTTAAAGTATTCTTAACTTTAATCATATACTTATTACGTTTACCTTATAAGTCATCTATCATAAATTTATTGATAATAATTTCTCAATATTTACTTACGATTTGCATTATGCTTCAAACAATTGTTATTTTTACAGTATTTTTAGTAATCGTTATTTAAAGAACATATAGAATTTTAGCGATACCTATGTCTTTGTCGTACGAGTATGTATATTTTATAGATGCGTCATGTTTGAAAGATGAATTTTCAAATAGCCGTGGAATATACGAGCATTTTTTCGATTTCACCACTGTTGTGTTGAAAGGTTTTTAATTTCATTATACGTTTAAATAGTTAATTTTTTACTTTTGTGTTCTAATAAATATTATTAAAAAAATAATTTCAGTCACGAGAAGGAACCTTACTGGTAATAAATAGCAGCATCAAAGTATAAGGAACACTCAGCACGCGCATTCCACTTATTCTTGATCAATGCCTTACAGTAGCAAAACGAATTTTTAAATTACTAGTCTGAGAACAAAAGATACACATGCCCATTATAATTCAACTTACACATCATATGTTTAAACAAGTGTTGCTATTATACTAAATATGTTTAAAAATTTATATTTTGTTAATTTATAACATTATCATCATGTTAATAACGATGGCGAGATCGCTTGTCTTAAATTGTATTATATTAGCTTTCACTATATCTGCAGGTTTGATTATGATTTTATTTTCTAATCTTAAATAAGACACAACGTAGATATTTATTTGTAGAATTACAACAACTATTATCGAATTTATTGTTTTTCCAGAAAATACAATATCATCTTCATCGGCTTTCGCAGCTGCTACTGCTCATTCATCCAAATCTTCTGTTCGGGCATCTGCATCTGCGCACGCTTCTAGTTATTCTAATTCAGAGACTGAAGAAGGTGATGATTCCTGTGAAGATGAAGACGATGAATCCAAAATAAAACAACGTAAGACTCCATTTAAGTTGTCAATTTCATTCATTCATTCATGAATATGAACTATCCTTGAGAATTTTCTTGTAAACTAAGTTTAGTAGATTTGCATTATGTATTTATATGAAGAGATATTATTATAACATTACCGAGCTACATTTTATCTTTGATATTTTAGCAACGTGTAAGAAGAACGAAATTTATGATATTTGTCCAGCACCATGCCCACCTAAGAGATGTGATGTTGATGAAAGTATTATAAGATGCAAGGCACCACCAAAACCAGGCGATCCAGATTGTAAACCAGGTTGTCGATGCATCGATAATTACTATAAAAACAATAAAAACGTGTGTGTTCCAAAAAACGAATGCCGTAAGTTTATTTTTATTAAATATAAATAAATAAATATGTTGGAACATTAACATATAGCACCGTCTAGTTCCATGTTAAGCTACGAGGCTTGTGTTATGGATACCAGATAGTTGATACACTACACATATATAACGTTTGTAAATACATACATATTATAAATATAAGCACCCATGACTGGAGTACAAACATTCGTGCTCATCACACAAATGAATTCCCCCAGTGGGACTCTAACCCACGACCGCTGGCACAGCAAGTAGGCACCCTCCAAACTGAGCCAAAAGTGTCGTCAAAAATGATTTAAAATAGCAAATTTAAGATTAAAAAAATTACATAAACAATGACTTGTTGAATTACAGCTCAAAAATGTAAGAAAAATGAAGTATTTGATATTTGTCCACCCCAATGTCCACCTCAGAAATGTGGAGTTGACCCAGCGTTGATATTGTGTGCTCCTAATCCAAAAATTGGTGATCCAGAATGTAAACCTGGATGCCGCTGTATCGATGGTTATTATAGAAATAATTCTGGCGATTGCATTCCAAAAAATAAATGCCGTATGTTTAATTTATATAATAAGTATTTTTAACTACGTGATATTATTATATCGAGAATTTTACAAGGTATTCGAATATTTAATTTTACAGCACCAAAAGTTACTTGTGGCCCTGATGAAGTGTTCTCAAGCTGTGTAAATGGTGGTTGTGGCAGATGGAATTGTTCCCAAACAGGTATTATCTGTATAGATCTAATTGAAGGCGCTTGTAGAGAAGGATGTCATTGTAAAGACACTTTATTAAGAGCAAATAATGGAACCTGTATACCTGCCGATCAATGTCCTCGTAAGTAATTTACTTAATACAAAACTATACTTACAGATTCTCGCATTATAATTGTAAACCGCTTTTATAGGAGGGCATAGAACAGAGTGTGTATTTTAAATTTATACAAAAATAAATTGTTAGTATCGTATTATTCTGTATTATATTTTTCATTGTAGCATGGTGCGGGTGACATTTGTAATTTAGTCAAACCTTTACAGTCCTTTTCACTAATGAATGTTCGTATTATTTACAAACATGGCGGAATATTTCTTTATTTTTAACCCCTGATGCAAAAAACAACGAGGTATTATAAGTTTGACGTGTCTGCAATTGTGTGTCTGGGTGTGGTATCGTAGCTCCCGAACTAATGAATCGATTTTGATTTTGTTTTTTTATTTGTTTGAAAGATGAATTATTCGGGAGTGTTCTTAGCTATGTTTGATGAAAATCAGTGTAAGATGGCCGCCGCCACAAAATGGTGTATTACATATTTTTTCACAACTCCCTTAATATGGGTATCAAAAGAAAGTTCATGATTAGTAGAATACTATACACTACGATAAAATTCAAATCCAAGGTGGCTGCCGCCACATAATAGCGAATTACATCTCGGGGGGTTTTTGTTTTTGATTTAATTTGTAACCGAAACAATTGCTAAATAAACAATTAAACAATGTAACTTCTCCATAGTAATATGTAATGGTCAAAATGAAGTTCCTGGATGTGATAGTTGCTCTCCACAAACTTGTGAGTCTATTGGTAAAATCTACGACTGTCCTCTGGAACCTGCTGTATGTAAGCCCACATGCCGTTGCAAGGAAGGATTTTATAGAAATAAAATTGGACAATGTATATCTAAAACGGATTGTCGTAAGTATTGATTTTCTATACTATATGACCTGGTCTTAATTGTAAAAAACCACTGTTTTATTGTGTGAGTGTGTACATATTTGTATGTATGTGTGGCATCATTTTCACAGTTCCCGTTTTACTTGTAATAATAGATATATTTCATCTGCTAGATGGCTTTTAAAAAAAATACATGAAGTCTTTGAGTTTTTTATCGATTTTCAAAAAGTAAGAAATATCTTGAAATGAAATAAAGCAGCATACCTTGTACTGTAATTCTCTTTTAATATTTTGTTACTTGTGTTGTGTTGTTGATTTTCCTTACGAATTAAGAAAATAAAATTAATAATAATAATAATAAATAATAATAAATATGTCATGACATTATCACACTACACCATCTAGCTCCATGGTAAGCTACGAGGCTTGTGTTGTGGATACCAGATAGTTGATACATTATACATATATAACTTTTAAATACATACATATTATAAATATAAACACCCATGACTGGAGTACAAACATTCGTGCTCATCACACAAATAAATACGCCCAGCGGGACTCGAACCCGCGACCGCTGGCGCAGCAAGTAGGGTCACTACGAACTGAGCCAAACGTGTCGTCATTAACATGTTATCTATTTGAACAGTTAAATGTACTGGTCCAAACGAATATTTCTCTTGTGGATCTGCCTGTGACAATGAGTGCTCAGACCTAAGTAAGAACCAAACAAGTTGTCCAATCATCAACGTCAAATGCAACGAAAAGTGTTACTGTGAAGCAGGATACGCACGTAATAATCGAAATATTTGCATACCTATTGAGAAATGTCCACGTAAGTAATTCAATAAAACACCAAGTTAATATTTAAAATATTAAAGCATATGTAAGGTTTAGTCTTTAAATATTATGTGAAAGATCTCCTTTTTTATATTATTCCCCTAATAGACCAGGGTAGAAAGAAGCCTTTAAAAATAATAAAAAGTGAAAAAATAATAGTAGGATGCAACCAATTAGAAAAGGAGGGGAATATTATAAAAATGAAAGGAAAAATAATTTACGGGCGATTTACGGGCGAGTTTTCACCAAATTTCGTTAAAAAATTTTGTTTTTTGTAAAAGTTAAAAATAAAAAACCAAAAACTTGGTTTTTTGAATTTTTCACATAAATTTTGAGGTTATGTGAAAAAAGTGTTAAAACAACAGTTTTAGATCTTTTTATTACCTACAACTTTGCCATTTGACTTTTTTCAATAGGACTTTTAGTTTTACCGGAAATCAACAAAAACCGTTTTTTACCCTTAAAAACTCACCCCCATCCCCTTCCCGACCTCAGATCGCCCGTAAATTATTTTTCCTTTCATTGTTATAATATTCCCCTCCTTTTCTAATGGGTTTCATCCTACTATAATTTTTTTTGGTTTTAAAAATTATCGACCTTGTTCTATAAACAAAGCTTTATTTAACAGTTTTATTTTATTGTATTTGTATAAAAAAAATCTATTCTTTACAAAAGTAAATAGTGAAGCTTTCTATTAGTAGAATATTTCTTGAATCGGTTCAATATTTCTAAGGAATATAGAAATAAATAGATTAAAGCAGATTTTAGCTCTACTTGATAATGTCAACTGCAATATTTTATTTCAGCGAAGAAAAAACCAACGAAGCTCGTTAATTTTTCACCTGAAAGTACTATAGATACACCTGTTAACAAATTAATTAAAAATGGAACCTGTATACCTGCCGATCAATGTCCTCGTAAGTAATTTACTTATTACCAAACTATACTTACATTTTCTTGCATTATAATAATTGTAAACCGCTTTCTTAGGAGGTGATAGAACAGAGAGTGTGTATTTTAAAATGAGAATATTATTTTTAGCTTTTTTGTTATTTATACGTGGCCAAATTCAATATATTATTTACATTTCATTTATTCAATTACGTAACAGTTATATTTATACAAAAATAAATTTTTAGTATCGTATTATTCTGTATTATATTTTTCATTGTAGCATGGTGCGGGTGACATTTGTAATTTAGTCAAACCTTTACAGTCCTTTTCACTAATGAATGTTCGTATTATTTACAAACATGGCGTAATATTTCTGCTCTAACCTAAATATTATGAGCCAGGCACTAAATCATTAATAGCTGTAGCAAGTCAAAATAATTTAACATATTATAATATATACCTAACTTTTTTTTAATACATTGAAAATATAAAAATTTTTTAGTGATGATAGTCGATATTCATTACAATTAAGTACTTTTTTTGTCATTAAAATTTTTGTTCTTAAATGTTATTTACAGTTTAACAAAATTAGGTACCAACGGTCTACCTAACTGAAACCGTCATATTTTGTTTATCTGTTTTTTTGTCACTTATTGATGTTTAATTAAATATATTTTTTTAGTTGATAGTAAACAAAAATTTAATATTAAAATAAAAATATCTGTTTAAAATATTTTGTCTTTGCGATTGTACTCTAAAAAAATTACTCGATAAAATTGAATATTGTCACGACCCAATTCACACGGTGACAAGAAAACAAGTGACAAGTGTCACCCACACCATTTATAATAAAAAAAGTGTTCTTAATGCACATACACACACGCATACACACGCATACACACACATACATATATATATATACACACACATACACCTATACACCCACATATACACATACACACATACAAACACATACACAAATGATTCTTTCTTACTCTGTCTCCTAACATTCATCGTCATATTTCAGCCAATTTGCATAAAACCTTTATTAAAATATGCACCAAATCTTCCTCATGAATCATTCTGTCTCTTAATGAAAACCATATAAAAATCCGTGTAATATATTTTTTGAATTTATCGAGTTCAAACAGACATACAGATAGACAGACGCGGCGGGGGAACTTTATTTCATAATATCTTGTGATTAACTTTATCAGCTGTTAACTATAGGTCTTTATATTGTAAGTCTGGAGGAAGATTGCTGTGCTCGTACGAGTACCTAATACAGATTTTCCTAGTACAAGCTCCTAAGCACTTTTTGTGGATTTTCTATATGTTTGAAGTTTAACAATTATTGCAAAGAGTATTTTTAAACCCCGACGCAAAAACAAGGAGGTATTATAAGTTTGACGTGTCTGCATGTGTGTCTGTGTATGGTATCGTAGCTCCCGAACTAATGAACCAATTTTGATTTTGTTATTTTTTGTTTGAAAGGTAAATTATTCGGGAGTGTTCTTTTTTATTAAAAATTGGCCCAAGGTGGCCGCCGCCACAAAATAGCGTATTACATATTTTTTCACAACTCCTTCAATATGGGAATCAAAAGAAAGTTCATGATTAGTAGAATACTATACACTACGATAAAATTCAAATCCAAGGTGGCTACCACCACAAAATGGCGACTTACACCTCGGAGGGTTTTTTTTATTTTTAATTTAATTTATAACCGAAACAATTGCTAAATAAACAATTAAACAATGTAACTTCTCCATAGTAATATGTAATGGTCAAAATGAAGTTCCTGGGTGTGATAGTTGCTCTCCGCAAACTTGCGAGTCTATTGGTAAAACCTACAACTGTCCTCTGGAACCTGCTGTATGTAAGCCCACATGCCGTTGTAAGAAAGGTTTTTATAGAAATAAAATTGGACAATGCATATCTAAAACGGATTGTCGTAAGTATTGATTTTCTATACTATATGACCTGGTCTTAATTGTAAAAAACCACGGTTTTATTGTGCGAGTGTGTACATATTTGTATGTTTGTGTGGCATCAATTTCACAGTTCCCATTTTACTTATAATAATAGATATATTTCATCTGCTAGATGGCTTTTTAAAAAAAATAAGAAATATCTTGGAATGAAATAAAGCAGCATACCTTGTACTGTCATTCTCTTTTAATATTTTGCTACTTGTGTTGTGTTGTTGATTTTCCTTACGAATTAAGAAAATGAAATTAATATTAACATGTTATCTATTTGAACAGTTAAATGTACTGGTCCAAACGAATATTTCTCTTGTGGATCTGCCTGTGACAATGAGTGCTCAGACCTAAGTAAGAACCAAACAAGTTGTCCAATCATCAACGTCAAATGCAACGAAAAGTGTTACTGTGAAGCAGGATACGCACGTAATAATCGAAATATTTGCATACCTATTGAGAAATGTCCACGTAAGTAAGTTTAAAAAAATTTAAATAGTGAAGCTTTCTATTAGTAGAATATTTCTTGAATCGGTTCAATATTTCTAAGGAATATACAAATAAATAGATTAAAGCAGATTTTAGCTCTACTTCATAATGTCAACTGCAATATTTTATTTCAGCGAAGAAAAAACCAACGAAGCTCGTTAATTTTTCACCTGAAAGTTCTATAGATACACCTGTTAACAAATTAATTAAAAATGGAACCTGTATACCTGCCGATCAATGTCCTCGTAAGTAATTTACTTATTACCAAACTATACTTACATTTTCTTGCATTATAATAATTGTAAACCGCTTTCTTAGGAGGTGATAGAACAGAGAGTGTGTATTTTAAAATGAGAATATTATTTTTAGCTTTTTTGTTATTTATACGTGGCCAAATTCAATATATTATTTACATTTCATTTATTCAATTACGTAACAGTTATATTTATACAAAAATAAATTTTTAGTATCGTATTATTCTGTATTATATTTTTCATTGTAGCATGGTGCGGGTGACATTTGTAATTTAGTCAAACCTTTACAGTCCTTTTCACTAATGAATGTTCGTATTATTTACAAACATGGCGGAATATTTCTTTATTTTTAACCCCTGATGCAAAAACAACGAGGTATTATAAGTTTGACGTGTCTGCGTGTGTGTCTGTGTGTGGTATCGTAGCTCCCGAACTAATGAACCGATTTTGATTTTGTTTTTTTATTTGTTTGAAAGGTGAATTATTCGGGAGTGTTCTTAGCTATGTTTGATGAAAATCAGTGTAAGATGGCCGCTGCCACAAAATGGTGTATTACATATTTTATCACAACTCCATCAATATGGGTATCAAAAGAAAGTTCATGATTAGTAGAATACTATACACTACGATAAAATTCAAATCCAAGGTGGCTGCCGCCACATAATAGCGAATTACATCTCGGGGGGTTTTTGTTTTTGATTTAATTTGTAACCGAAACAATTTCTAAATGAAGAATTAAACAATGTAACTTTTCCATAGTAATATGTAATGGTCAAAATGAAGTTCCTGGGTGTGATAGTTGCTCTCCACAAACTTGCGAGTCTATTGGTAAAACCTACAACTGTCCTCTGGAACCTGCTGTATGTAAGCCCACATGCCGTTGCAAGGAAGGTTTTTATAGAAATAAAATTGGACAATGCATATCTAAAACGGATTGTCGTAAGTATTGATTTTCTATACTATATGACCTGGTCTTAATTGTAAAAAACCACGGTTTTATTGTGTGAGTGTGTACATATTTGTATGTATGTGTGGCATCATTTTCACAGTTCCCGTTTTACTTGTAATAATAGATATATTTGATCTGCTAGATGGCTTTTTAAAAAAAAACATGGAGTCTCTTAGTTTTTTATCCACTTTCAATAAAGTAAGAAATAAATATCTTGGAATGAAATAAAGCAACATACCTTGTACTGTCATTCTCTTTTAATATTTTGTTACTTGTGTTGTGTTGTTGATTTTCCTTACGAATTAAGAAAATAAAATTAATATTTACATGTTATCTATTTGAACAGTTAAATGTACTGGTCCAAACGAATATTTCTCTTGTGGACCTGTGTGTGACAATAGGTGTTCAGACCTAAGTAAGAACCAAACAAATTGTCCAATCGTAAACATCACATGCAACAAAAAGTGTTACTGTGAAGCAGCATATGCACGTAATAATCGAAATATTTGCATACCTATAGAGAAATGTCCACGTAAGTAATTCAATAAAACACCAAGTTAATATTTAAAATATTAAAGCATATATAAGGTTTAGTCTTTAAATATTATGTGAAAGATCTCCTTTTTTATATTATTCCCCTAAACAAAGTTTTATTTAACAGTTTTATTTTATTGTATTTGTATAAAAAAAATTCTATTGTTTACAAAAGTAAATAGTGAAACTTTCTATTAGTAGAATTATTCTTGAATCGGTTCAATATTTCTAAGGAATATACAAATAAATAGATTAAAGCAGATTTTAGCTCTACATGATAATGTCACTGTAATATTTTATTTCAGCGAAGATAAAACCAACGAAGCCCGTTAATTGTTCACCTGAAAGTACTATAGATACACCTGTTAACAAGAAATAAATTAAATATTTTACTTTGAATGCTAGAATAAATTAAAAAAACATGTACTAAAATTATTCTTTTGTATATAACAAAAATAACTGTATAAATAAAATATAAATGTAATAGCTAGAATTTGTAAAGAACAATTTTTATAAACAAGTAGCATAAAATTGCTTCAGTATTATAATTTTATTTCCTCAATTATTAATAATTAAAATTAATGTTACATTAAATTAATGATTAAAATTAATGTTATATTAAAAATATAATAAAATGTTATAGTTCTTAAATGTCTTCTTCGTATTTCGCCAAAAAATGAAGGATATCAAGTTTCGTTTTAAAAATTACATATTATTATTATGTATTCATATATAATTTTATTTAATGTTAGGTATTTAACCTGTCTTTCCACGAAATTTAATTCTGTACAGCTAACAGCTGTTTTATGATTAATTTGTAGAAACTTACGTACAGTATGAACACAATATTAAGCAAATGAATAAATGCTCCGAATTCCGCCACACTTTTTGTATGATTTCGATGTTTAAAATCTGTTTTCCCTGATCGTGTTTCCAAGAAATTAAATATTTTAACATGAACTTGCTAATAAATTCTATAATTAAAGTAAACAAAGTAATTTCTCCGTTTTCAGATTGTTTCTAAAGTAAATTTAATTATTGTCTTATATTTTCCATTTAGTTTATCGTTGCTTCTAGCTCTATTACCATTTTATGCAACTCTCACAATGCTTTACCTTTTATCTGCACTAAATTTTGTATTTAGGTATAGTGTCCTAGCATATCTATACATATAATAAAATTGTAACTAAGCCGAATCTGTATATTATATATTTTTTGAATTTTTTTATCGAAATTATATTATTATCGATATAGAAGCCGAATCTATAGTTTTTAGAATTTTTGTCTGTCTGCCTGTCTGTCTGTCTATACACTCCATGTACAGGGTACAAATTATTACTACATATAATAAATAATTTTGTTTGTTTGTATGTATGTATATATATATATGTATGTGTAATGTGTTACAATAACATGAGTTGTCGACATTATTTCATTCAAATAATTTAAGTTCACTAGTTTTAAAAGGAAACTTAGAAGCTAAGCTTAGTAAAGCTTGGCAAATTACACCGTTATCGTATTTCTCCTTGCACCCTCTATATATTACACTTTTACAATCTCTTGTAGTTTGAGTTAATTACTAAAGCAACTACAAATTCACGAACCCATATTTCTTTTTTCATAAAGTGAGATTTCAGTGAGTGAGTGAGTGAGTTTTATGATATATTTTTTCCTTAAAAAACAATCTGTAATAACAATATAAGAAAATACAAAATCAAATGTACACTTAATTATTACTGTAAAGGTCATGTCCGCGTGGAATTGTGGCAAGAATGCTAGCCGCATTTCCACGCTTAATAGCAATGCCAATTCTTTCGGTGAAATACGAGCCAGTTCTGCCATCAGTAGAGGCGATAAGACGAGGTGTTATATTACGAAATTATAAAGAGTTAAAAAAATATATTACTTAAGTAAAATTATATCGAGATCCTTAAATATTGTACATTAAATATTTTTCAAAACTTGGTTTCTGGATAATGGTAATGAAAGCTACATGTACCTATCTATAATTTTCATGTTTACCAAACACCATTTTAATATGTCTTAATTTACTTAGCAGCCACATCATTTTTTTTAAATACGCACCTCTAACCACTTTTTCACAATTTTTTTTTTCATTTTTCTTCTAACTAAAATTCTTATTTTATTCAACTTTTCCGAATTTATCTATCAGAACAACAAATCAGACATGATAAGCAACTATATTTTAATATAACAATTCACTACTGAGATAATATTATAATAAACAAAACAGTAATGAAAAACAGTATACGAACATAGTTTATCAATTTTAAATGTAATATTATTAAAGGTTGCAGGATTTAATGATTATACTTAAACTATTCAAACTCGTGTAACTAAACCCCAGTAATCTTTGGAAGCGACAATTTTAATTGTTTGGCATAAACCTTTAATCTTCTATGATTTGTAAATTTAATAAAGCTTTGGGTAAATTTAACTATCACCATTCTAATAAGCCGTTTCCCGTCTATTGTCTTTAAATAGCGCTGTATTTGCTTCTATATTTTTATACTGACTTCGAAAAAGGAGGTGCACTATTGTTTGTATGTTTTCTGTGTGTATGTTACGCGATATCTTCGTGTTTTTTTTTTAAATAAATGTATAACACCTAATAAATCTCAAAATATGGCATAGCATATTTGGAAATTATGATTCCAAAAATTATATACACTTTACTATTAAATTTTATTGCTTAATAAATAGAAAAAAAATTACCATAGTTAAACCTAAGCTAACGCACCTATATATTAATCCAAACAATTATTGTCTTAGCAATACCAGAAATTTTTTTTTACAAATGTAGAAAATTTAATGTATTCTCTTTCGAATTTCCTCCGTAAGAGATTATTCTCAAGGCATTCGATACATCACACTGGCAGATTCAGCCTCTTGAGAGACCTCGTATTGATGATTTAATTAAACACTGTTGCCCTTAACTTGTATTAGAAGGTTTCGAGGCCCTGGGAATGCTGTCCGCTACTGTGGAATTTCTAATTAGAAACGTCTTAGAGCAATCTGTTTGCGAGATCGAAAGTATTTTAACTTTGGTTACGTTTAATCCTTCCGATGTCAGAATGAGATAACGCTGGCTAACCAAAAATAATTAAGCTTTATAAAAAAGACAAGTTTGAAAAAGTAAATAATAATAAAAAATATTAAGTAATAATGATTATTATACACTGTAAAACTGTCTGTTCAAGTAATAATATATATATTTTTTTAAAAAGTTAAAGAATTGTGAGGATTTTTCTTATATCCTTAGTATTTTATGAAGTACACGAAGATGAGTCGTACCAAAACAGCTGGATAACTCTTTCACCTTGCTAATTAATTACTTACTTGGAAATTCTATAACCGTTTGAGATAAACTTTATCATGTCTGGTAACTTTGAATGATAACAGATCTATTCAATAAACACTTTCCATTAAATTATTTTGTCTTAATCAATTATAGATAAAGATAAACAGTGAATGATGAATAAAAAATTAGAATTGAAAATAGATAAAATCTTTGAAAATATTCTAAAGAAAATATAGTTTTATTTATTGCGGCTTCTGATAAACTTCCGAAGAACCCATACTCTGATTGATCTGATATATATGTGTATTTTAAGTGCTCATTACGAAAATTTCTAACAACAATATTTATCGCAATACACGCGAAAAACATCACAATTTTTTTTCTTAGATTTGACCTCATGAGAATTAAATTTGCTTGTATTTTTATATCATTTCCGTTATCATCGCGTCGAAATTCATCTTTATACCAAAATTCATATTAATCGGAGGTACGGGCTATTCTGAAGAACACCTGCGGCCTTTTCCAAAAAAAATTTTAAGCGCCTTTTGGCAAATCAAATCAAATGAAAATATACTTTATACAAATAGACTTTTACAAGCTCTTTAGAATCGTCAATTTTGCATTTTAAATCTAAATTAAATGTCAGTGTAGTCAGTCCGTGACGAATCTATAACCGGCTCGGAATGCAGTTTTCTGCTGAGAAGAACCGGCGAGAAACTCAACAGTTGCTCTTTTAAAATAATAATTGTGTACAATATTGTAATACAATAATTATTATCTATTTATCCTACGTGAGACTCAACCAGATATTAGTTCCATACATTGGATATCTACGAAGTATTCCGTGACAGTATAATAAGCCTTATTCAGTAATACATTTTTAATTTTAGACTTAAATTGTTTAAATTTGGCAGATTTTGTAAACCCGTAGGTATATCGGTAACCTATAAAAAATTAACATTCGATATCTGAATAAATAGAGTTCGAGTAGATAGAGCTAAAATGTACCGCTAGTACTCTAATAAGCTCCTGATGGTCTGAACTAAACTTCCCCATAAGTTAGTACAAAATAATTCATGAGCGCAAGACCGCTAAATTAGCCTTAAATGTTCAAGTTTGACGAAGTTGATCAATTGTAGAACGGACTACGACTCCCGACAAACTGATCTTATCGGGCCGATGTTCATAGTTAGCGGCTGGCTCCCAACTTGAAACGTCGCAAGACGATCAAGTAATTAACCACGCGACCAATCTTTACTTACCCGTACCACAGATTTTAAACTTTTGACTTCTTTGTACAAACTTGTCGCGTATTAAAGCTTGTTTTAACAAGTTTTCGTAATTACTTCAATTAAGTTTATGATATAATATATAAAGATAATTGATTAAACCAAAAAATTTTTATGTCGAATTTTACCTAAATAGTCTATATTTTATCAGATACACTTATTTAGTTGAAATAAAACGTTTTTATTAAAATCAAATGGGTATTCGACAAATAATTTAATTATTAGCTTAGTTTTCATCGTTCACAGAACAGTTATGGTCCTTTTTTTCTTTTTTTCGTATATATATATATATATATATATATATATATATGTATATATATATATATTATATATATATATATTAAGAGAGAGAGAGAGAGTTTGTTTATATATATATATATATATATATATATATATATATATATATATATATATATATATAAACAATCATTAAAATTTATATAACTCTGGTTGCATCTAGTTGTTTGTCAATAGTTTCTCGATTTCACTTTTAACTTCTTAGGATATTAATTAATTTATGTAGAGACACCTTATATCTCTTAAAACATCCATTGAGGGTAATATAATAAAATGAAAATTTAGATAGCATTTTTTGAAATTAAAAATAAATAGTCGCCAAGTTTATATGGAAAATATTTGTTCCGGTCAATCTTACTTGAAACTTGATCAAACTGTATTTCGACGTTTTCAAATTTATTACTTTTGCTTATAAGATGTTCTCATAAGAAAATTTAAAAAATTATTACTATAGAAAAAAAATTACCAGACGTACCTAGATAGAGCTTGCATACTTTAGGCTACTACTAAACTAAAAAACTTAGTTCTCTGTACTCGTTTCAATAAAACACAAATTATTTCAGATAGTGATAAATAAAAAGTAGTAACTATATAACGGTGAAGGAAAACATCGTGAGGAAACCGGCATGTCTGAGAAAACCTAGCAAGTTTTCAAAAGACATGCTCAGTCCGCCCGCACTTAGCCAGCGTGGTGGACTATGGCCTGATCCCCCTCGTACTGAAGGGAGGCCCGTGCCCAGCAGTGAGACGTTAAAAAGGGCTGATATGCAAGCAAAGAATAGCATTTGGTATATTTATTTTTTTGGAGTATGAAATCTAATACTTTGTTAGATTTACAGGAATATTTGATACAAGATCACAAACTTTACCTCTTTATAATATTAGTATAGATAATAAAACTATCTTTCCGGATTTTTTCACGGATTTATTTTAATTGATTGAGTTTCGAATGCTTTACAGCAATTATGGTCACGGGAAAGACTTTTCCCAGAGAAAAAAACGCTAAGTTTTATATAAAATGTCAAATATTCGCGTATATCTGAGAATGTATTATGTGAACCAGTACGGACTAGAATCGCAAACCAAATACGCCGGTTAGAAATACGAGTATGAAACCTTGTCGGCTGCGGTGAATTTCCGGTGACAAAGTTTCGTTTAGAGACTGTATAAATCGTCCTATTTCACCAGATTCTATGAAAAACTTCAGAGCAATATATGACATGCAATTTTACTACATTTAGATAAAAAATAAACTTATTTACATAATATTTTAATAGATGTGGTATTATTTTATCCCATACTCCAGAGATTAATTGATCACGATGGCTGCCATACTGATATGATGTCGCATTACTTTAAAGAAAAAATATTATAATGGTTCTCACAAATGCAAAATTGCAAATATTCTCCTTAAATTCCTATATTGAAAATTTTGCTAATGATGAAAATTGACATCCAGACGTTTGATAGCTGGAAAAGTTACTCAATTTCGATATAGTGATCCATCTTAATGCTGCTGCTCTATGCCGAAGCTTCACGGACCTAAATGAAAATATGCAAGGACCTCATGATCTAATCTTCACAGATGCTACAGTAAACTAAAGCATTTCATACTTTAATTAATGTATTCAAATCAAAACACAAACTATGAACATAGAGTTTCTAACTGTAAGCACTTCAGCATCATACGAGAGGGATACAAGTATTTAGGAAGGAGCTATGCCTAGGTACAACTAATCAGATATACCTACTCTTTTGAACAGTATCTGATACCTTCTGTAGGTGACTTATACAATAATATATAATAGGCTTGTAATGAATGAATGAATTGAGGTTATCATATATTGCGTAACTAGGAAAACTTGCAGCATATTTCTAAGTAAAATCCTAAAACTCCATAAGTAATGCTAATAACTGAAATATAACGATCTCGAGGGCAGATAAGATATAATTAATCAACATAATATACAGTAAAGGTTGGGCGTTATCTTTATTGGACTGACAAATATGTAGCACACAAAATATTGTACTCATTTTGATTCTTTTCAACTTTTCAAATGAAACGATTTTTTTAAACGAGACTGAATCTGGAACTTTTAGATAAAAGCTGTTGTGCATGTACTATAAATGTGTGTTTTTTATACTTTTATATATGAGAGGATATTCGATCGCATGTCGTGTGAAATCTAATCTACGAAATAACCACCGCGGCTTTACTAGACAGCGCGTATCCGAAACTTCAATTTTTGATGCAATTACTATGAAAATCGCATACATATAGATAGTACGGATTACATTAATTTTGGAGATATCAATCGTCTGATGCATCAAATCTACAGACACGAGACTCTGAAAAAAATTATATTTTCTGCAGAACGTTTACGTAAAATGCGGGTGTTATTCATCGCTTACTAGAGCCGTTGGTTATTATTCAAATAAAGAGAAATATCGATTAAAGAGAAAATGTGAATATTATAATTATCAAAACTATAGCTTTGTTAGCATGTTTTGTTTTTTTTATATCTTTACTAGCAGCTCACCCTTGCTTCGCTCGGGTTGGCCTTTAGGAAAACAAAAACAAACCTATTCCACGGAAACCGTACATTTTTTCAGGATAAAAAGTAGCCTACGTGTTATTCCAGGCTATATTCTATATCTGTGCCAAATTTCATTCAGATCCGTTTATCCGTTCAGGAATGGAAAAGTAACAAACATCCATACTCACAAACTTTCACATTTATAATATTAATACGGAATACGGATTGCTAGCCGTAAGTTTGATATTTTTCTTTCAATCATAACATTTATGTAACAATAGTGTATTACTTTCATATTCGATATATATGCACAAACAACACAGACGTTTACACACATAAGAATTCATAATATTTTGCTAAAATCCTTTTTGCTCCATTTCACTATGTTTGGCAAAAATATTATTAAAAGTACCTGTTCCGTTGAAAAAAATATTAAAATTCTTTTTCATTATTTACAACGCCCAGCAGTACCATAGTATATACTGAGTATTAATTGTAATTAATAATAATTACAGTAGAATAAATATTTCATATGTTACGAGTATTTTATATACATATGTATAAAAAATAAATTACTTCTGTGTTAATATATTATTCCAACAATTTGGCTTTAGGTTAAATAAACAACCAAATAGTACTTTTGTTAAAATTCTCGTAGTCAAAGCACCAAAAATAATATATCTTAAATAAACAGCTTTGTATGAAAAAATTAGGACAAAGCTTTGGCAATCCCAGTAGAAGTAATTCTCTGTTTAGCTTTGAGCACTAAGTCTTTGTGAAACATTCAGAGAATCCGAAATGAATCAAATCTGCAGAATATAAAAGCCATGTATATTTATTCTCGACACTAGTTATTACCTATATAAATATATTTATATTTAAAATTTTGACTTAATAATATTAGATAATTAAATCGCATTGCAGAGCTTTGAAGCGCACATATTTTAACTAACTTCATAGTGAGGATTTTATAAGAATTCAATCGAGTTCAATCTACAGAAAAAACTCTTTGGCTTTATGTTATGTTATCACCGTCCCTTCGCTCGGGGTCGTCGCTATGTATTTATATAATATCGTTCATACAAAAATACTAAAATCCGATTAAAAAATGGGAGGTGGGGGTAGGAGGTTGAAAAATACTTTACGAGCTATTCTCATATCTACGAAATATAAAAAAAAAACATCATCAAAATCGGTCGAGCCGTTTCGGAGGAATGCGACCACAAACACCGTGACGCGAGATATTTATAATATATAAAACTTGCGACTTTTATCGTCGCTTCACTCGGGTGCATACCTAGAAAACAGCAGCCTATGTGTTACTCCAGGATAAAGTCTCTCTCCATGGGAGCAACCTTGGTTGTGTGGTCTGCTTGAGCCGACCTGCCGTCGCGGCATCGTGCTTGAATTGCGTATGCGATCCTGCGACGCCCCATTAAGACGGAAGAGGTTCTGTTGGTTTTTAGTGGGCCTTACTGGCTTCTCTTAAAACGTTGAGTCCCACATATGTATACAGATGGTATGTGTAAATGGATTTCCCAACATTTAAAAAAAGGACAGTCTCTCTATATACTAAGTGTCATCTAAATAAATCCTGGCGTTTCAGCGTGCACACAAATTTTCATATATATTTTTGTATCATGTGTTATTTAGCAAAGTCCATTTTCGAAAATAAATCATATTCTACTATCAATGTAAGTGACTACATAGTACCACAGATCATATAATAATATACTATAGTACATAATTATTAGAATCTGTACTAATAAATGAAGCTGAACAGTTTGTTTTTCTGTTTGAACGCGCTAATCTCTGAGACGAATGAGATGAACGAGATGAACGAGACATTACACAACGACTCTTAAGAGCAGAACAATTATTATCACAGACTTTGGAGCTATTTTGTATGAAACTATTTTATTAAACGGAGTACAAAAATATCTAACGTAAGCGAGACCACAAACAAACACTAATCTATACATATAATAAAATTTTAACTAAACCGAATCTGTACATTAAATATTTTTTGGAAAATCTTATTGAAATAAACATTATTATCGATACAGAGGCCGAATCTGTAGTTTTTAGATTTTTTGTCTGTCTATCTGTTACCGCATCACAGAAAAACCACTGAAGGGATTTTGATGAAATTTGGTATGGTGATAGCTGGTTATCCAGATTAATTTAAAGGATACTTTTTACCGCGGGAAAAGTCTATCATATCCGATTAAAAATACAAAAACTGCAATGTAAGATAATGTAATGTGTAAAAATGTAATATGTAAAACCTAAGAATTTGGTTTTCGGTCATCTGAACGCGGGCGGAGCCGCGGACAATGCTAGTACTCCCAATGAAAAAAACCTCAATTCAATGGAAGTTTACTTAAAAGCTTTTGAAGCCGTAATCAAAAATAGGATATCAATATTTAACACAAAAATATTTGGACCTCTTTTTAAGCATATTGCCCATATCTATGAGCTTCGGCATAGTTAAAGTTTATATTTTGGAGAAGATTGCAGCAAGCTATTTATTCAACTGCTTGTGCCCGCAGTTCCACTCGCGTAGTTTATTTATGTATCTATTTATATGTGCACTCCGCTTATTAAAGCTGCATCGTATATGTTTCATAGCTTATAACCGTCGTCAATTTTATATTTTACACTAAAATACAAAGCAAACGAACTCTTATTTTTTTTTGTTTGCACGTACTATTACTACTACGTACTAGAGGCAGTGGTAGCCCAGTGGTAACGCGCTCGCTTGGGAAACCGAGTGAAGCGGGTTCAAATCCCGGGTCTCGCACCTCTGATATTTTCATGTGCGAATCATTTCCAACATGATTACCACTTGTCTTAACGGTGAAGGAAAACATCGTGAGGAAACCTGCATGTCTGAGAGAACTTAGCAAGTTTTCAAAAGACATGTGAAGTCCGCCAACCCGCACTTGGCCAGCGAGGTGGACTATGGCCTGATCCTCCTCGTACTGAAGGGAGGCCCGTGCCCAGCAATGGGACGTTAAAAAGGGCTGAATACATAAAGCAAACAAACTCTTTTTTTTTTTGTTTGCACGTACTATTCCCTAGAACTACGGATACTATTTGAAAAAATCTTGCATTTTATGATTTATTTATTGAAATAGTGTACTTTTTTAACTTTCCTAAATATAACATTGTATTAATTTTCAAACAAATAATAAATAACGTTCAAGCTTACTGATATATATATATATATATATATATATATATATATATACATTAAATGAATGTTCATAATTCATCCGATTATGATTAAATTTTGGTGAGTTACACCCGCGATAATTCCTGGTCCAAAAGAAAGTATATATATTTGCCCTCTGTGCATTCCTAAGCCGTCATCTCTAGGTAATAAGCTGTTAGTCTATACATATTTACAAAATTCTAATTGAGTCAAACACAGATTCAACTCAAATTTTCTTCTTCATAAAAAAACATTTAGATATTATATACCTATCATTTAAGATATTAAATATTTTTTTGGAAAATCTTATTGAAATAGTATTATCTATACAGGTGCTGAATCTATAGTTTTTTAAAAAATTTGTCTGCCTGTCTGTCTGGGAAAGCATTACGGGAAAATCACTGGATAGATTTTAATGAAATTTGGTATGATGATAGCTGGTTATCCGAGTCAACATATAGGATACTTTTTACTGCGTGAAAATATCTCATCTCTGAGAAATCTACACTAAACGCTAAAACGTAACGAACCCGAGCGGAGCGACTTTGAGTCATATAAAACAAATGGATCATCAAATTTTCTTAATGCACGTATCAAATGTCAGCTTAGAGTAAATAGATTCACAAATTTAAGCCATATCTAGTCCGTTTATTATCTTACTTGAAGTAATTTAGACCCTCCTTCTGAATTTCTATATATTATACAAGAGCTACGTGACTTAGTGTTGAGAAGATTTCGCTCTTAACAGCTGCGGTTTCACATGTCTGCAGCACTTTATGAATGCACTATAATTGTACTTATAATATACATATGTCTATATCATATTTATGATTTAATTTTCATTACATATTCAATATGCATCTACATAACTGCACATTTTCGTACATAGTGTCAATTTCATAAAAAATGTCCGTTCTGTTTCAACCGATATAAGTATATAACAAAGTAAAAGTATATATTTTAATATATAAATAAGCAATATTTATACATACATTATTGAAAATAGCACTCTCAAGCTCACTTACATATTTTCATAAAATATTTTTTTTTGAATTCTAATAGCCTATTTCATAGTAATTTACCATAAGTAAAATAAAATGCGGTTAAACCCTAATAAATTCAAGTTAATATAAAAGCTTATGGTTTAAGATTTTAAAATAACTAAAATTAAAATCTAAATGGTTTAAGTTTCTATTATAATTAAAATTGAACAATGTGCTTATTGCATAATATACATATATGTATACTAATTGTATTTGACGACACGTTTGGCTCAGTTTATAGTGACCCTACTTTCTGTGCCAGCGGTCGCGGGTTCGAGTCCCGCTGGGGGCATTCATTTGTGTGATGAGCATGAATGTTTGTACTTCAGTCATGGGTGTTTATATTTATAATATGTATGTATTTAAAGCTATATATGTGCAGTGTATCAACTATCTGGTATCCATAACACAAGCCTCGTAGCTTACCATGGAACTAGATGGTGTTGTGTGTTAATGTCCCAACAACTAACTTTTATATCACCGTTTAGTGTAAAGCATAAGAATCTGTCTTATATTACTAAGTACAACGGAACTACCAGGTTCGATCCCCGCACAATACATAATAAAATTAATATTACTAAAAGCTCAGTATTAGAAAAGGAGAAAACAATGAAAGCGGCTCGTTATTTGAAAACGCGAAACTTAAAGAAACTAATTCACAAAAAACAATAAAAGGTGGACTTACAAATAGAATAATTTTATTAAAAAAAATTATACCATCTGCAAAAGTAATTTGTTTTAATAAATGAAATTCTCATCGCCATTGTATCAACAAATTAGCATTTGGAGTAGAATACAACTAAATATTTCAACAAAACAATGGCGCGCCCTGCGGCTATAAGCTCAGCGAACTCAATGAATTAACAACACAACTATGTATGTTTATGCCAAATTAAGAATCGCAATAGGAATTTTAAAGATTAATTATGAACAATGTTGCAATAATATTTCCATTTCGTTTTAACCGACACGTAATGCACTAAGCTTGTACACAATGAATGAAATATGTTAACAGCTGAACAATTATTTGAGTCATCTATACTTCCATACCTACTATTATTATAAATGTGAAAGTGTGTTTATTTGTTTGTTTGTTTGTTTGTTTGTTTGTTTGTTTGTTTGTTTGTTTGTTTGTTTGTTTGTCCTTCTCTGACGTCGAAAAAAAGTGAGGGATTGGCGTGATTTTCTGTGTGAAGATAGTTGGGGGGCTGCAGATTAACATTATCTTATTCATGGGAAAACACGTTATAATACAACCCAAAAAAATATTTATGATCAGAATAACTTGAAACTTAGTATTAATACTCTTCAGTATAATTAAATAAATACGTGTGCATTTTTCGAAATTCATCTCATAAAGAGGTAAAATAGGGGATGGAAGTTTGTATGAGACCTTGCTTTTTCGAGTTTTTTTTATAGTTTTAGCGCGAGTGAAGCCGCGAGTTCTACTATTATATTTCATAAATAGACATGAATAACATAACGATTAAACAAATTTCAAATTTTATTTCATCACTTTAAATGTAAATAGTTTCAGCTAAGACATTATTCAACGACACGTTACTGTTATCGCAAAAGGCCTAAAGCTTTCAAATTCATTATTCTTTGTCTGAAGAAGCAAACAATCTAAATCCTAAAGTCCTAAGTCTAGATCCCACTTATCTATGAGAATAACTTACTAAGCCCTTTTCAAAGTTTAAATTGCCTTAAATTCTTTGAATTTTTATTTTACGTTTCTTTTTATGTTCAAAAAATATATACTTAAATATATGTTGGCAAATTCAATAAAACTTAAAAAAAAATAAAAACCAACTTCCAGGCACTAAAATGTAAAAAATAACTAAACGGGGGTTTTTATTTAGAATAGATACCTAATCAGATATTTTCGAAGTCGGTGCCAGCCGATGCAAAGCAAATCTAATATATTTCGATACGTAAAACACATATTTATCTATTAGATATTCATATCTTAAAATATTCCATTTGAATCAAAAAAAAATTTTCCAAATCGGTTCAGGCGTCTTCGAGTAATCGGTGAACATACATAAAAAAAAGATTCCGACGAATTGAGAACCTACTCTAATTTGGAAGTCGGTTCAAAACTATAGGGAATAAGCAAGAAATTCAGAAATTGGCCTGTGTAACTGAAAATGCTTATTAAAAAATAAATTTTTGGGAATCAAACTACAAAGATTTTTTCCTTATGATGAGAATGTTATGATAATATTGTCCATTCTCTGATTTTCCACAGTAGATCTTATTATGATATTTTGTGGTAGGCGACAACCAAGGTTTTAACAACTGATATAAATATTTACCACTCATGTAAATTATATATACCTACGTAGATTTTATTATAAAATATACAGCTTCCAGAGGCAACGGTTACATAAGAGTAAAAATTATTTTTAGGATTCAATAAGCAACTCACCGTAGTAACCGTAATCCACAAGGAACCCTTATAGTTTTACCATGTCCGTCCGTGCTCCGAGCTAAGCTACGAGCAGGCGGACGCCCGTAGCTTAGCTCGGAGTATCTTAGTACTGGAAAACTGTAATTTGGCATGGATACATTTATTACTCACGCCGACAAATTGGTAAAATAAAATCTTGAAAAAGATTTTTTAACGCGTAAAATGGTGATGGTATTTTTTTCTCGTCCACCCGATGGTGTGGGATGTCGTCGGATAGGTCTTTCAAAAGTATTGCAGTTTTTGGAAAGCAATTTTTCGATTAGGGGTCCGTTTGTAAGCTGTTAAGCTTTGAAGTGTTTAATTTTTGTTAGTCAAGTGTCCCAAAAAAAAGCCCTCTTCTTAGTCGGCATTATTGTGATAGGCAACTACGGAACCCTACTTTGCGCGAGGTCTGAAACGCACTTAGCCGGTTTTTTAATTACTTAACTTGTAATGCCAAAGGCTTTAAGAAAATCATGAAACAATGCGTTTAAATAACAATGTATAATTGAAATATGAACTCAAACATACGTTATGGAAGATAAATTTTATTGCTTACTTATGTTTTATGTCAAAAGTATGGCGAAGCTTAACTTACCGTTACCATGATGAAGTTACTCAAACACTCAAACAATCTCTAACATCTTACGAACTTAACCAATTTCGTCTCATCCAGTAGGATCTTTAGATTTATTGGCTGCCAACTAGTTGACGTGTTTAGTGTTTCTTAGACCAGATGGTGACATGATTTATAGACATTAAGTTTTAGCACTATTGATTATACACTTAAGGCAAATTAGCGCATTAATAGTATATTTGTATTATATTACAAATTAATCTGTTTGTTTTTTTTTAATGACTCACAGCATAACAGATAATTGTATTTTAATTTAATATATTTAAAATCTACTCAATAACAATATTCAGCATATTATCATACATTTAATATCTTTAGCAGAAATAAGACGTCGTTCAAATAGCTATGATCTAATACTTTAATTTGTTTAATATATTGTTTCATTGTACCTTAAAATAAATTACTTGTGGAGAAACAGCACCATTTAAAATGGTAAATGTCTAAGTTGTGCTATACATTAGCTGATGGCTCTTAGCCAACTTCGTCCGCAGGTGTTACAGCGCTCTAACGTACGGCGAGAATGTCCTGAGCTGTTGGGTGTTGGCACCGGCTTTTGTTAAAACCTTGCAAATTGAATAGTTGTAATATAATGAAAGCATTAATCTTGTTACGTGTTAAGTACTAGGCAACTATAGCAGAGCGGTATCGAAAGTATCTGACCGGCACTGAGTTTCATCACCGGAGATCTCTCGATCAATTTCCGGATAGTGTGAAACTTTGTATTGATCTCACAGACGTTTGTCATGCCCTAGTAATTTATAGTGTTGCAATAAGCATACCTTATTATAAGCAAAAATCGGATATATTATCACTCGATACACCCCACCCCACTAACAAAATGTGTAAAATAGAAATAAAATTTGTAATATTCCAAATAAATTTTAGTCAAAGTTATTGAAGGTTAGGTGTATTTTACAAAACGAAGCAAACACAAAATTATATAAGCTGTAAATGGATGGTATACACACATTTTTATACGGATATTCTTAGTACAATATTACTTAGTATATTAACATTAAACATTTTATTTAAAAACTCAAGAAAATAACGATTACTGTAAACTGTTTCCTCGGACACCTGGATCATATTAATCATAACTTCTGAAGTTACACCATAAAGTTGCTCATAAAGCAAAACACGCTATGAATGCTGTAGATATATACTAGGAAGTTCTTGTAACTTGTCACTAAAATATATTTAGTGCACACAAACTTTGATGAAGACACGTATTTCGAAGATTATTAGGTAAGTAATGATGGGCACCATGTTCAACATCTCAATTTACATATACGGTAATGATAATGCGATAGAATGAACATACTAACAAAATAATTATCTACATCTATTATTTTTTCAAGTTTGGGATGTCGTCATTAAAGTGATATATTCATTGGAGATATATCAATCTCTTACAAAATCCAGCACACTTGTACAAAAACTCTTGCGTTGATAAAGGAAACGATAAACACAGTTATGTGTTCTACCTTACTGAAACCATTGTTTATTTCAAATTGTACACCGCACTTCTTTGCCAATAATCATTAATAGCGACATAAAAGCAATTTGGCCTAATTTATTCAACACCAAGTAAATTGTGTCGTGTAGTCAAGATTTATGATGAAATCATTACGTTTTATGGGCCATAATTGATAGAGATAGCATCTTAGGAGCAATGAAATTGCAAAGTGGGGTTTTGAGCCCACTGAACTCAAAGCGCATTAGTATGAAGGAAAAATAGCTCAAATTACCATAAACGAGTGGCGTTGTTGTTATTAATTACAAAAATTTTATAGTGAGTCTACACGCAAGAGTTTATACTCTTTGCTTGTATTATTTTGCCTCCAAAATGTGTTAGTGGGACAATAAAATAAAGTGTTAGAAAATTTAATGCTTGAGTTAAGTGTTATTGTTTGTGGTTGGAAGTGTGGTGATAGTGTGACGAATTAATACTATACGATCTGTAGATGCAATAATAGAATAACAGAACTAGTTTAGTAACAATTTTGTAAAGGACTAAGTATATGTAGAATGTATTTGTGTATGTTAACCTTACTTCAGCGTATTTGTTGCTGCGTGTTAGCCTTAAGACTAATACCAATGTAATTTGGTGGCTAAGCAAAGTCTTAACGATCTGATCGCTAATGAAAGAAATATATTTTTACTAGAGATTTGCTTTGTCTTCGCTAGCATAATATGAGTGTTACTCATATATTTTAGTTTATTATAAATAAATAAATATGTTGGGACATCAACACAGAGCACCATCTAGTTCCATGGTAAGCTACGAGGATTGTGTTAAGGATACCAAATAGTTGATACATTACACATATTATATAACTTTAAATACATACATATTATAAATATAAACATCAATAACTGGAGTACAAACATTCGTCTCATCACACAAATGAATGCCGCCAGCGGGACTCAAACCCGCCACCACTGGCACACCAAGTAGGGTCACTACAAACTGAGCCAAACATATTGTCAAAACACAACGTTAATATACGTACACTTATAAAACTTACTTATAAATCTTCGCAAATACATAATATATTCATTTGTACAGATTCGTGACCGATTAATATTAATTGTACATTATTTCAATGCACATAATTCTATATTAATACCAATCTACCACTGAATAATTCTAACAGATTCATATATAACCGAGTTCTGTGCCACACGTAGTCGATAGATTAGTATGAAATTTCAAAATGAAAAAAAAACTTTCCTTCATTATTAATATATTTATTTCAGAAAATCTAAATTACATCACAAACACTAATTCACATTAAGAAACACACTTAACAAATATTTAACATTAAAATACCCTCTTACATAATGCACTATATTTAAAAGCACAAACAAATAGTTATGCTTAACTTCAAAGTAACAAACATACTGTATGAATTTTTACTGTAATATTTATGTGTTATAAAATAATTAATTAATTTCAAGCAAACTATAATTACACTTAGCGATACTTATAAAGGTCAGATTTTTTAACTAGTCCATGATAAGCTAACCCATTTTTTTATGAATTTCATTAAATATTTATATATTATTTAATGTTTTACAATTTTAGATATTATCTTAAATAGAAATTATTTTCTTCATATTATTAAAAACGTGTCAGTTTCTTGAAAATTTGCTCATTTCATTTTTAGATTCGACTAAAAGTCAATAGGGGGCAAAGGCGGAAGAGTGGTTATACTCTGCAGTTCAAATCGAGTCTCTCGAGAATCTGGAAAAGAGAAAACCAACAAAGATAAGCATTTAAATGTCGAGAGTTATAAAAAGAAATCTTTTGAATTCTAAGGTTCGTGCTCATAATGATTAATGTTTTAAGAAATGGTTTGTTTCGCGATTCTGTAACGAAAAAATCTTGTCGGTTCTGTGTTTAAGTTTATACTGTGATGAATATCAACTAATGAATTAAATTTGAATTTTGAATAATAATTTAGGCCTTTAACATCCCACAAGCAAATCGGGTTAAAATTCCGAGTTCCATACCTCTGATATTCTCATGTGCGAAACATTTTTCAACTTAATTACCATTTGCGGTAAAAGAAACACAAGAAACACAAGAACATCGTGAAGAAAGCTGCATATCTGAGAAAACTTAGCAAGTTTTTTAAAATATTTTTCGTTAAAAAGGTCTGAATACTTGTACGAGTATATACATAGCCCACGCTGGGCATAATTTTAATACAATATATAAGTATTGGTTAACCATACCAGTTATATATAACCATAGTAAAGATAGCATTTGTTAATCCATATTTATATTATTAATAGACTAGACTGGAATCCCCAAGGAAAACGCATACGCGGCCGTCCAAAATAGACCTGGCGGCGGACAGTCATTGGCGAAGCGAAATCCATCGGGAAAATTCTGGAGCGAAATCAAAGGCGTAGCTCAAGATCGAACGGGTAGCGATGCACTGTGGATGCCCTCTGCCTTACCTAGGGGACATAGGAACATAAGTCAAGCCAAGTCATATTATAAATATGAAAGTTTGTGAGAATGGATGGATGTATGAATGTTTGTTACGTTTTCACGCCAGAACGGCTGAACGAATCTGGATGAAATTTAGCACAGAGATAGATCATAATCTGAGATAGCACATAGCTGCCTTGTTATCCCGAAATATGATATTAGGACAAAATATCCTTATATTCATTAGAATTAACTAAATTATAGTTACATTGTATTATATCGAAGCACTAAAACTGTATTATTATTTAGATTATATATTATCTTTTATCAAATTACCAAATATACCAATTAAATATAGAAGGCAATGACATTTCATTTCAAAATCCACGATCATCTTATACATAAACGACCTCTTTAAACACGAACCTATCTCCGGTAAAAGTAAAAAAATACAAAAACAATCTTCCTTTCTCTTGTATTTCCATACATGTTTTTCATCCCAGTTTCTGAACATGTTCGCAATAGACGCAAAATAGCGTAACAAATAGCAATCACAATGAATGCAAGCGCACAAAACGTTGCAATGCTCCATTCGTACGCTTTCCTGCTCCGAGACAATTGAAATAGACGCAGAAAAAAGATTACGTGCTTGTATATACACGCTACGGTAATCAAATAAGATTTTTTGTAACTAAAATATTATTAAATCAATAATAATATTCTAAAATACTAAAACAAACGCAAAGAAATAATGTTATTTAATCTTCTTCTTCTTCTCCCTGCCCATTTCCCAATCACTTGGGGTCGGCGCAGTACATCTTCTGTACTGCTGATAGGATTTGGCAAAAGTTTTACGACCGGCCGCCTGCCTGACGTCAACCCTCCTTGGGAATGCTATTGTCTTTCTTTGTCTGAATGGTATCGCGGAAGTCTTGTAATATGCACTTTCGTTTTTTTGTCTTTTTAAACATTTTTTATACTATTACTTAAATTTTTAGTGTTATTTAATCAAACGCTTAAAATTTTTAGCTTATGCATACATGATACTTGGTAGCCGAGAATTTGAAAAGTCATGAGAGAAAACAGCCGCGATCAGAATATGTACCATTAGAATGACTCTTACATAAATTATCGCGTTCTGTAAGCGTATTCGAAATACGAGCTAAAATAAGAAATGTGAGTGCGGTAACGAAATAAGATTTGAAGGGCTCTGGTTAAAACAAGCGCATGCAAGGAGTGGAATAAAAATATTTAATAACGTTGCCCGGAAACTGGATTAACCTTTAATTAGACGAGGTCGCGGCCTAGCGGACTTTGCTTTCCAACTACGCCAAAGGACACTTTACCTCCACCTATGGTCTCGGGAAATGCTATATTATTATACTAGCTTTTGACTGCAACTTCACACGAGCGTATAATATTTTAATAACCTCTAAACATGAGACCTGCTTTATAATGAAATTTATATTTTTTTTTTTTCAAAAAACTTTATTACTAAAATCCATTATGCATAACACTTTCTTAGATTTACGATTATAAAAATGTTTAAAGTTAAAAAATATTGTAATGTAATTGGTGCAATTTTCATTTTGTTAATTGTGGGTAGGCTGTCTGTAACAACTATACATTCAAGACATGTAACACCTCAGTCTCTCCCGTGACCATGGATGCTGTAAAGCATTCGAAACGTCGGGAAACAAAAATCCAAATAAATCCGCGAAATAATCCGAAAAGATGGTTTTATTTAAAAATTCTGTATGCATTTCATTTATGTTAAAAACAATATAAACACTAACTTAGTTACATCCCAAATATCTCTGAATTTTTCAAAACATAATTTATGAGCGATACTTTTGAAACAACTTTTTAGAGAGTTTGAAAATACAATACAAATTTATTTTACCTTACCTTTCTTTACCTTTACCATTCCCAATTATTTATGAAAGCGACTCTATATTTTACCCCTTAAAATGTAACTTTTTATTCTAAAAGTTAAAATCTAGGCCTAGGTAAATGCTGAACAAAGTTTTCTGTAGTAGGTGCTTTTCACCTGAATAGCTCTACATCTAGAAGCAATTGTGACGCGACATAAATAACAACATTTTTTAAATTAATATTCAGTATGAATATACATAAATTATTATTTACGTTTTAAATTTAAAAAAAAATACGGACAAGTGCGAATCGGACTCGCCCACCGAGGGTCCCGTACAACTTTATCGGAAATCTTTTTAATTTTATTTTCATCTTTTTTTATTCTTTGGCATTTTTCCTTTATTTGTGCTGTAAGACCTAGCTTTTTGCCAAATTTCATGATTCTAGGTCAACGGGAACTACCATATAGGTTTTCGACCCTAAACCTATTATAGGGTTCTTCCGATTGACCTAGAATTATCAATTTTTGTTAAAAGCAAGATCTTACAGCATAAGTCATGGGGAAATTCCGAACAATAAAAAAAGTTGAAATTAAGGTAAATTTTGGTACTTCCAAGTTTTTGCGAAAATCTAAATTTCACATTTTTTATCGTGTTCACTGAATACCTTGATTTTTATACACCTAATAGGGACTATAGACCTCAGTATATGGTATATATTTCAACTTGCTAGGTCCACTCGTTCCTGAGAAAATCGGTAAGACAGACAGACGAACAGACGGACAAGAGAGTGATCTTATAAGGGATTCTTTTTTACCTTTAGAGGTACGGAACCCTAAAAAGCGAAAAGTTCTTATCTGTCCTTTAATACGTAATTATGAAAATTAAATGAATTACTTCGTAGGGGTACATTTACTACTGTTTGGTTTTTATTTATAGAACTACGAGTAGCTGTGCCCGCGCGTGAGAGTGCTTACAGATATCGGCAGACTTACGGTTATTGCGTTTTAGTCGTTTATTTTTTTGAACATTTAATACTTTTGCCTCACTAGAGGCAACAATAGCTAACGTCCTTAATCTATACATATAATAAAATTGTAACTAAGCCGAATCTGCACATTACATATTTTTTGCAAAATCTTATTGAAATAAACATTATTATCGATACAGAGGCCGAATCTATAATTTTTAGAATTTTTGTCTGTCTGTCTGTCCGTTACCGCATCACGGGAAAACCACTGGAGAGATTTTGATGAAATTTGGTATGATGATAGCTGGTTATCCGGGTCAACATATAGGATACTTTATAAAATGTCTAATTTACGAGAAAAATACAAAACTATGTAAGAGTATACTACGAGTAATATGTAAAACCTAAGAATTTGGTTTTTGGTCATCTGAACGCGGGCGGAGCCGCGGGCAATGCTAGTCTATAAATATAATAATAGAAATAGTTGGCGAATTACATAATTTTAATCGACTTCAAAATCAAAAGGATTTTTTTAAAATATATTAAATACTAGTTATTGACCGCGTCTAGGCTTGCATATATAGTTTCCTTTTATATCAAGCAGAGATTCATTTCTTCTAACGCGAAAAAAATAGCTTATGCCACTTCCAAGCAATTTCTTAACCAATGGCCAATGAAGTGATGCAAAATCGATAAGCCTCTATCCTTTATACCGCGTAAACTGTATTTCTTTACCGAGGTAGAAAGCTTATACCATTTTTAAGCTAACCCGTTGATCCTTCAAGAAAAACTAAACTCTTTTTCTCAAAATAAAAAATAGCCTATAAAATTATTTATTCTAAATCCTTTATCTACAGCACAGTGAAAGCCACATTAAAATCGGTTTACAGAAACCAGCAGATTTTGACATAATAATAGGTACAAAGGTATTTTTAACAGCTATGTATAAGAAAATCATATGAACGCAATATAAAGTAGATTATTTTATACCACATGATTAATTTTATTTGTTAATTGTTTAGATCATGTTTTATGAAAAAAATATATGTATGCACATAACATAATGTATATAGTACAATATCCTTATCCTTTCATGTCATAGTTGAATTTAGTTGAATTTTTGTTGAAGTGGATATTTTTTCTGGACCTAGACATAAAAAAAGATAAAGTAAAAACAAAATTATATTAAAAATTACTAATATTTTCAAAACTATACCTCGCAAAGGTTTGGTGATTATCCTTTGGTTATCAAACTTTTAATGACTTTTTGTCATCTAAAAATTAACAATATTTTAGATTTTTAATAGTTCATACTATGTATATATGATATAAGAGTAATGAATGTTCGTATTTCGTATTCATACAATAAAAAACTGAATAAAACTTTATTTACCTTTGTGGTTTCTGTCGTATCCGAGGAATTCGCTCGTGTAAGTGTTAAAGTTGAAGACTTTCTTTTTAAATAAAATTATCTTTTCCGATTTTTTCGCGGATTTATTAGGATTTTGGTTCTTTTCCTAAGAAAATATAATGTAGGTAAATAAATTAAATAAAATATAACAAAAATAAAAGAAAATTAATAAAAAACATATGATTAAAGAAACATGAAGAATTTTATTTTATTACGCCCATACGTTTTTTGTTTTTTCTCCATCCAATATATGGACATTTCGAATTTTCTTGTGTCTCTTTAGTTTTTATGGCTTTGTTAACTGTCTTTTAAGATAAAAAATATTTATTAATTTTATAAATCACACCGTTCACAATAAATAAACTAAACAGAAAATGGTAACAAGAAACAATCTTCCCAACCTCCATCTTACTTTTACTGTTCGGCACTATTTTAATTTTGAATTTTTTCGCCATCTTATTTATTATTCCCGTGTTATTCAGTAAATTTTTGACATTCTTAACTATATCATAATCACCATACGCAAACGACTCCAGGCCATGGCCCGTACTCGTTCTGATGAATATTTAAAATTATAAAAATATTATGTTCGTCCTCATTTCATCATCCACGTATATACCTACATTGTAAAACTCAACTAATAATAACCAATATTATAAATCGCCCCTTCTTGCTTATTTATTTCTATATAGTAGTAACGTATTTAAATAACTTAGTGTTATTTAGAATATTTTAATATTCAACCTTCAAAACTCCAAAAAAATTAACAAACACTCAACGTCACTATTTGCTAATACTTTGATTATTTTACTCAGATTTAAGTTCCTGGATTCGAGATCAGAGTTAAATGAGAAACATAATTGGATTTTTGTATTAAAATATTTTGATTATCTGCCTCAAATTGGAAATTTAGTAGTTTGTCACAACAATAATTAGTCATCGGTCCAGTCGAGTTAGACTGGGGATATAAAGACAACGCATTTGAGTTGAAAACCCGACCCATACACTTACATACACGCGTAAATTTTAGTAATAAATATACTTACGTCCTTTGAGTCCTTAATTGTAAATCATTGTCATTAAAATTAATAGAATCCATTAAATTATTTGATCTTTTTCGCTTGTTTGTTGTTGTTATATATCAAACCTCTCCTAAGTTACCTCTTTTGAAATTTCTTTTTCTCTTTTTCTTTAAATATTCAGAAGTTACTGGGAACTTAACATTTAATATTATAATAGTTGCATATTTCACATCTTTGTCATTTTCATTATTATATTTCACAATCTGACTATTTTCAGTCGAGGCAGTTCTGAACTATCAAAAACAAAAGGATTTATAGTTTTCTTAAAATAACTGCTTAAGGTTTTAGGCGATTCATAAAAGTCTAATTTATTAAAAACGTCCCTCCCCTTTGTTGTGGCCATTTTTATATTTGTTTTTTTAGTTTTCATGTTTCCTTTTCTTTTTCTCGGACTTCCAATTTCTTCAGTTACAAGAGCTTGTTCGTTTTTGATAAAATTTGTTATATTTTGGTTTATCATAGGTATATTTTTATCTAAATATTGATATTTCTTTTTTGGGTACAACATAAATATTTTTTTTAAGTATTTTCTAATTTTGTGTGGTGTTTTTGCTACCAGGATCATAATATAAGCCCATGGTAGTACTGGTCATATTTTCAAGATCTCTAATAGTATAATCAGTAGTTTTCGTATTATTTTTTTTACAAATAAGATTTATTTTTATGGTGTCAAGAGTATACATACTTTTCATATCAATTTGTTTTATATCGTCATGCAACAACGACTTCTTATGTTTTCTTCCTAAACACGTTTTTATTACATTTAAACATTTTTTACCTGATAAATAAACATTCTCGTCTACGATGTTATGTAATTTAGTAACATTGTCTAAATTGTTTACAAGATCGTTAATTTTTTTTAGAAATTCATTATTAAAATTGCTGTCATTCAAACTTCTTTTATCAATATTTGTTGAAATCATTTGGCAAGTACAACTTTGGAATTTACCTTTCACTCTCTTAAAGTAATTATTTAAAATTGTATCAAATTTATGTACAGTGTCAATCATTTTTTTACCACCACTTGGATTCATCCAAAAAAATATTTGTATTTCCGTGCAATGGTCAGTCGTGTACTTAGCTAAATTGTCAACTTCAAACATTATTTCCGATATAACTGTATCACATGCTTTACACGGCTTACACATTGTTTTATTAGGTTCACAATGACAATTACATACTCTATCATGACCAAAGAACTTATTTATACTGTTTAAATGAAAACTTCTTTTTATGTTTTGTTTTACACATGAGCTTTGACTGTTTGTATATTTATACATTTTACTTCTTCTTTGTCTTTAACGTTTTTAGAACGTTTGATTTTATTATCATAAGGTGAAGAACTAAATATATTTTTTAAATTGTTATTCACAGTTGTTATTAATTCAGTCGTTATTTGTGGCACCGTAGACTGTGCTGTTGTTCTTATTAAATTAGAATCCTTTAAAGAATATTGTAATGGTTTTAATATAAAATTTCCCTTCGGAATCGTCAGATTAGTATTCTCTACCAATAAATATAAGCCGGGTTTTAAAACATTTTGTGAAATTGTAGTCGGACTATTAGTGGTATGTGAAAATGAATGTATTTGGTATTCTAAATCCACTGGAGTCGACATTATAGCAGAAAATATTTTTCGAACTCTCGTTGGCTCTAAAGGCCTTTTATTATCCGTTAAATTGGAAGGAATTGAAATATGAACTTGAATTTTATTTGTTGCCCAATAATCTTTTTTTAGTGGTTTATATAAAGTATTTTTATTATTGTTTAAAGTCATAGGTAATTTTTCTCCAAATGATTGTGTTCCTTTTAATAAATCTACGTCTACTTCTAAAGCGGCAACATGTTTTGCTGTGAAAAACTGGCTAGCTTCACGCTTATGAGGATCTTCTTCAACATCAGTACTAAATTTATGAGTAGTCATAGTACCAATGTGCGTCTATTGAGTAGTTAAAGTAAAATTACATATAACAACACAACATACAATAATATGTGCATCATATATTGTTCTATCATCATGTGCAACTATATTTGAAAACATGAACAACTGATCAGAAATTATGGAGATTGGACCCACGATCTGTAGCACAATCAGAGCAGCACAGCACATAATGATGCTCTCTACTATAGTCTAAAATACAATAACTATTTAATAATATAAAAAGATTTTGATTTTAACTTACTTCATCTAATTTAGCTGGATAATTTTTTCTCTGTTGATATTTTTCGTTATCTCTATTTGAAAGTACTTGATTTTCTACTGATTCACAATTCACTTGAGGTTTGTCTAGCAAATAACAGTAAGTCATATAAACTTTCTAGTTCAAGTTAATATTTTTTCATTACTTATCATTTTTTATTTGAAACACATTTTTAATATACATTTGTTAATATGGAGCCAAATTATATTTAGCTATATAATATACTCAAAATGTATTTTTAAATGTTTGCTATACCGTTTTATATCATTGATTTCTTTTCAGCCGCTTGCCAACTATTTTATCTTCCATTAGAGAAATCCTAAATCTATCAACATTTATACCTATTAATATTAAAATATTAATTAAATTGAAAAATAAATAGATCAATTTTATAGCTAGTTTAAAAAACATTAAGTTCACTTACTCCTTATTTACATTTTTATATGCAGCATCCATGCCATCTGCTAGTAAATGTTGTTATTAAATTAATATTTTTAAATTTATTCTATAAAATAGCGAATTGCAAGTAAATAATTACTTACATTTAAACATATTATCATCCTGAATTTTGCTTGGACTATGAAAAATCATATATTTATAATTATGGCCGCTTAGTCTTTTTGGATTTCTCATATCTTTTGTAGTCTTTGTATAGTCTTGATTATATAAGTAATGAATTGCATTCATATGTTTAAGCCGAAATGGATCTCTGTCAATAATTTTATCATTCGTTTCTTTATATTTTTGATCAACATTTCTTTTTTCCTTAACATTTTTTAATATCATAATCCGTGAACTTTACATTAGTATCAAGTTTTAGATATTTTCCTTTTTTTGATTTGTATCCTTCAAGTAAAAATGTCTCGTTTAATGATTTTGGAACGTACTTTTTATTTAACTTCCATTTATCAGTAATACTAGCACTAAACGGAACTGGATGTCTTAAAGGAGCCGTTACTGACTCAACATCAATTTCATGGTTTTTCAAAAAAATATTAAAATCGTCTATTTTCATAGGTAAAGGAGTCATAAAATATTGCTTAGGCTGTTGCTGTGCTGCGTTGGAATTCTCTAAAAAAGTTTTCTAAAAGAAATTTTGAATAGATTCATTAATACGACAATAATATGAAAAAATAGATATATTATATTTCACATAACATGGCTACTTACATTACTGTTATAATTTTTGTTAAAAACTGTGAACAAGGTAAAAAATATTTTATTAGAAAACAAATTGGAAAGTTATTACTATAATCATATAAATAAAAACCCGACTGCATAAAAGCTAACTAAAAAGATGAAACCAAGTTGACGAAGGAATATAGTATTATGCAGACGGAGACACACACTTTTCATCATTGCCGCGAGATGTACATAACTGTGTATGTCTCCGACTGCATGACAACTTGTTTACATATTTTTAGTTAGCTTTTATGCAATCGGGTTATTTATTTTTATAATATATTTTTTATTTCCAGCTTTTTGTTTTTTTTTTCGTTCGTTTTCTGCCAATTAGACATTTGAAGTAATATTTAACAAATTTTTATCCTAAATTACTTTAAACATATAAGTTGTATATATTATTGTGATTGCCTCTTAAAAACCTTTATTTTAATAACTCAATTGACTTGGAAGAAATTTTTTTAAGATACAAATTTACTCCAGAAATCCGCCATTTACATTTTTAACTATTTTTTATAGCCTTATGACACTTGCGTTATTAAGACGAATCTAACGACGAACATACACACACACGCACACACACATACACACACACATACACACACACATACACACATACATACACACTCACACACACATCGTCATTTTGAAACAATTATTAGTACAATATGTTGTAATAATTACCACTATCTCCATTAGAACTTGCATCATTATTTTCATATAGAGTATTCCCCAATGCTAGTGGTGGTTTACATGTTGACTTTTTACTTCCAACAAAGTTGTAATCATTACTTAAAATGGTATTACTTGGTTTTTTATAATTATTTTTAAAATGCATATCATTCTCATCATGCTTATGCATAAACCCTATGGTTATCAAATTATTATGGTACGCTTCTGTCACCCTATCTGCTAAATCATTGTCTTTTAGTGGATTTGATTCCACTTTTATATTAAATAAGGGATCACTTTTTTTAAACATTATATTATCCACATGAATATTTGAATTCATGTAATTTGGCTGTACAATTTTAGGCGATGTTAATTTAATTCGATATTTACTGTTGATATTGTCATCATTAATACTATTATATATCGTTGAAAATGTAACGGGGCCTATATAATTTTCACGGCTTAAATAATTTTTTAAATCCACATTTATTACATCGTCATTAGTAATTTGAATATTTCGATTGTTATCACTTTCATAGGATATAGGAGTAGTCAGTTTGAATGGATATAGTTGATTTTGTTTACCTAAAAGCCAAAATTTGAACAAATACAGAATTTTGAATATGTAATAATTTTCTATCAAAACAATATACTAGATTACCGACAACTATACGAATTCGCACAAATGGGCAAACAGATATTTTTTATAAACTACGTAATGTTTGGTTATCATCTACTTCACTTTTACACAAATTTTAAAAGTTTACTTTATTATAAAATTCTTATAATATTCTCGTACAAACCTACCAGTTGAAATCCAAAAACTTCTTTGTACACAATCTACTATTGGTTTTTGTTGGTAATCTAGTTTATTTTGAAAAGGTAATTCTTGAGAATTGTCTTTAGTATATTTTAGAGAATTCTCATTTATTTTATTGTATTTTAAGTCTAATACAGGAAAAGGAAATTCAAAATTTGCCGAAATATTTGGAACTTGTTTCATCATCTCATGGACGTTGTAAAGCTTTTTTATGCTGTTAAAGTGATCATAAGGTTGAGGGGATGATATTATTTCATAATCGAACACTCTTTCTTGCCGTGTGCGAGAATATTTAGGTTGATATTTTAAAATATCCTTTATTCCTTTATTAATATCGAATCGTTGAACTCGAAAGTGATCTTGACGTTTTTGTTTTGGTTTACGGTGAAATATTTGAAACGTACGTATACGTTTTTTATCTTTCTTTTTTTGTAACTTTACTATTACCGTTGACCTCGTATGTAATGTTGTATCTTCATTAATAGGCGAATTAAAGTTATTATTAGAAAGCACAAATGAATTTTGGTATTTATGTCTTATCTCATTTAAATCCTCTTTTTTGTTTATATATCTTTTATGTAAAAATGTATTATTTGTTAGTAAAAAGTTATTATCCTTTTGTAAATTGTTATTTTTGCATGTCACAGTCTGTGTTGAGTGAAACTGTTTAGGCGGATCAGTATCTAAAAATAAGAAAAAATGTTTTTTGAACCACGAATCTTCACTCTTAGTTGATACATCTTGATCTTCTAATGTCTCAGATTCAACAAAATATCTTTTGTATCTTCTTGTTGGTAACTGAGGAATTTTGTTTAAAATAAATTTTCCTATATCATCTACTTTATGATGTTTATGTGCTTGATACCGAATAAGATTTGAAAATTTGTTATCATCTTGTTCTTTTTGATAATTTAAATAATATTTATAGCCATTGACATAATCATTATATGATAACTTATTACTTAGCCCTTCGAAACTTGTATCTTCGGTAGTTGCATCAGACTGATCATTTTGTTCATAGCTATTTGTTGTTATTGTTTCAAGAAAAACTATTTTATTTTCTTTATCTAAATTTGTATTCGGATATTCTAGTATATCAAATGTCTCTTTATTATTGTTCCTATTATTTTGATTGTGCCTAGATGATCTTTCCACCTTCTTCATAGATTTTTTTTTAGTTGTCAACGTATTTATTTCGCTATTCTCTTTACCTTTCGATAATAGTTGTTCAAAAATTGTGAGCATTGAAAAGTCATCACCTGAAATAGGTATTGTATACTTAGAAGGGGAACTACTTTCGTTAATAGTTTGCAGAGGTGTATACTTCGTGGTTCTGCGACTGTCGCGTGAATTTGCTACAGTAGTATTAGAAGGGTGTTTTTGGGTAGACTTCGTAGGTTGTATATGCTTGAGGTCTTTATTGGGAGTTTTGGTTGAATTACAATTTTTTTTGGTTATTTCTACATATTTTTGTTTTGTTGCCTCTTTGATCTTTTTCATTTCTTCGTTATAGTCATGAGATATTTTATTTTTAACTTTGTTAAATACATTTTTAATTTTCTTTTGTAATTTATTTTCTATATTTTGAGCCAATGTCGAACACTCTTCTTTTATAGATCTCTGAAAGAGATGATTTAGTGATTTCTTTTTGGTTTTCTTAATACTTCTAGTCGTGGTATACTTGTTTTCATTTGAATATGCTTTTAAATCCAATATCGACGAATATGTTGTCTCAATAATGGTATTGGTAATAACATTAGCTAGAGAGGGTTCATGTCCTGCAATCATTTGTATTTCTCTATGCTTGATTTCATTCAAAACTGATTCAATTTCAGCTGTGCTGAGAAATTCGGTATCATCATTAGTTGACCTCGGGGACGATAAGTCAAAAAAGTTATTGGAATTTTCTAGAATGCTAAAATCTGGCAGTGTAGATGTAGTATTTATTAATTTAATATAATTAAAGTCTTTTTTTAATTTATCTGTTTCAATAGATTTAAAAATGTCTCTAGTATTATTTGTAACTTCTTTATAGGCTGTAAAAATATCACAATATTTTCCATAGCATTTAGTCGGTTCGTATTTATCAAAATCATTGAAATTTGTTTTCTTACAAGCTATCTTTCTTCTAAATTTAAGTTTATTTTTGTTTACTCGGATAGGTAGGTTTTTGATCTCATATCTGTCTGTGTGTTTTCCATCACTTTCCAAATTATTATAATCTTGATTTCTTTTCATGAGCTCTATATTATGAGGCATGGATACATTATTTCCGGCTATAAAGTTATTTGTCATACTTTTAAATATAGGGCGAGCGTTGAGAAATACTATAAATACAAATATCCTGAAATAGATAGAAAAGTTATTCAATTTGAGTTTAATACACGTTTTCTAGTTAACAGAAAAGTTTATATTCTTTTAATTCTTTAAACAAAATTCATTAAAAATTAACAACTACGAAAAAAGACTCATAGCAATATACATGTATATACAATAGTTGTTATATATGATAAAAACTTATTAATCGATTCCCCTAAAAATAATAAACTACTAACAAGGAAATTATATTACAAATAATTTTGTTTTACCGTATCGAAGTTCATTTAATTTAAATAACCTAGAATTTGTAGATCCAAATCTGCAATTACAAAAATACTACCTTTTGTAGTTTCACAAGTTTTACTACAAATAATAATATATTTGAAACGTACCATAATAAATCTAAAAATAACATTACTTCATTATATTAAAACGGTATTCAATAAGTCATAATGTATTTTATAAAATTTAACGATGTCTGTGACAGTGACTATATTATTTCTGTCATTACACTATTTTCATGACACATATGTAATTCCATAAACTATGGAGACCAAAAAGTTTTAGTCATGACATATCCAAACTTCATGGTTTTAGACAAGTTCACACCTACTTTTCTAGCACTCTAGTTTTATTAAATAATCACAATATTCAGATAGATATCTGAAGTTATGAGAAACCTCCTGATGAAAACTTTTGCGTGAAATTAAAGTGAATTAAACATAACGATTTTTTTAAATAGTATGTAAGTATTATTTGGTTATACCATTTCATCGCTAAGAAACAGTTCTAGGTGCTTATTATGTAGATGCATTACCAAGAACTTGTCAGAATAAAATTATTTCTTTTCGTCTTAGTGCTGTTTAAAAAATTTGAAGGTATAAGATTTTTTTTATTTGGGTGTCGACCAAATTTTAATACTCTTAGCATGTTTATCCCAAAACAACATAAATGTTGAGATTGCCTGTTACATAACTACTTAGGTTACGCCTAAAATAACACTTTCGTAAACTATGTACTGACCTGATGCCTCAGGGACACTTGGAGGTTCTACAGATCAAACTTTTACATTAAAAACGTGTACCCGGAGTTTGTATCATAAATTTAAACAGGTGACGAAGAGAACGAGATTTAATCACTTAAATGTGCACCGTAATAATCATTTTTGTAATTATGCCGTTTGTAGGATACCCTTATTAAGTACAAAGTTAACTATAACAATATAATTTGATGTAATATGAAGTACCTATTTCACACAATATATGTGAAAGGCTTTTTTAATTTATGAAATAGTAAAATTAAAGATAATATAAAATATGCACAATGAAATAGATATTTAAGAATATTTTAAAATGTAAGCCATTTTACATACAGTTGTACAAATTTTCAGTTTTTCAGTGCTCGGGAAAATTAAACACGATTTCACCATCCAACTCGGCCACTTAAGCACTTAAAACGTCGCTGAGATGAATGGTTCAACTTTAGCGTTCAAAAGTTAAGAGGCAAAGAATAAGTCTACAATTTTATCTGAAAAGCTGGAGGGTGTCTATTACAATTACATTTACCAAGCGATGAGTTCCTCTAATATGTAATTATAGTTGTTGATATTATTTATATAACTGTCGTATTATTTTCTATACTTTATAATTTTTAAAGACATTTACATTCATATTTCCCATTCTTTATTAATAATTCGAATCAAAATGAGATTCGTTATTTTTGCGTAGAATAAGTACTAATTAAACTTTTACAACTGCTTGTTTTGTATAATACAATTTGTTTTTAATTTAATAATATAATCAATATCACTTATTTTATATATAAATAGAATTAATTATATAGAATAATTCTATACCGAGACCGAAAACCACTTATTATTTAATTTACAAGTTAAAGGTGGGCCTTTTAAACTTGAAAGGAAAAATGGATTATATAAAAGCACAGCGCTCTCAAAGCTACGTTTTGAAGGCTTTTAACGTTACTGTACACACTTAACTAAAAATATCATTGAGAAAAGATATCATAATGTGTTTATTTTAAATAGGAAAATGATGTAAACAGAAATTTTGGTTTGAATAATATTTTATATGAATACAAAATGTAATGATACAATTTACACAATACGTATCAGTCTACAAATTTATATATATAATACAGTCTATAAATTTAAAAGTTTGTGAGTTTATTTATGTATGTGTATATTTTACTCGTTTACAGTAAAATGACTGGTCGGATTTCGACGAAATTAAGCACACAGATACACTATGAACTAGCCCTAGAGTCAGTAGCGGATTTAGGCCTAGACCCGTGAGGCCCGGGCCTGGGGTTAATACGTAGCAAATTTTGAGGGACGCCAAAATTCTTAAGACGACTAAAATTAAAAATCGATTAGGTTTTCTGTAAGCAGGAAAACCAAATTTTTAAGTTTATTTTCTTGCGGTCTTACAATCTAAACATAGTACTTACCATATCAATTTATTTGTTAAAATAATTAATCTATATATACTGTTACGAAAGAAAAAGAGCGCCATATCGACTTGGGCCTAGGGCGCCATCGAAGCTAAATCCACTACTGCCTAGAGTAATACATGTTCCCGGGGGAGAAGCCAACTCCTTTGCCAACTCGTGGTTGCGGGACTGTGGTCGCAGGTACATGTTACCCACAAAGTTAGGCACCAAGGTTAGGAACGCATCCCAGCGAAGCAAGGGTAAGTCACTTGTTAAAACATAAATATAATTAGAATAATGTTATCTGTGTTATTTAGTTTTGTAACAAACAGCTACGAGTAACTACTTGAACCGAAATAAGCGATCAAGTTTCTACAAAAGTCGTTTACGATGCTGACTATTCTAAAGCTACTTTAAAGTAAAAATTCAGAGCCAATGTTATATCTAATAATAACATAATTATAATTTAAGTTATTAACATAGTACCTATGTCCTTCGTATTTTTAGGTTTTTTGTTAATATTACATAATTTATATTATATTTCCATTTTTTAAATGACATGTTTTTTTTTGATAACTAAATTTTCTATATCTTATATATGAATAGGAATGAATGTTCGTATGTATGTCCTCTATGCATTCCTAAACATTCATACGATTGTGATGAAAATTTTATGCGTTCCTAAATTCAAGCTTAAGGACACATTCGAGCGAAGCAATGGTAAATCGCTAGTATTATATAAATACCTATACTAGCGACTCTCCCTCGCTTTTGCTCGTTTTCGTCCTTAGGTTGAATACCCCATATAAACTTTCATCCCCACTTTCGCCACCTGACAGGATGATTTCCAGAATAAAAAATATCCTATGTCCTTCCCAGGGTCTCAAACTATCTTCTTACCAAATTTCATTTAAATCGGTGTAGTAGATACCCCTACAACCTCACAAACTCACAAACTTTACCTCTTTATAATATTAGTATAGAAGTGAAAGAATATAGTTTCGGAGATTACCTCCTATATACACACTGACAAACTTTACCTCTTTTAGAATATTAGTATAGAATATAAAACTTAAAATAATTAACGATATCACTCATACGAAAATACGAATATGTTGCCGCCAATTGAATCACAGAAAGCGTGAAATAAACAAAAAAAAACCATAAAAACAACAGTGAAAATAAACATTGGAATTTTTAGTTGAATGTAGTTTTGTGAAATAAAATTCATACCAAAGAGGAAATAGTGAAAGGAAATGGCATCAAACATATTTAGCGTCACATCCTTCCGTTTCTATAAAAGCTTAGCCCATTGTTATGTTGGCATTTATTATTATTGATACCTTTATATTTTATTTAATACTAGCAACTCAACCTCGCTTTGCTCGGGTTCGTCCCTAAATACATACGTTTAAATGGATATAAATAGTTATTAGTATTATATTATAGATGTTTTATTACTTATTCTATTATTTGAGGCTAAAACAATTCCATCACAGTAAAGATCATAAAAATCGATTCAGCTGTTCTTGAGTTATAAATTTTGTAACTAACCTGACTTTGTTTTATATAAATAATACATATATATACCTATAAGTAGAACATGATTATGAAAAGATGACTATTTTGAATAATTAATATAAATTAAAATTTAGGTAGGTACCTGTCGTTACAAGCTGTAAATTTTTTTTTATTATTCTCATACTATTTGCTTATTTTATATAGCTTACACATGAAAATATAATAAATATTTTCATATCATTTCTACAATATATTCTGAAATAATGAATAATTCTCATCAACAGATGCTTTCGAGTGAAACTCACGAGTTAAAATACGGCTCGTACAAATTTTTCCTTTACAGTAGCTAGCTCGGTAACATTTTAACGTTTACTTCTTCGATTACACTCTATACAGATAAATAACATAGAAGTGTCTGTTTGTTATGTCGAAATAACAGCTTTTTACTAATGCATATATACGGTATTTATAAGAACAACACATTTTTTAAATTTTTTGACTGTCTGTCTGTCTGTTTGTTCCGTCTAATCTCCGAAACGGCTGGGCCCATTTTGACGGGACTCTCACTGGCAGGTAGTTGATGTTATAAAGAGTAACTTAGGCTACTACTTCTACTACTTTTATTTCAGTAAAAGTATTAGGGTTTCGCTCAAAAAAACGTATCTAGCTAGCTAGTAATAAAATAAATTTAATATTGCAGCTCTAAAATTGTTAGGTATATTGTAAAATGTATATAGTTATATAAAAATACTTGGCAAGAATAATTTCAACATAATAGAAGCAAATCGTATCATTTTATTATATAGGTTTGTAACCCCAAGCAATGGTAAAGGGTAATAGAACGGAGGCTGAACGAGGAGTGTTACATTTAATTCGTACTTGAACAATACGGTAGGCTTACGAAAATGGCGTGAACGCCGCTGCAAGTGTAATTGTTATAAGTCGGAAGAGCTGCTAAATGTCTTTGTAATGTTAAACAACATGAAATAAAAACATTACCTAAATATGTAGATTATTTTATGGACATAGATAGCACACAAAGAGAGGAATTCAAAGTAATAAATCTCAAAATATGATACACATTTATATGTGCACCACCTGCTATATTTTTTTTTATTTATTTAATTTTCATTCAGACATAGGTCCATAGTTTAATATGTATTACCTAACAACATTTAAAATTTAATATTTAACAATAACTTTGAACTTAATACTAATAGGAACCTTTAATATGTATGTAATGTAATGTATTGTGCGTTGATTTTATCTATCAGAAATCTTCGTGGGTGTTCACTCATAAGACATTCATAATATTATATTAAACCATACTGTACATAAATTTTATATAAGAAAATGTTATTTCGCTCGATTCTCCCTAGTTTAGTAGTAGTCTAGCGACATGACACAGTGCGGCCACTTCTTATCTTTACCTATAGATATAAGTCTTCTTCAAACTTTGAAAATACTCTTATATTTAGCTAATGACTGATTTAAAGGAATTTAGTATAAAGGCCGTTAACATCAAAATTATGTAATGCGCTCATATAGGTAGAATAACTCGCACTGAACAAACAGTTATTTTGCATATTCATTAAAATATTTTATGATTAATTAATGTAAAACTTACCTAAAAATGCTTATAAATACCTCGATTTTATTAATTTGGCCACTACAAGTGAATGTAAAAATTGTGTTTATTTATTAATTTATTAACTATCTTAATTATTATTTATAACTTAACGAGTTCATATAACTTATCTAAACTTTCTAATGATCAACATTATAACATTGTTATATGGGAATTCGAGTGTATGTGTAGGAATTCATAAGTTAAAAAAACATACCAAGGAACAAACATACATTTATTTTTTCATTTCAAACACATACAAAAGCTTATACCATTTTACTTTGAAACAAGTTAAAACTTGTAAACACAATAAATATTCACGCTATCCATTTATATTGTGCTAAGATGAAAATGATGATGTTCTCCTGGCCGATTCCGGCTACGGCGGCCAATCTCATTGAAAAAAAAATTGGAAATAATGGCGTATTATTTACTGCTCGATTTGTGAACATAATAATATTAATATATTATTATGGTCTTAAATAATGTAGGTATTAATTAATTACCTTGGCGACCGAGCTTCGCTCGGTGTTTTTTTGGAAAATCGTGTTTTTTGGCGAAAGGTATTTTTATAAATATATATATATAAATATATATATATATATATATATATATATATATTTATATATATATATTTAAACACAACTATTAAACCTTATTTAAACACAACTATTAATCCAAATCGTTAGAGCCGTTACTGACATACACGAAATAAATTTATACAGTTTGTTCCAGAGAAGTGTCAAGCGGAAGTCCAGAGATAGAGCACCCCTTGGGGTACACGAATCACCCCCATATAGCTATGTTACGGGATTGTTCATAGTTTTTGAGTTATTTTTTTTCTGAATTTTTGAGAATTTTCAAACCACTTAAAAAAGTTCTAAAAGAAAGTAGAAGACATTTTCAATTTTTTTTTGTAACTAAATCTTCATGACTTGTAATTTTATGCTTAAAATAATCAGCTTCGTAACTTTGATGAAAATTATGTTAATGTAGGTGAAAAGTGAAAAATTTTCAACTCTAAATTAAAAACTTAAACAGGTGACTTCATGGTTCCTAAGTACTCGTATGTCTCAAAAGTTTTCCAGACTCTCAAATTCCATAATCATTAAAAAAGTAGTACTCAATAGGCTCCTTTGGCTAAAATCGACCTTCAAAGATAGCGAGGTGTTTTTTTTTAAATTATCCATCTGATTACAAACTTTCTTTGGGCCATTTAATATTATAAGATTAGCTATATAGCGTATATCGTAATACAACCAAAGAAGAAATAATACGTGCCAAATTCATTTTACATATTACGTAAGTCCTACCAAAAACCTAAGACAAATTTGCTTTGATGTTTGATTTAGAGAAGTATTATGTTCAAAGACATTCAAGAACTCTACCAGTCTCGGTTTACTTAGGTTATTTGTATCTTGATCCCAGGGCATTGTCGACTCAATATAATTGAATGGCTCTTGAATCATTGTATTCCTTCTCTAAGGATATTTGTTCATCGAACGGACTGATTAAATTCAATGTATTTATTCATCTTATGTAATTTAATTATAAGATTTACAAAAATAAGTTTTAATTTAGAAAGTTAAATATAAAAGTAAAAGATGCTTTGATAAACAAGTTTTTTTTTTTGTTTGGGTAATTGAGAGCTCTATATCATTACTTTCCAACTTCATCATGACAACCTACCATGTTATTTTATGAATATATAATAATAATTATTTATATTATTATTTTGTTGTCACCGAGTTACTTTAACTTTCTAAAGTCTAAATTCAGCTCGATCAGATCAGACAGTAAACGGTGAATTTTCAAACGGAAAAATCAAACCGACATCAGAAAAAACAGGTTAAATAAAAACCTATTGTAAAATTAAAAGTTATTTCATATTATAAATGTTCTCTCCTAGCCGATTCCGGCTACGGCGGCCAATCTCATTGAGATTAGCCAACTGCGCAGGAGATATTATAGTGCTCAAGTGTACGCGCAGACACAAGTGCACTCTCTATTCCTATCACTCTCATACTCCGGTGGGACGACCACTCGACACGACCGGAGAGAGTTAAGGCGCAGGACCGACGGCTTTACGTGCTCTCCGAGGCACGGGGGTGAGACACCGCCAACTTCCTAACTCCGGGCTGTTACTGAGGCTTACTATACAGAAAGACTCAATAACTAAACTTGGCCCGACCCGGGACTCGAACCCAGGACCTCCGAGTGTGCAGCCGTACTTGCTAGCCACTACACCACCGAGGCATATTATAAATACTCGTAATTTGGATGTATAAAAGTTATACGATAAACAGATTTCAGCTCACACACTGTCCTATGGGAAAAATAAAGATTTCACTAAAGATTTAAAATGTCACGTACGAGTTGCCTGATATTTATGCACGTTTATAAGAAAAGTTCTGATCTAGTCATACCGAGCGCTATGAAAATACCTCTAAAGGGCGATAATGATTTTTATTTCAACTACTTCTCAATAAAAATATTTTTTTAGTAGATATATTATAATCTTAAAAGTTATTTTTAATATATTAGAAATAATATGTGCGCAATTAATTTTACAGAACTACTAGTTATAAAGTAGATCAAACGATACCGCTTGAGTATTCCTTTCTGTACGCTTCTTTACAAAACGGAGGCTATGCTTAGCCACACTGACAGTAGCTAGGGTTGCCAGTAATTGTAAAAAATAAAATTGAATAATATCCAATATTATTTTTACCGTCTTCAACTCAGATTCACATAGCCTCAGATTATCTACACTCTAGATGGAGCCATAGGTCACGTGATATTCGTGTGAAAATAAAAAGCTTAATACAACTTTGTTGTGATAGAACAAGACAAAAAAATTCTAAAAAGAAAAACAATAAAATTTCTCTCTGACCTTTTTAACCGACTTCCAAAAAAGAGGAGGTTCTCAATTCGTCGGAATCTTTTTTTTATGTATGTTGACTGATTACTCGAAGACGCCTAAACCGTTTTGGAAAATGTTTACCTTATTATGATACCTAAACAGATATTTTCGAAGTCGGTGCCAACCGACAATATTTTAATATATGAATATCTAATAGGTAAATATGTCTTTTACGTATCGAAATATATTAGATTTGCTTTGCATCGGCTGGCACCGACTTGGAAAATGTCTGATTAGGTATCTATTCTAAATGAAACCCCCCGTTTGGTTATTTTTTACATTTAAGTGCCTGGAAGTCAGCTTTTATTCATTTTTTTTAAGTTTTAGTAACTTCATTAAAAGTACCAATATAATATTTTGAAGATGAGCATACTAACACTACTGTATCCAACACATTTTGTTACTCAGAAAATAAGTAACGTCTGGTGGCCCTGGTGCCTAGTTTATTTTTAATTATTGTCATTATTTTTATATAGCTTCAAATATATCAGAAACGTGATACTTTAAATAAGATTTATAAGCTGTTTATTAATAAAATAATCCAAGTTAACTAAATCCACACAGAAATTTTAATACATACATAATATAATAAAATTGTAACTAAGCCGAATCATTACATTAAATATTTTTTGGAAATTCTTATTGAAATAAACATTATTAACGATACAGAGGCCGAATCTGTCTGTCTGTCTGTCTGTCTGTTACCGCATCACAGAAAACCACTGGAGGGATTTTGATGAAATTTGGTATGGTGATGGCTGGTTATCCGGGTCAACATATAGGATACTTTTTACCGCGAGAAAATATCTGATTTCTGAAAAAAAATACAAAAACTGTAATATAAGAGTATACTAATTATATAAAACCCAAGAATTTGGTTTTTGGTCATCTGAACACGGGCGGAGCCGCGGGCAATGCTAGTTATTACATTAATGAGATAAAATTCATGATGCATCGTTTGATAATAGTTAATGTTATGCAGAGACACGGCTATGCTCCTCAATCCTGTCTACTGATTTATTAATAATTAATTATAGTTTTTAATCACACTTTATTGTTTTATTTATTTTATATACTTACAATCATGGCATGTATATGTATGTACATAGGTATATCGCGATTCTGTCCCTTTTTGTAGTTGTAACTGGTTTGTGATTTGACTTTACTTACTTTGACCGGAAACGAATAACGCAAGATGCCTATTCCGATCTTTTTAATCAATTAAAATTGACATTAGCTATTATCTATACTAATATTATAAAGAGGTAAAGTTTGTGAGTTTGTGACGTTGTAGGAGGTAATCTCTGGGTCTACTGAACCGATTTAGATGAAATTTGGTAAGAAGATAGTTTGAGACCCTGGGAAGGACATAGAATACTTTTTATCTGGGAAATCATTTCTTAAGGGGCTGAAAATGGAGATGAAAGTTTTTATGGGAAATCAACCCAGGGACGAACCCGAGCGAAGCGAGGGTAAGTCGCTAGTATTATATAAAATATTAATTATGATTATATATCGAAGTTTATAACAAAAAGCCATATCGATGTCACACAGTATCACGAACACTAGCACTTAAATAAATACTCGGATAAATAAAAGTAGATTACGGTTCGTTTCGGTTCGTTTATTTTTAACTTAATCTTGTATTCAGTGCTTTTTAACGTCCCACTGCTGGTCACGGGCCTCCTTTAATACGAATGGGATCAGACCATAGTCCACCACGCTGGTCAAGTGCGGGTTGCCGGACTTCACATGTCTTTCGAAAACTTGCTAGGTTCTCTCAGACATGCAGGTATCCTCACGATATTTTCCTTCAACGTAAGGCAAGTGGTAATCATGTTAGAAATGATTCGCACATGAAAATATCAGAGGTGCGAGACCCGGGATTTGAACCCGCTTCACTCGGTTTCTCAAGCGAGCGCGTTACCACTGGGCTACCACTTAATCTTATTTAAAAAAATATTTTAAGAAACAAAGGCACACTAATGAGTAAACAAACAATAAGTACTAGAAGGATAACTCTCATACATATGCATTTTGCTTGACAACCTCCGGATGGAAATATTCAATATCGTCAGAATTTCAATAGAGTACCCAACTTTGAGAGAAAATTGGAGAGATCTGAATATTCTTCGGCAATTTCGAAAAAATATATGTTAATCTATTCGAGGATCCATTTTCATAAATTGATTGCTTCGGGCCAATATTAAAGTATTGTTAAGGAGTGCTGCCTGTTGTAATCTATGATTTTTTTGCTACTGTATTTTATTTTGTATGGCATTTATATTATACATTTTACTAGTCTTTTCAGGCGGTTCCACCCGCGTGCCCCGCTCCTAAGTGTGACATAAGATGAATCTAAACCTTCCATAATAAATAGTTTCAAATCACACTTATAGATTTAGTAATACGCACGTTTATACAAACAGATTTTTCAGTTTTAAATATATTATGTTTGATTCACAAAAGTTAAATTTTATATTGAATTTATAATAATTAATTTATACTCTTCCTTTACTGAAAATCGGTAACAATCTAATAGTGCCATTATCTTGAAACTTTTACATTAAAGTTTCAAAATTCAATTTTGTTTAATTTCACAAAACATACACTTATTTATATAAAAATATTTTTCATATAGTAAACCAAACAATCAATAAAGCAAATTCACCAAAATCGAAATAGAAATATATATATATATATATATATATATATATATAAAACTTTCTACTTTAGCTATATGCTGAGCAATGCTATCTGCCAGTGACATTTTGTATTGATAAAAACGCTCATGTATCATCATTTTAGTCATCTCGGATTTTTGTTCATATATAGACTCAAGTTTGGTCATCACCTCAAGCGCTGATTCGCAATTTTCGATGAGTGCTATTTGATTAAAATCCATAGCCGATGTTAATATAAACATTGCCATCCCATCATCTTTGTTCCATTGAGTCGCATTTCCTTCTGGTTTTAGCGTGTAGATATCTAACCCTTTGGCACGGAGGGCACATTTTATTTGAAAGTTCCACTGTTTAAAATTAGTTCCATCGAATTTTTCTAGGTTCATTGTCTTTCCAAACTCCATTTTAGGTTATATGCAGCACGCGGTTTTACTGTCAAATCACACTTAGTACTTTACTGTTTTCTCTGCTCTTTGTTTATCACCAATTGTTCACTTACGTGGACCTGGGCCCATAACCTATTGAGATTAGGTTAATAAACAAGACTCCTGATGAAAAGTTTATTTATATTCACACTTGCACAGTAAGTAGACGCTAGACGCTTGCTTTACTAAACCGGAAGGAGGAAATAAAGTAGTGACGCCATCAGGTGTTACAATATAAAAAATAAACAGGCAAACACTTATTTTATACAGCCAACTAATAAAATAAAATTTAATCCAATAAAATATATCAGAAACGTGATACTTTAAATAAGATTTATAAGCTGTTTATTAATTAAATAATCCAAGTTAACTAAATCCACACAGAAATTTTAATACATCTATACATAATATAATAAAATTGTAACTAAGCCGAATCTGTACATTAAATATTTTTTGGAAATTCTTATTGAAATAAACATTATTATCGATACAGAGGCCGAATCTGTTTGTCTGTCTGTCTGTCTGTTACCGCATCACAGAAAACCACTGGAGGGATTTTGATGAAATTTGGTATGGTGATGGCTGGTCATCCGGGTTATTTTACCGCGAGAAAATATCTCATTTCTGAGAAAAATTACAAATCTGTAATATAAGAGTATAATAATTATATAAAACCTAAGAATTTGGTTTTTGGTCATCTGAACGCGGGCGGAGCCGCGGGCATTGCTAGTTATTACATTAATGAGAATGTATGATGCATCGTTTGATAATATTTAATGCTATGCAGAGACACGGCTATGCTCCTCAATCCTGTCTACTGATTTAGGATGAATCTAAACATTCCATAATAAATTGTTTCAAATCACACTTATAGATTTAGTAATACGCACGTTTATACAAACAGATTTTTCAGTTTTAAATATATTATGTTTGATTCACAAAAGTAAAATTTTATATTGAATTTATAATAATTAATTTATACTCTTCCTTTACTGAAAATCGGTAACAATTTAATAGTGCCATTATGTCGAAACTTTTACATTAAAGTTTCAAAATTCAAATTCGTTACTAATTTTACAAAACATACACTTATTTATATAAAAATATTTTTCATATAGTAAACCAACAATCAATAAAGCAAATTCACCACAATCGAAAGAGAAACATCTACATATATATATATATATATATATATATATATATATATATATATAAAGATATATCTATATATATATATAGATATATCTTTATATATATAATTCTTCTGTGAGTGTGTATGTCACTGAACTTCTCTCAAACGACTGGACCGATTTTGATGAAATTTTTTGTGTGTGTTCAAGGGGATCTGGGAATGGTTTAGATTCACAATTTTTTTAATAGAAAATAATATATTAAAAAAAGTTTGAAATTTTCAAATTAAAGACGTGTAGACAGGACAACGTCTGTCGGGTCCGCTAGTATATATATATATATATATATATATATATATATATATATATATATATATATATAATACTAAATCACGAGTGGAATCTACACCACAAAAGTAAGCTCTTAATATAAACTACTAATCGTTAGCTAATTTATCAAGACAAGGCTAGATCTAAATCTTTTAGGGATTCGTGTTCACGCAGGTACACTGAAAGTAAGCCTAATTTATTACATTTCTTTCCATGATTAACCCACTTTCGAGGAAACAATGGCAAAAGCTTTTTAGGTGCACCTTTTCCTCTTTTGCCAGCTATAAAATCTGTGCTAAGCTTCACTTCAGCTCATACTTAAGATGTGACCTTATTTTGTAAATAAGTTCTATTTATATTTACTTAGAAACTGCATAATGCCATTTATTGCATATTAAAATAATATAATAATACTATGTCACAGTTGTACTTCAAATTTTTGTTCCATTAAAAGTAATTTTATGCCTCCAGGTAAAAATCTAAGAAATTAATTAAATTTTTAAGAAATCTATTGTTAACTGTAACGCCGGCGTGTCCGCGGTCGTGGTGGGATTAAAGAAAAACTAGAAGATACTGACTTACTGTCAAACCAATACAATACATCTAATTACGTTAATTATAAGCAGCCACATTATATCGCATTTACTCTGTGTTGTTCAAATATTAGTTAACTGAGGTGTTTACACGTTGCGGTAGGAGGTGCTGCGCGGGCCACACTGCCGGGACTAGCCCGTCGGTGCGGCGGCTGGAGCGGGGCCATTTCGGTGGTCCTGCGTATGGCGAGGGATGTCGGCAGCCATTTTGGTCCGGAGGTGGGCCGACGGTAGGGGGGCCGCGGGGGAAGAGGAGTGTCGGTATGGCGATGCGCCGCTCGTCCCTATCTCCCGCGGCCTAGCGGGGCCACCACCGTTGATGGTGGACGCGGTGGGGCTGCAGGGGAAGGGGAGTGTCGGCGTTGTCGCATCCGCTTCTCCTGCAGCCGTTTGTGTTTGGGCCCACTTCGGTGGGCGGTGTTTGTGTGGTGTGGGGCTGCTGCGGGTACTTCTCTGATCAGCAGAGTGGACTTAGGAGCGGCCTCACTTCTGCTTGGGTTGAGAGTCTTCCCATAATGGGGTTGTCCCGCTTGGGGCGGCCTCATGGTTGGTGGCTTCGGCCAACCGTCGGGGCGTCGCGGTTGTATGCGAGAGCGATCCCGTGGCGTCCCACATGGCGGCAGGGGGGGGAAGTTGGGTTTTAGTGGGTATGCCGGTCTCATTAGCCGGAGAGTCTCCACATAACCACCCCGGGGGAAGTCGGGTGGTATCCGTAATAGGATTTCCCAACTATAAAAAAAAAAAAGGTGTTTACACGTCACGAGATAATAGTCTAGCTAATTTTCGTACATCATTATAGAATATTATACAATATATGTACATTGTACATTGTTCAAGTACCTATCTGACGGCATCTATATTTAACAAACAGGTTTATGATATTGTGTTCAGCCCTTTTTAACGTCTCACTAGCCCAATAGCGGAGCGAAGCCAAGAGTCACACAGGGAGGTGGCCCACTTCGGTGGGCGGTGTACCATGCGGGTTGCTCCTGGCGCTTCTCTGACGGTAAATTTAACCGTGGAGGCAACCTCTTGGTCGTGTGGTCTGCGTCGGCAGACCTGCCGTCGGAGGGTCGTGGTTAAGTGCATGAGGGATCCTGCGATGTCCCATTAAGACGGGGGAAGGTTCTGTTGAGTTTTAGTGAGTAGTACTGGCTTTTCTTCGGCTATTTTTTTTTCGGACTGACCATTCCCCTCATTTTTAACTGCCTGATTTATAAAGGTATCATAATGTACCCGTTCGCGTCATCACTATTGCCACAGGCCAGTATAATCAATTATTATCTATTTTATTATACATTAAAATAGCGAAACCTTACAAGTAATACTTTAGAAATAATCTATATATACATATAATAAAATTGTAACTAGGCCGAATCTGAAAATATCTCATCTCTGAAAAATCTATACGAAACGTTAAAACTTAACTTATATATTGACAATTTAAGTAAAAATATTTTTGCGATTATATTCTTCTTACAGACGGTGTCTACCAAAAAAATTATACAATAATAACTAAGTAATAACTAACTTTTGAGACGTCTCGTGACCTCGTATGCTTCATTCGAAATATCAGGAATAAGAAAAAACTGAATAAAACCGTGAGAGAATCCGATAAAATAATTTTATTTACAACATAATTTATTAACTTTAGACTCACTATTATTTCAGTTTGTAATACAGATATATTGTGCAATTATTGCCGCTATCACAGAGTTAATATGCAGCAATTATGACATACAACACACGATTCGTGAATAAATGTTACAAAGCATGGAAGGTACGTAAATCAAACAATTAAAGTGTTGAACAAACATACGAACCACTAAGTGCCATAGTCTGTCACTGCGGTCTCGTAAAACCCAATTGTTCAAGATACACGCGCAATATACGTACCCCACGAAATGGTAGCAAATAAAATTATATTTGCTCACAATCTGGTCGAAAATGAACCATAATAGATTCGCAAAGTGTACTTCATATAACAATATACGAATTATGTGAAAATATGTTTATATTTTATGCAATATATGGTACGGTTTATTTATTACTAACATTGCCCGCGGCTCCGCCCGCGTTCAGATGACCAAAAACCTAATTCTTAGGTTTTAAATATTAGTATACTCTTACATTGCAGTTTTTGTTTTTGTATTTTTTCTCAGAAATGAGATATTTTCCCGCGGTAAAAAGTACCCTATATGTTGACCCGGATAACCAGCTATCATCATACCAAATTTCATCAAAATCTGTCCAGTGGTTTTCTCGTGATGCGGTAACAGACAGACAGACGGACAGACAAAAATTCTAAAAACTATAGATTCGGACTCTGTATCGATAATAACGTCTATTTTAATAAGACTTTCCAAAAAATATTTAATGTACAGATTCGACTTTGTTAGAATTTTATTATATGTATAGATTTGTTTTATGTGATACGATGTTTACCATGTTTTATGTTTTTCGATTTCTTTTTGAGTTATGAAATTCCGATTCTTCGGCACCGTTACAGATAATAAAATTTCAAATGTTTCGATTATAAGAATGATGTATCAGTGACTATGAGAACCTCAAGACTTATCAGGTTTGCTTAGTTTGTTTGTCGCACTTTAAATTATATAATACTAGCAGAACGCGCGGCATCGCTCGCGCTAAAACTACAAAAAAAAACTCTAAAAAGGTAGTTTCATGTAAACTTTCATTCCCTATTACCCCCTTATAGGATGAATTTTCAAAAATGCTAAGACACGTATTTATTTAATTTTATTGATGAACATATATACCAAGTTTCAAGTAATTCTGTTAATAAATATTTTATGCATTGTATTATAACGTGTTTTCCCGTGGTAACTAAGTAATCTCCCACACAAAAAATCACGCCAATCCGTCTCTCCGTTTCGACGTGAAAGAAGGACAAACAAACAAACACATTTTCACTTTATAATATTAGTATGGATGTATAATGTATATATATATATATATACATATATATATATATATATTCTGTATATAATATATATATATATATATATATATATATATATATATATATATATATATATATATATATATTCTGTAACGCATATTATGTATATAACATAAATATTAATTAATTGACTAAAGATAAAATTATATTTGCGTGGATTGTTTACTATATTCTTATATTCGTAACAACAAAATTAAAATAATCATCCATACATTACCTATACGTATAACAAAATAATAAATACTCGTACATGATATTGGTACTTGTAAGCATAAGATAAAATTATATTTGCATGGATTTTTATTATGTTCTTATAACAAAATTAAAATCTTCATCTCTACATCTATACACGTAATAAAATTGTAACTAAGTCGAATCTGTGCATTAAACCTTTTTTTTGGAAAATCTGATTGAAATAGACATTATTATCGATACAGAGTCCGAATCTATAGTTTTTAGAATTTTTGTCTGACTATCTGTCTGTCTGTTTGTCTGTTACCGCATCACGAGAAAACCACTGGACAGATTTTGATGAAATTTGGTATGATGATAGCTGGTTATCCGGGTCACTTATGCACTTGGCCAGCGTGGTGACTATGGCCTGTTCCCCCTCGTATTGGAGCGACGCCGGTGCCCAGCTGTGAGACGTTAAAAAGGACTGGATACAATGCATAAACTAATAAATAAATGATTTTGGTAGGTACTATTAGGATTTTGTTAGAAAGCACAAAACTATGGCAATGAATAATCGTAGGTTCTTTAAGATTCTACATATTTCCATAGAAGATAAATATTATAAAATTTATTTAATAAAATAGTCGTTCATTAATAAAATAAGTACGAAAGGGTTTTAAGAAACTGACACTCGCAAAAGCAAAGTTTTGTGAAGGAAATCGAAGCTTTCTTATTCGCTATGTATTCCACATATATTATTGAGGTAAAACATTCTTTTTACTCTCAGAGTAGACTTTACAACAAATTCCCTTAAAGCCGGAAAATATGTTAACTTTTTCTTTTGTTCTTTATATCGTAAGCTTTACCAGATTTGTAGACCATATTTCCTTAAGTAAAATTCACAATAGGAAACAAATGCAATTGTGTCTTTATTGCTTTGCGAACTTTGACATCTATCTATACATGTAATTAAATCCTGAGTCGAATCTGTACATAAAATATTTTTTGGAGAATCTAATTAAAATAGACATTATTATCGATGCACAGAGAGAGAGAGAGTATAGTTTTTAGATTTTTTGTCTATCTGTCTGACTGTCTGGGGAGGTACGACGACAAAACCACTAGACAGATTTTGATGAAATTTAATAACATATAGGATACTTGTTACTGAGAGAATATATCTCATCTCTGAGAAATCTATACTAACCGTTAAAACGTTCCGAGTGTTTCATTAAATCATATGAAGTAATTTTAAATTCATAAATGAAGAAAATCGATAATATGTAGTTTTCAGTTCTTTAGATTCATCTCGGCTTCTAGCACGGAACGGACTTTACATTGGAACGCGCGTATCAGATCTTTCAACGGTTACTTAGAGACTTTGTCATGCAAATCAGCCACTCAAAATCTTAGACGAGACATCATTTAAATTGAAATATTGTAAATATTCCAGTAGGGAGTGAATGATTTTACTTTGATATTGCTACGACCGTAATCTCTGAGACCCTCCTGCGAATAATCAGATCTAACTAGGTCGTAAAGCCATACCCAACCTTTAATTACAAATGATAAATAGAAAATACGAGAAAATGTTACTTAAATTCATTCAGAGAAATAAATCTGGCTTTTCAAAGCCTTTCATTTTCCTTAGCCTACTAAATAAATAAAAAAAGTCATGACTTGTCCTGTTTTTGCTTCAAGTCCCAATAACAGCCCGGGCGGTGTACCGTACCCAGCCTTTCACAATTAACTAGTATCCCCAGGGATACCAGGATAAAAAATAATATAAAGAAAGAAAAGAAGAAGAAGAAGAAGGATTTACTTAAAGATATTTTTCAAGTCATAGGAAACGGATATAATAAATGTTGTATACAAACAAATAATACATAAATATGTCAGGACATAGTTACACACAGCACCATCTAGTTCCATGGTAAGCTACGAGGCTTGTGTTATGGATACCAGATAGTTGATACATTATACATATATAACTTTAAATACGTACATCATATTATAAATATAAACACCCATGACTGGAGTACAAACATTCGTGTTTACCACACAAATGAATGCCCCCAGCGGGACTCGAATCCGCGACCGCTAGCGCAGCAAGTAGGGTCACTACAAACTGAGCCAAACGTGTCGTCCGAACAGTAGTTGATTTTTTTTACCTTAGTAAGGTAGTAAGTATATACGTGCAATGGTGCATGGATCACTCAGAATGTAGAGGAATTTTAGTGCCACAAGTACATTTCTTAAATTTTCAATATGATTATGTTGAATTTTGAAAACTAAGCGATCAGAACAAAGCTTTACACCCATTGTATCCACGTTAGTAAATTTAATCATAACTTACATTTGAACTTAAATAAAACGTAATCAAATGCTATACATATATCCTCTTCAAATATTGAACGCATGCGTTAAACTTTGCTTACGTAATTTTAAGCTTAGAATTCAATTAAAATAAATTATACTTTATCATCGTGGTTTAGTTAGTGAAATTAAATATAATTATTTTTAATTACAAAATTTTAGTATTTATTTTATTATAATGTATTATCGGAATAAATCCAAACATTTAATATTTTTGAGTAATAAATAAACAATTTCAAAAATCCACTTGTTAAAATTTGTAGTCTGTGTCAAAAAAAAAACATTATTAAAACTCTTTAAATTTTAAGCAGGACTTAATTTTGTTGATTAAATATCCTATTTTGTACGACATACCTTCATACAAAATAGAATAATTAATTGAAAAAGTTAAGTCCTGCTTAAAATTTAAAAAGCTTTAAAAATCCAATAGTTAATATCCGAAATTTTTGTCGCTGTCGCGTCGTGCACGTTGTTGAATCCACTAATATCACAAACGCGAAAATTTGTGAGGATGGATGGAGGTTTGTAATTTTTTCACGCAAAAACTACTGAACAGATTTTAATGAAACTTTACATACATATACAGCTTACTAGCATTGCCCGCGGCTCTGCCCGCGTTCAGGTAACCAAAAACCAAATTCTTAGGTTTTACATATTAGTATACTCTTACATTGCAGTATTTGTATTTTTTTTTTAGTAATGAGATATTTTCCCGTGGTAAAAAGTATTCTATATGTTGACCCGGATAACAAACTATCGCCATATCAAATTTCATCAAAATCCCTCCAGTGGGTTTCTGTGATGCGGTAACAGACAGAGAGACAAAAATTCTAAAAACTTTAGATTCAGCCTCTGTATCGATAATAATGTTTATTATAATAAAATTTTCCAAAAAATATTTAATGTACAGATTCGGCTTAGTTACAATTTTATTATATGTATAGATACATATATACATCAGAGGAACCCATAAGCTATAATTTGTAAAGATAATAATAATACATGATTAAACTACTCGTGGAGAGTCAAGATAAAACGATGATAATATCACATATTATTATTATTTTTTTATTCCTGTTTTGCGGCTATTTCGTGTCACTGCGACCATTTCTGGTCTATTGTGATCATGATATCACATAATGTAAACAACCAGTTATTTGCGACCATGGTCGTGGTACTGGTCGCCTAGTTGTCATACAAACAATCAATACAAAAACAACATGTTACAAGTCATTAAATCTACCCACAAATTAATTTGAACATGTTTTCATTAGCAACATGTTGTAAAAGCGTTTTCCTATAACATAACTCTATTTGCAGCGGGACGAACTTAACCTACCTTATAAAGATTAACTCGGTCTCAACGTCCCGCTTGGGCAATAACGGGGAAGATTGAATACTGAGCACATATTTGCACTGGTAGCAAATCGTCCCCGAGCGGTTCTAATGTCGCGAAATAAAACGTACATCGCCTTCGTCCGTATAAAGGACTTAATATCTTACTTTTCAAGACACATGTAAAAACTTGGATTAATTGTAGGTAAGCTAAGTATGGATAAAAATTTCTAATGAAAATAGTATTTTTAGATATCAAAATTTATACTATTGTAAAGTATTAATTTTGTAGCAATTTATGTACCATTTAATTAAACTAGTGATCGAGCCGGGGTCGAAAATCAAGCATAATATGTTAAGATTGAACGTTATGGGTTTTATTTCGTGTCGTTTAGCTCAGTTTATAGTGACCCTACTTCCTGTGCCAGCGGTCGCAGGTTCGATCCCACTGGGGGCGTTCATTTGTATGATGAGCACGAATAATTGTACTTCAGTCATGGGTGTTCATATTTACTATAATATATATGTTTTTAAATATTATGTGTAGTGTTACTGTATCAACTATCTTGTATCCATAACACAAGTCTCGTAGCTTACCATGGAACTACGAGTATATGGTGCTGTGTTAATGTCCGAACATATTTATTTATTATATTATTATCATTTTATTTTTGTTAAAGTTACAAATGTAGCCAGTAAACCTTCCTCAATGAATAGATAATTATATGCATTTTTTATCTGAACCGGTAATTTCAACAAGCAAGTGCTGTTAAACAAATAAACTCTTTAGTTTTATAAGTACCTATATAAAAATAAATTTGATGAAATGGAAAACAAAGTCTTCTTTCTATTCACGTATTAATATTTAGATTCGATCTTTGTATATGGTTGTTGTTAGGTGACATTGTTAGGTCTAATATGAGGCTTAGATGGGATGCAATTCTAGGTTTTGATGGTATTATTTATATATATACTAGCAGAACCCACGGCTTTGCTCGCGCTAAAACAACGAAAAATATTTAAAAAGGTAGTTTCATACAAACTTTCATCCCATATTTTACCTCCTTATAGAATGAATTTCGAAAAATGCTACAGCACGTATTTATTTAATTTTATTGAAGAGCATTAAAACAAAGTTTCAAGTAATTCTGATCATAAATATTTTTTTGATCGTATTATAATGAGTTTTCCCGTGGGAATTAGATAATCCCCCGCGGTAAAAAGCCTATTTCACTCTCCAGCTCTCCACCTATACCCACACGAAAAATCATGACAATCCGTCGATCCGTTTTGGCGTGAAAGAATGACAAAAAAACAAATAAACAAACAAACAAACAAACAAACAAACAAACAAACAAACAAACAAACAAACAAACAAACAAACAAACAAACAAACAAACAAACAAACAAACACTTTCACATTTATAATATTAGTATGAATGAACTAAATAAGGTATTTGAAGATATTTTTCAGAATAATATGTTACAGTTGAATATTAACGCGATGATAAATTACTGACAACTAAGTTGTAACTAATTATTATTCAGTACAAGCTGCGTTTCAGCACATTATTAGTAATATTTAGAATGCTGAAACTGCTGAAAGTTACTTTAATTCATAATTACAAAGTATTCGTAAATATTTAAGATATATCTAAAAGGAAACAACCGCCCACTGCAAGAAAGACTAGATCACCACGATGGCCAAATACATGTTGGCTGAATTTACAAGTTTGTCAATAGCTACTACTAGTTAGGTTGGCTGTCAGACACCGCGTACAGAGGCGTTTTCTCACGATGTTTTCCTTCACCGTATTGTATTCAGCCCTTCTTAACTTCCCACTGCTGAGCACGGGCCTCCCTTCAATATGAGGGGGATCAGGCCATAGTCCACCACGCTGGCCAAGTGCGGGTTGGCGGACTTCACATATCTTTCGAAAACTTGCTAGGTTCTCTTAGACGTGCAGGTTTCCTCACGATGTTTTCCTTCACCGTAAGGCAAGTAGTAATCATGCTGAAAATGATTCGCACTTGAAAATATCAGAGGTGCGAGACCCCGGATTTGAACCCGCTTCACTCGGTTACCCATGCGAGCGCGTCACCACTGGGCTACCACCACTGGGTTATCAAAGTGATAATAATGTTCGAAATAATTTGTACATAAGAATCTCAAAGATGCGACATGACAAAGACCTGGATTTTAACTCAGTTCACTTGATTTTGCAATTGAGTGCCTAACCAAATAAACGCACACGTAAGTGGATACACAAGCTAGCAATATAAAAGATATATGTATGTCATCGCAAGTTACACAAAACACATTTTACCAAGTTATTGATTTCTTTTGTACCTTGAACAATTTCTGTATGAATACATCGTGCGATTATAGGGATAGATTTCATCTTTGTGATGCAAATCGTCCCCTCTGAGAATTCATAGCCCAAATGGGATATTGTATGTACCTTGCTCGTATATTTATTTCGGTACGGTAAACTCGGAATATCTGTGATGCTTAGATAAATATTTTAAATTCCCGTCTTGGTATCATCGAGGACACATCTCACGTTTATTTTCAGTTAATATACATAATAGCGAACTTATATGCGGATATATTGTGTATCTTGAATATTTAAAACCGTTTAAGAAGCTTAAAATGTAAAACAACAGATTTTAGGTTTCTATTTTCCATGTCTTCCCGTTTTATCCTACATCGAAAGTGGATACTTTGATCTGCCTTAAAAAACATTACAAAGCTTAGATTTATTATTTAATAATAACTAGCGACTTACCCTCGCTTCGCTCGGGTTCGTCCCTAGTTACTTTTTAACGTCTAGCTTAGAGATGAGATATTTTCCCGTAGTAAAAAGTATCTTATATGTTGACCCGGATAACCAGCTTTCATCAAAATTTCATTAAAATCACTCTAATGGTTTTTCCGTGATGTCTATTTTAATTAGATATACTAAAAAATATTTAATGTCTGTACATTAAATATTTTTTCGAATCTGTATTCGACTCAGTTAGAATTTTATTATATGTATAGATTAGTGGATTTTAAAAGCACTCACATAATAGGTACGATAAAAATAGCGTGCCTACTACCTACCTACATATACAAAATCACGTTGAGCCATTGTATTATAGAACTTACATGAATAACAATAAACAACATAAAGAATCAAATTTCAAGGAGGGATCGTTAAATAAAATTAAGTACAGGGGCGTAGCTACCGCCGTATTTGCCGTATCAATTATACGGGGCCCCCGGGCCACGGGGGCCCCCAAAGTGTGTAAGGAAAAAGAATAAAAACTTTCTAATTTATTTTATTTTACAAATGACAAAATTCTATAAAGCAATTCCTTTTTTTCCCGCCTTAAGCGTGCGTTCAAAAGTTGGCAACACTACATCGTTATGGCGGGCTGCGGGACTTCCCCGTTTTACTTACTTCATCTTCAACTCAGCGGGGAATCCCCGGGAATCCTTCATCGATATCGCGATGTACGTGTACGTTGTTGTACTTTGCATTGGATGTTAAACCACGGAGTGCAGTGCACTGTTTATTTACGCGCTTTATATAAATGTGCATTACATTGTAATTCAGTACAAACAATATTGTTCTTCTGGTTTAGCAGTATTAGTAACGATTTGTAAAAGAAATGAGTGAAAGGAAAAGAGATTATCCCAGCGGCGCTGAGAAAAGAAAAATTAAACAGAAAAGGGACGAGGTTATAAAAAAAGTGCCCAAAATTTCTTCATTTTTTCAGAGACAAGATACTGTGAGTGATTTAGATTGGAAAGGTAAGTACTACACTACTACCCAACCCATTTATTAGGGGCCCGTAGTGATAAACAAGGAAATCTTTTAATTTCGGTCTGTCCATCTGTCCGTCACAAAAAGTTGTCTCCCCCCTCGATTTTCACAATTATACTGTTTTTAGGGTTCCGTGCCTTGATTAAAAAAAACAAAATTCTAACTTATCTATAGGATCGATTTGTTTTGTTGTTTGTTTATCAGTCCGTATCGTATCGTTAATTGCGTGTTGAGAACTTCAGATGTGCAGACTCGCTTTCGGGTTCTCGTTTTGTATGGCCACTACACTACGCGCTGCGTTTAAATAGCACGCAGGTGTATAGTAATGCACGGACGGGCTGCAGGTGATTTTGTATCTACTAATAGGTACGAGCACAATCCGCGTAGAATCTGTGTGCGTCTGAACTGAACACTCTCTAACTGTGACCCTTAGTAACGTTATTTATTTATATATAACTCTTTTTAGTTTAGTATCAAAGCATTCGTATTTATTTTTTAACAATTACTCGTTTATTTTTAGATTCTTCTGAAGCATGTTCTTCGTCACATATCCATCCGGAAATAGAAGAAAGCCAAGCACATACTTTATCGGATGTCCATCCAGAAATCGAGGAACCCCAAGTCAACGATTCTGATATATCTGCAGATAATGCAGATTGTAATATAATTTCATCAGATAGAGGAAATTTTGGTGACAATTTAACTGCATGCGAACGAAAAATAATTTTTAAATTGGGTCCATTTAAACCACAAGGACCATTTCCAAAAGTTTCAGAAAATAACCGACCTTTTTCAGCTTATTATTATTCATATTTCAATCAGGCAGGCATAAAAATTATAAGACCATGGTTATGTTATTCTAACGTTTTAAACAAACCGTACTGTCACTTCTGTTGGTTATTAGCAGATCGTCAAAACAAATCGTACTCCTCTGCTTGGGTTAACGGTGTTTCGGTTAGAAGCAATTTCACACAAACTATTCTTGACCATGAAAAGTCACAGCAGCATATTAGTGCCTCACTCTCTTATAATAATTGGTTGCAAGGAAATACCATCGATACTCTATTGAAAAGTGAAATCGATAGTAAAATTACATTCTGGAGAGATGTACTGCATCGTATAATTAATGTTATAATTACTTTAGTATCTTGTAATCTACCTTTGAGGGGGCATGATTCTGATTCTGGCAATTTTATGGCAATTTCACGTCTGCTATCTAACTATGATGCAACTTTAAAAGAACTTTTTCTAAAACCGAAAGGTGAAATAAATTATTTAAGCCCTACGATTCAAAACGAAATTATTAGTTTGCTTGGTACTAACGTTAGGAACAGTATTATCTCAGAAATTAAAAAAAGCTCCATTTCTGACAATAATTCTGGATACAACACAAGACTTGTCAAAAATTGACCAACTATCTGTAGTTTTTCGATATATCTCGGTTACAGAAAATGATGATAATGTGCCTAAAGAAATAAAAATCTGTGAGTCCTTTTTAGGATTCATAGCAGTAACCGATTGCAGTGCTGCAGGTCTGAAAACTGTCATTTTAAATTTGACTCAAGAATATGGAATTGGTTTGACTAAATGTAGAGGACAGGGATACGATGGAGCAAATGTTATGTCGGGTGTGTATGGAGGATTACAAACCCTAATAAAAGAGCATGCTCCAAATGCCGATTATGTTCATTGTGCTGCGCACGCTTTAAACTTGGTTTTGAACGATGCTGCGAGACATGTTCGTGAAGTATCGACTTTTTTCGATAATTTAGAAAAAATATATACTTTTTTTGGCAATAGTATAAAACGCTGGGCTATGCTAAGTGACGATTCATCTGAAAAATATTTGATTACCCTTAAAAAGGTATGTCCTACCAGATGGTCTTCTAGGAACGACGCTTTATTAGCAGTAAAGAAATTTTTTTTACTAATCATGAAAACTTTGTACCAACTAAATTTAAGTTCAAATAAAAAAGATGAACGTGAAGAATGTAAAAGTATAATTAATATTTTAGAGAGTTTTGATTTCTTAGTGCTCGTTACATTTTTTTCTTCACTATTTGAAATTATTAATCCTGTTTCTAAAGCTCTACAGCATGATAATAATGACTTACAGAAATCTAGTATTTTATTAAGTAATCTTTTAAATAGACTGTGCCAATTAAGAAATCAGAATTCATTTAATAGTTTGCTAAATGAATCCAAAGATTTAGCAAAAAAGTGGGGGGTAACAACTGTTTTTAAAAACAGTAGGCGAAAGATAACGAAGCGTTTTTTTTGATGAGTTATCACAAGATGAGAGAATTTCCGACCCGGAATCCTATTTCAAAGTCAATGTATACTATTGCTGTTTAGATATATTAATTTCTCAAACTAAAGAAAGATTTCAGAGCCTTTGCAACCTGAGTAGTATATTCGAAATATTACAACCGGAGAAACTCCTATCTTCTTCAAGCGAAGAGATATTAAACGCTTCCGGAAAACTGTCTGCTAAATACAGTAAAGACATCTCACTTAATCTTTGTGACCAATTAAAGGCTCTAAAAACATGCTTAAATTCTGAAATTAAAAAAATTTATTCCATTAAAGAACTCATTGAATTATTGCTAGTAAAATTCAATAGTCTTGCATCCAGTTTTCCCGAGGTAATCACAGCATGCTTTTTATTCTTGACCCTTCCAGTTACAACCGCAACGGCAGAAAGAAGTTTTTCAAAATTAAAACTAATAAAAAATTACTTAAGAACTTCGATGGGACAAGAACGGCTGTCAGACATCTCACTATTGTCCATAGAGGCAGAAACTTTAGAAAAACTAAAATCATCATCAGCCATAAATGATTTAATAAATCAGTTTGCCGATAAAAAGGCAAGGAGAGTGAATATTTAAAATTCGATTTTTATTTGTAAAATGGGTAAATTATGTGATAAATAAATATTACTTCTCACAATATTTTTTTTCTTTTGTGAAAAATCTTTACCTCCATATAAGGGCCTCCAAAAAAATTTTTATACGGGGCCCCGACAAGGCACGCTACGCCACTGATTAAGTAATAGAACCTACTACGTCTTTCACCAACAGCCATATCTTCATGTAGTAGTTCAACCTCTTTTTATCCTAACACAAAAACTTGATCCTCAACAAACAAACGTGGACAAACTAAACTAGTTACTGTAATAAAATAAACAGAGCCTTGTAATTTACATTCCACTAGTCGATTTCATTAGTAGAGATGTCCGCCGCCAGCGATATCCCAGCATTTTTTTCTTATTCAAACCAGCCACTGGCAATAAAAAGAAAAAGCTAAATTTAATTTACTTACAAAAGTAATTTAAATATTCTACTTATTCTTTGTTAAATAAAAGAATAAAGATTAAATACATAAAATTGCTTAAGATTATAAAATATGGGTTTATTAAAAAGATAATTGAAAAAAAAAGAGAACTAATATTAATATAATAATTGAGTAACTATAACGTTCTACTGCTGGGGACGGACCTTCCCTCAATGTGACAATTAAGTCATAATCCACCACACTAGCCAAATCCAGATTGGTGATATTCACATGTTTTTTAGAAATTACTCGATTCCAGATATCTATACATATAATAAAATTGTAAATAAGCCGAATCTGTACATTATGAAATTTCGTATGGTGATAACTGGTTATCCGGGTCAACATATAGGATACTTTTTACCGAGGGAAAATATCTCATTTCTGAGAAAAAATACAAAAACTGTGATGTAAGAGTATACTAATATGTAAAACCTAAGAACTTGGTTTTTGGTCATCTGAACGCGGGTGGAGCCGCGGGCAATGCTAGCGCAAAATAAATACCTATACTTTCTTCGCCATATTAATAAGTGTTAATCACTTTAAAATGAGATTAGCACATGAAAATCTCTAAGGCGAGACACTGTGTTTTAATTCGCATTACTCCTTTCCAAAACTAGCGAACTAATGGACTAATAATGCTACATAAATAGTTTTTAAAATAATTTCCCATCTGTTCAAGTAGTTGACATTTCTACGACTAAAAAAGTTACGTATTTGAAACCTTCAATTTTGCTGCATGTATAAGAAATAATATCATCTTATAAGGATTTTTAGCACGCTTTTTTTTACTACTATCTAACAATGTAATTAAATTTTGGATATCGGTTTAACCTACTTATAATTCTTTTATCGACTTGAAACTTTGTATATATGTATAAGAAAACAAACGTACAGAAAGACTTAATTGATGTGAATACGTTCATATATTTGATATCATGGAACTGCTATGGTGATGGAGATATATAATGGAATTAATTAATGGCTTTCATTCGTGTCGTTACAGTTGGTCTATAACATTTTTTTGTCTTTTTTTAACTTCATTATCTGTCTATGTATATAATAAATAAGTAGCCAAGCGAAATCTGTACATAATAATTTTTTTAAAGACAACTTCTGTGACGTATTGTGTTGAGAATATTATATAGACCCCAAAACAATAGTTATTGTACGTAGGTAATAACTATTTTTATTTATATAAAACGTACTTAAGAGACAAACCCGAGTTACGTAAAAACCTTTAACGCTAGTAATTTATAAAAACCTTTACGATAATTAAAGCTTACTGCTAACGATGATTAACTAGAAAATATATCGATACAAACACAACCCTCGATTCACACGGGTCTTGTCATCAGCTGTTACAAATATTTGACGTCAGCTAAGACGTAGCGTTTTGTCCTAAATAAACATATCCAGACATGATCCTTCTCGTGTTTAGAACACTGTTTTCTGTCATCTCAAAGACCGTCTTGAATATTAACCGGCAGCTTAAGAAAAAATGCTTTAAATGTTTTTTTTTGTTGCAAAAAAAACTATTTCATTAATAATTTTTTTAAGCCCCCCTTTATTTTGCAATTTTTTTTGTTTGTGATATACCTACCTTTACAACTAGAGTGTGTACCATTTACGATAGAGAAACTAAAATCTACATCACATATTGAATATTACAGAGACGATCCTCTACGATACGATTCTCTTATTTGTAAGATTATTTGTATACAAATATCTCGAAACATCCCCAGCGCGTTTTTCAGTAACATTTCGGAATATACTGATATTTAATAGAAATTACTGTATCATATTAATCCCTCCACGACCGCGGACACGCCGGCGTTACAGTTATAATAGATTTCATAGAAAAACTAATTTCTTAGAAATCTACCTGAAGGCGTTAACATAAAAATAAGGTTTTAAATGTTTGTACAATAGTTACAAACACACAGTTAACTATAGTAAGATAAATATTCTGATTCTTCTTGTATTTAATTAAATGTTTTAAACCAGATGCAACTATATTATTACAGCATGTAACTTTTACTTTACTTGTAATTTAATTGCAAAAATCATAATATTATTTTGTAACTCGATGATGATGTCCTTCCATCTAGCCAGGAGATGTAACAATAATTCGATCCGACCGGTGAGAGATTAGCGCTGGATTACTGCTTTACGTGTTCTCCGAGGCAGGGGGTAAAACACCACAAACTTCCCAACTCCGGGCTGTTACTGGAACTTAACAGAAATACTCAATAAATAAACTTGGCCCAACCCTGGACTCGAACGAAGAACCTCCGGACATCCAGTCATACATGCTAGCTACTACACCACCACCATATTATATTATATTACATTACACTTTCCAAATATTTTAAATGACTAAAGTTAAACTCATACCAACCCGTTGCCCAGACATAAGCCTCATAACCACAAAAATATTGAATTTTCCAGTATTTCATCCCGAATTTACTCTCGTTTTCTTTGTAACTTATCAACTTTGTAACTTCAGTACTAAATTTTTTACGACAATTGTAAAAGAAACGAAATCTTTCTAATGTTTATGAATAAAATAACAAAATTTCGCATAAAAGCAAAAATTAAAATACGTTTTCTTTTGAAATCTATTTTTAGTTTACATAATATAAGCTATTTCATCTGTGGACTTCATGCCAACTTCTGTTGTGTATAGGTACATTTGACGGTAGATACAAAAATACATATTACTATGTATTTATATAGTGCAAATAAGTTACAAATATTTACATTTAAACTGTAATATTATGATCTTGTATACTCCATTGCAATTTATTAAATCATATGTAAAGCTAAAAAGTATTTTCAACCGTTCAGCTATTTTTTACTTTTATGTTCCTTTCTGGAAATCGTTTTTTTTTTAAGTTTATTATATAATTGTGAAAATCGAAATATGAAATATTTGGTTCTATCATTATAATGTTCACTACTAAAAATATATAGATTTTCACGAGACTGCCATAGACTAGTATCTATAATACCAAAAGTCATTATTATATTATAGTTATAATTAAATTAGTAAAATTACACAATAGAAGGTATTTTTTGTGTACAATGTACACAATATAAGGCAAATATAAGGTATGCAATATAAGGCACTCGTAGTCCTTTGGTAACGCGAGGAAACCTGCATGTCTAATAAAACTAAGCAAGTTTTCAAAAGACATGTAAAGTCCGCCAACCCGCACTTGGCCAGCATGGTGGACTATGGACTGATGAACCCCTCCTATTGAAGGGAAGCCCGTGCTCAGCAGTGGGACGTTAAAAAGGGTTGTATACATACAACATATATCACAATACTATATTATATACTAGCGACTCACCCTCGCTTCGCTCATATTCGTCTCTAGGTACGTTTTGACGCTTAGTAAGAAATAGTTTTTATTTCATGAATTTTCCGATATTTTAATAGTTATTCTGCCTACGATCATCAAAATCGATCCAGCCGTTCTCGAGTTACAAGTATTGTTACGAACCCGACTTTGTTTTATATATATAAATTATTTTATTTATGTGGAATACGTGACAACATCTAATTAAAGTAAAAGTTCATTACGCAAACAGCACTACGTTACAGAGAAAGGCAGTAAATATTTCTTAGACTTAGAGGATGCAAAAGTTTACTTTGTTTTACGTAACAAGTTGAAATGGCTAAGTTAGAAGATTTTCATGTATTTACTAAAACGCACTTCTTGTGTAAATCGGTTTGGGCACTCACATATCATTCTGCTCTACATAACACTGAGATTGTTATTTCTTGAAAAGGAAAAGATTACAATCATACTGAAAAAATAATTCAAAGTATATTATATAATATTATTGGTGTTTATATTGTTTTTTGAGCAAGATATAATATGAAAACTTTTTAAAGTATGAAGCTAATATTGAAAAATGATTTAAATTGAAGAGTGAGTATTAATACCGAGGTAATCTTATCTAATATATTTAAACGAGCAATTCTTGTATATGTATTTAGTACCTGGGCTACCAAGCTTCGCTCGGAGTTTTTGGTTTAAAGTACAATTTTTTTTAACTAAAAACATAAATAAATATTAAAAAAAAACAAAAGTTTAAAATGTATTATGCGACCAAGATTCGAACCTGGACACCTGTGATTGTTGATCTTGCAGCTTGGCCGCTTCGTAACGGGTTCGTATCCAGGTCGGATAATATTCAAAGCATTTACTTTTGTTTTTTTTTTTTGTATTTATTCAAATTTTTATTTTATTTTTTTAATGTTCGGCTCGGTAGCCCAGCTTCTTAAATATTATACAGTAAATTTTAAGGATCCAAGTGTTCATAAAATAAGAGAAAATAAACATACTAAATCCGTTTTAAGTTCGAGGACAATTTCATAAATGCTTCAACAAAGTGAGTACTTAAAAGAGCACTATTTCTGTATTTTCTTTTGTCTGATAATACTATATCAAACAAGGGCAGTGGATCTGTATTTTATATCTAAGCGAGAATACTTTTGCAAGTGTCTTGTACGTAAATATACTTGTTTATATTTCCACAATATCAATTTTGCATAATATGTGGAGACGACGGCGTGAACAATTAAGTTCATGAATTTAATTTTAATGTCTTTTATATAGGTACTAGCAGAACCCGCGGCTTCGCTCGCGCTAAAAATACAAAAAAATCTTTAAAAAGGTAGTTTCATGCAAATTTTTATCCCCTATTTTCCCCCTTATAGGATGTATTTCGAAAAATGCTAAAACACGTATTTATTTAATTTTATTGAAGAGCAATAATACTAAGTTTCAAGTAATTCTAATCATAAATATTTTTTTGGATTGTATTATAACGTGTTTTCCCAAGGGAATTAGATAATCTCCCACGGTAAAAAGTAGCCTAGGTCACTCTCCAGCCCTCTAACTATCTCCAAACAAAAAATCACGCCAATCCGTCACTCCGTTACGACGTAAAAGAAGAACAAACAAACACACTTTCACATTTATAATATTAGTATGGATTTATATTTGTAAAGTTGGTGGTATTTTCAAATTATTTATTTATTTAATTCATTATGTATATATTTTTATCTTGAAGGTAGTATACATATATATATATACACATATATATATTTATATATATACACACATATATATATATTGTAGTTTTTCTAACAGAATACAAACAAAGAACCTTAAACATATTTCTTGTATGGCGGACATTTTGACAGTATATTTTGTAAGAAAAGAATACAAAAATGTGCGAATACAAAATCTTAAGAAATCAACTTTCAGAATATTAGATATATGATTAATAAATTTATTTTATATTAGAGTAGAAAAACTGTAACTTTTTTCACATAGTTAAATTTTAAATTAGACGAAAAAGAAAAGTATATGTTATGGCATATTTTTTTAATTTGACATGACGTAGCATATTTTCTTCCATTTTCTGTATGGTTTAATATTTTTAACCCCGACGCAAAAAGAGGGGTGTTATAAGTTTGACGTCGATGTCTGTCTGTATGTGTGTGTCTGTCTGTCTGTGGCATCGTAGCTCTCATACGGATGGACCGCTTTCGATCAAGTTTTTTTCATTTGAAAGCCAGTTTCCTTGCTGTGGTTCTTAGCTATGTTTGGTTAATATCGGTCCGCAGTGTAAGAGTATCAGCTCTTTTCCAAAATGATGTAAGGCATTTTGGCATATGATTACCTGATTAAGTGCTCCACGCATTCCAGTGTAATCATTAAATGACAATAAATTTGCATAGGGGTTTTTTTTTAATTTTTAAGTTATAATTATAATATATTACAAAACTTTGAAAAACAACTTTATATAACCTTTTCAATTTTCTAGTTTGAAAATTAACTCCTAACACAAGGGTTCTACTCTTTAAGGTAAGAAACTGGAAACCTTACACAATTCCTTAACACGCGGAACCTACCATCACGAGAATCCAGTCTTTTTAAACGGTTTTTAGTACTATTCTCCTTCTACATAAAAAATCAACTGACTTTTACAAAATATTTAATCACAAATGTAAGTAACTCCTCGGAAAGAGAAACTGTTTGCATTAAATATAACAATTTCGCAACATTTGAAAATATAGATAGCTGACGCAGAGACAATTCCGCTATTGTTTTTAGAGAGCACTATAGAATACCAGCTGAATAGCTTAGCCTGCAAACAGCAAACAAGTGTTCATTAAACACTTCTGCGCAATTAGCGCGGGGCGCTGGCAACAATGTACGTTTTATTTACCACCACCTGCCGCCAAACAGAAACCTCAAAGCCAAACAAGAATGGAAAACACAAACTTTCATATTCAATGTAACACTAAAAATAATAGAACTATCTAAAAATAGTAAATATTTTTTTTTGATATAAAAAAATCTTAGTAACAATAAGTTTTAACACTTTGTAGTAGTAAGTAGCTAGCACAAATAACATAAATGTGAAAATAACTCTGTTACGTTTTGACGCCTAAACCGCTGAACCAATTTTGATGAATTTGGTATAGGGATAGACGGAACCTTGGAAAAGGACATAGGCTACTTGTTGTGGCGAAACTAAAACTTGTAGGATTATCTGCATTTTATTTCACTCTATAACTCATTTTTTAATTAAACGTTGCACTACCCTTAATCTGGTTGAAGAAGCTGCAATCCAATTACTACGCGATGTCGTCTAGAAATAAATTATTGAGCGCCACTCGTTTAACTAGAAAATCGATATATGTATTAGAAGGCTCATACTTCATTGTGATAAAGCTATCGGACAATTTGTACGTAGTATATATATCAAATAGCTAATATCCAAGTAAAAGCAGTCAGCAAAATTCCCAACGGTTGAATTTGCAGCGTTCAACGAACGCCTGATATTTATTATTCATTCATAAGAAGCTCTGTGATATTTACTCTCCCATTACGGTGGCCTCGACGTCGCGTTCCTTGCATTAAAAATTTAGTACACGTCTACTATCGAACGAACAAAATGTTTAACCGACGAAATTGAATATCTTCTTAGATCTTGTTTAACTGTTAAATACTCTGTAGGAGTAATGTAAATAGATTATATAAGCTCAAATTAGGCTTCGTTACAAATTATCTTGGCGCAAAAAGTCAGTTTCGTTTAATCAAAACAAGAATAAATATAAAAAAGGCAATAAATAACAAAAGTAAACATTCCCGCGCAGTGTAGCACAGTTCATAAATTGCCATTAGCTACCACAATAAAACCTTAATCCGCACTCAAATTCGCGGTGTGCACATAAAGCTATAAATAACTGGGTAACCATAAAAACTGTAGCTACAATTTACAATGCGCAAACCTCGGCAAGCGTTCCATACAAAAAATGAAAACAATTAGCATCCAAGCGCAGGCTGCGCCGGAAACAGAAGATAATTTATTTCCAATCGCTACCAGAGGCGAGGCTCCGAAATATTACTTCGGACGACATCGAGAATTAGGTACCTACCTGATATTCGACAAAAATTCAACAAACAATTTTCATTGAAGCAGGTCTAATTTGATGTTAAGTAAGAAAAAATATAGCATGCTTTCAAACTCTAGCACGGTAAAGTTAAGAGTGGATTTAGCCAAAAACTATTAAATAATACATTCAAATAGCTGTGACTAAGTTTAAAAATTATATATATATATAGTATCTGAATTTATAAATTTGTTAATTTACGTTTGATTAATTTAATATTAACCTCCCCTTTACCTTAAATTAATGTAAAATAGTACAGCCATTAAAAAAACACACGAAATGATCATAATTTAAATAAAGAATTTGCAGTAACAAAAGGCACATTTAATAAGTACCGACGCGACGCTTCCACAGTTGCGATAAGCAGAAATGCCACAAACAAGAACATCTGAAGTGGATTTATTCTGCACAAAGGAAGACGTCAATTTAATTCTTATCAAAGAACACGCTGCTTGCATTGCCATGAAACAGTTGACCCGGAAAACACTAATAATAACGAGTAGAGAATAAACGTAGAAGAGCAAAACCGGTTTCGTTAAATCAGCGAAGTGAAAGGAATCCCGAGTTGGATCTGCGCCCAGCGACGTCTAGGATTGCTGCAATTTATCCCGCCCGTGACGCCTCAGATAGAGAGTATTAACTTGCCTGCTATACACCATACGTGATACTATGTACTCTAATTTCAGTATACATATCAGTATGTATTTAGCATGAAATCGATTCTGTGTGAAAAATGTCTTGTTGGTCCAGTCTCTATTCGTACTCGTATGTAGATAATGAAGCCATAGATTTGGTTTGAGAAAGTTATTAGGTGTTCTATCAAATCTAGTGGTGCTACACGATCGTGGCTTGAATAGTGCGTAAAACCTGTTTGCTGGTGATCTGTCTTTAGTCATGTTGGATTGCCATACCATCAGGCTATGAGAGCGAGAAAATAGAGACCATGTGTTCGCGCACACTTGTGCACTATACATATCTGTGATGATGTGATCGAATGCTGGTTATTATTATGAGTTGTCTATGACCTAGTATAGTATTATATGATCTGTGCTATGACTTACTATACTACTAATGAAACGCCTGTCAGAAATATATATCAAACACCCTTTAAGAGTTATGTGTTTGAATGGTATCATTTTGAAATTAAAAATACGCAAAATATAAGTATTTAGTTATCGCCATTCGATAAAATTTTTCGTCTTTGTCTTCACGTTTTGAAGACTGTAAAGTTTTTCTAATGTTATATACAAAAATTAATAATATTCCGAGAATTACTTGTAAATCCGTTAAAAATTTCATTAAAAATAAATATTATGTACTGTTAAAATCATTGCGACCATAATCTACAAACGAAGAAAATAATGAACTGATCTCTAAAAAAATCATATCTTTTTTAATAGCTCATTGCTTTTAATACACCGTAAAGTCAGTCCCTGTCTAACAAGCTTAATGGTTATACCATGAAAAACGATTTATAGTATTTCAATGACAAGCTTTCTTGGAATCGTTCTCGCAAATAGCTGAGTTTGTAGCTGGAAGCTGCAACCTTTGAAAGCACGAGTATGATTTGGAAGTAAATTGTTTCCAAATTCAAATATTATTTTATCAATTTTTACGCAAATCCATACTAATATTATAAATGTGGAAGTGTGTTTCTTTGTTTCTTTGTTTGTTTCTTTCTTTCTTTCTTTCTTTGTCTTTCTTTTTAACATCGAATCGGATTGACGTGATTTTTTATAAGGAGATAGTTGGAGGGCTGGAGAGTGACATAGGCTACTTATTACCGTGGAAGATAATCTCATTCCCACGGAAAAAACACGTTATAAGACAACCCAAAAACTATTTATAATCAGAATTACTTGAAACTTGGTATTAATGCTCTTCAATACAATTAAATAAAACGTGTTTTAGAATTTTTCGAAATTCATCTCATAAGGGTGTAAAATAGAGGTGAAAGTTTATATGAAACCTATTTTTAGAGTTGTCCTGTAGTTTTAGCGCGAGCGAAGCCGCGGGTTCTGCTAGTAGTTTATAATCATCATTGTTTAAATTAAAGGAAATAGGAACATGCGTAGTGCATATTCCTATTTTACTCATGCGAAATACCACTTACTCTGATCTGTCTGATCAATTACAAAAACTCAAAAACTACAGAAGTTAGTACCTACCTTAGAATTTTGTCTAATGCTAGTTTTGTAATGAAGGACACCTCTAAGAATATTTAAAAAAAATTAGAAGAAATTTACACTTTTAGGAAGAAAAGGGTTCATTTAACTCATTTTCTGTAACGAAACTATAAATTGACACAAGAATTGCAGATTTTGTAAAACTAATCGTAAATGGGGGTGCGTCTCCTCTGTAATGCCTCTTAATTGTGTTACATTTTATATCATCAAGATACTATATGAATAAGCATTTATGTCAGTATTTACAACAGAACTTGAACAGCCTTCAAAACATATAAGTAATAGATATTTAGTTTAAGATGTCTAGACAGTATCATAACTCAACGGTTATCACATAAAAACTTATATCAGCTAACGTTTGAGACGTCATTGAATCGATCTTAAATTATTTGCGGCTAAAGTATAAATATAATGTGAGTATGGCACGGCAGTGGACAGCTCTAATGGCTTCCATTACGTTGCCCGCCACCTGCGCTAATGGGTCAGAAATATTTAATTGATGAGAGCTGCTACAGATATCCCGAATCGCATTTTTCATTCATTTAGTGTTTTTATATTCTATTTGCAGTATAGTCGTTACAATGCAAAATTTGTTTTCATTGCACATTTTGACCGTTGCATAGTTAGTTATACAGAATATATCAGGTCGTAAATGTTTTAATTATAAGTAATTGAACTTTTTTTTTTTTTTTATTAAAAATAGGCTCACTCTTGACCTTCATCTTACTTTAAATGTATAGATAAGGTCTATGATGTACCGAGTTTGCCCAGGAGAAGCCTGTTGACACGCACCTTAAAAAGTTTCAAGTTGTACGCTCTCAGAAAAACAGACGCAGGCAGGGCATTCCATTTCTTGCTTGCATTTTCTGATTGTAATCTTTGTATTTAAAAATTGCAGATCATGAAGGCTTAAGTTCAATTCTGGGGTGGGGCCAAAATTAGCTACGACCTCGTAGGTACTGGTTATTGTTACGCGCCGCTAGTTTAGTCGAAGACATCGAGCGCCTTTGTAAAACCTCTGTGGTGTTCGCCTACACAGATGCCAGGCAGGCAGCCAGGCTGGAAAAGTATGACAACGAATATACAGGGTGGAAGCAAATCGATGGGATATGGAAGAAAAGTGCCTTAAATATTGAAGTTATCAAGATTTACTCAAAGGAAACATTTCTTTATTTTTTACTAATAATAATAACTGCATTTAATTTTTTTTATAAAAAGCTTACTTGAACCGGGAATCGAACCAAATAAAAATGCTAAAAAAGGACACCATCACTATTTTATCGAATTAATCTATGGGAAGGATAAAAACACTCAAACAAATATCTCAAAGAATACGATGAAATCTTACAAATTATACATATCGACTCTAATATCGTGGAACAAACCCACAGGACATGAAAGAAAAGTGTCATAAACACTGAAAATATTAAGCTTGTATATTGACGTTTGACGTGGGACATATGATTTTATCTTGTGTGTATAAATTTTATTAATTACTGACAATATAACAATTAATGCAGAAACAGTGTTTCATTGTTTTACATTGTATTTTACACCTCCATATATATATATATATATATATATATATATATATATATATATATATATATATATATATATACCTACTACATTATTCTAAACTTTAACTGCCTCGGTGGTGCAGTAGCTAGCATGTACGGCTGCACACCCGGAGGTCCTGGGTTCGAGTCCCGGGTCGGGCCAAGTTTAGTTATTGAGTCTTTCTGTATAGTAAGTCTCAGTAACAGCCCGGAGTTGGGAAGTTGGCGGTGTTTCACCCCCGTGCCTCGGAGAGCACGTAAAGCCGTCGGTCCTGCCCCTTAACTCTCCCGGTCGTGTCGAGTGGTCGTCCCACCGGAGTATGAGAGTGACAGGAATATAGAGTGCACGTTGTGTCTGCGCGTACACTTGAGCACTATAATATCTCCTGCGCAGTTGGCTAGTCTCAATGAGATTGACCGCCGTGGCCGGAATCGGCTAGGAGAACATCACATTATTCTAAACTTTTATTTTAGTACCTTCCACTAATAAGTCCTCTGAGTCATAGTAGTTAGATATAAGTCATATCCTTTCTAATATCTACTTTTACCTTTTTAGAAATGAACCATACATAACAAAAATTTACGTTTGTTATTTAATATTTATTAAAAATGGATTTGTCTAATTTACAATCAGATTACATTTTTACCTCGTATAAAGTAGATAAGCTGAAAAGTAAAAGAACTTCCACGCTCTTATTACGCCAAAATCTCAGTAATAATCTCGAACATCGTTATTAGAGCTTTTCACGTTTTTGCTACGAGTCCCTGCAGTATCTAAGGCGATATATCAGGGATATCACCGACGGAGGCTGGGTTAGTGTGGCCATATTAGTACAGAATTGGAGGACTATGCCAATAAATGCCTTGACCTATTTCTCATGGTTTGACCTAATAGAATCAAATAATTTATTATAAGCAAAATATAACCTAAGTATAAAGAATTAATTACGTTTACAGCGTTTTACTTGAGTGTTTTAAAGGTATTTATTTTATACTAGCAGAACCCGCGGCTACGCTCGCGCTAAAACTACAAAAACACTAAAAAAGTAGGTTTCATAAAAACTTTCATCCCCTGTTTTACCCCCTTATGGGATAATATGGAAAAATGCTAAAACACGTATTTGTAATAATTGCATTGAAAAGTATTAATACCAAATTTAAATTAATTCTGACCACAAATAATTTTTGGGTTGTATCAAACGTGTTTTCCCGTGGGAATGAGATCATCTCTCGCGGTAAAAAGTAGCCTATGTCGCTCTCCAACTCTCCTACTATCTTCACACCAAAAATCACGCCATTCCACCACTCCGTTTCGCAAGCAAACACACTTTCACATTTATAATATTAGTATGGATATAGATATATGAAGGCAGTGGTAGCCCAGTGGTAACGCGCTCGCTTGGGAAACCGAATGAAGTGAGTTCAAATCCCGGGTCTCGCACCTCTGATATTTTCATATTACCACTTGTCTTAACGGTGAAGGAAAACATCGTGAGGAAACCTGCATGTCTGAGAGAAGCTAGCAAGTTTTCAAAAGACATGTGAAGTCCGCCAACCCGCACTTGGCCAGCGTGGTGGACTATGGCCTGATTCCCCTCGTGCTGAAGGGAGGCCCGTGCCCAGCAGTGGGACGTTAAAAAGGGCTAAATACATACATGGATATATACTTATACTTTTTTATATACTTATATCAGTTAAAACAGAACAGATATTTTTTATGAATTTGACATTATTTACGAAAATATGCAGTTATGAATAATGAATATGTAATGAAATTAAAATCATAAATATAATATAGACATGAGTATATTATAAGTACAATTATAGTGCATTCATAAAGCTGCAGACAGACGAGCCTTCGTCATGTAAAGACGGTTTTCACTTTTAATTACTGGTAGGGGAGTAGCTACTAACATAGCATTTAAACTAAAGCCGACAGACGAAAGACGAATACCTATGTAAATATTTTAGAAAAAAAAAATTGGCATAAGTAATTTCATTCATTGAATTATTATTGAAAATATTTGAGATCATTCTTAGTTAAAAAAAAAAAACAAAAATAAGTTTCATTGATAATTGAGATAATCTGTAGATACGTCAGTCTCAGTCACCTATTATTATGAGTCATATGGAACATTTTTTTTATTTTAATTACTATTAAACAAAAAAAAAATAGTTGACAAACAGAGGAGATAAAGTTTTTGAACTATTTTGTCTTTGCCTGTGTATAATATACTTATATACACTGTATATCTTTATATATATAATTCTTCTGTGAGTGTGTATGTCACTGAACTTCTCTCAAACGACTGGACCGATTTTGATGAAAGTTTTTGTGTGTGTTCAAGGGGATCTGGGAATGGTTTAGATTCACAATTTGAATAATAATTTTCATCAAAAAAATTATTAAAAAAAGTTTGAAATTTTCAAATTAAAGACGTGTAGACAGGATAACGTCTGTCGGGTCCGCTAGTATACATATATACGATTAGATATCATGATCCGTCACTTTACACGTGAATAACCGGGTTGCTGGTCTATCATAAAATAATTTTACATTATGTATGCACGACGTAAAACAAAGTAGCATATTTTAAACTGGAACAGGGTTGATCCAGTTTTAAATAGAATTATTCAAGTAAAAGCAAACTAAAGATGTTTTTTACTAGGTACTTAGCTTACACATTATGAGGAAGGAATAACTTTAAAGGAAAAATAGCTTTTTAGTTTCTTTACTGTACTTCTTATCTAGAATTAATTACTTAATTAAAATTTTAAACTATACAGATAGCTCATTCATAATTATAATTTTTATTTAATTTACTAAGTAAGAACTATTTTATTTACTAAGAATTAAAATAAAAAATGGGACATAAAATTGAAATTAAATATTATACCTGTCTAATGTTTCCTGTAAAATATTCATTCCTGATTTCCAATTCCCTTTGAGCTAGATGGTCGAAATCAAATTTCAGAATAGGTACGGTTTTCCTAATTACAAACGTATCCGAGCGTGTTTGTGCAATCACGTTAAACACGCCGTTGATGACTGAAATTAAAATAAAAATAGTTACTACTATTTTTACCTACTATTTCTAATTAATATGCCAATTGCCAATATGTATAAAATGATTTGGCATTAATTTTAGAATATTTAGATCTCTACCTAAGAATTTTACTTACATTTACATATTTAGAATAATGTAAGCTATTCTTGAATTGTAATATTCATAATAAATTTAATATTTTTATTTATTTAAAAAAAACGTCTTTTGGAAAATGTTAAAAATATACTAGAAATATTTATAATAGGTATACAGTTTTACACTTATGTCGCGAATAATATCTTATGTCCTGTTTAATCGTTCATGATTTCTCGAGAACGGTTAGTTTTTGATTTCAATGGAACTTCTTTAGGTACAGCAAAAGTACATTTTTAACTTATATATATACATTTATATACGTATGTATATGTACACACACATATATATATATATATATTTTTATTATCATATAAGTTAAAATCAAAGATGTTTAACTTCTCTTTCTGCAACATTCTTTCTATACAGTATTATAAAAAAATATGTTTAAATTATACAACAAAAAAAAATCAACTGCTAATTTACATAAATAGTGTAAATGCAAACGTTGTTAGTGTCATTGTGTCTGTGTGAAATACACAGTAAAAATTCAAAGGATTTGAGCAAAATTCGGAATAGAGAAATCTGACATCTTAGATACACAAAGGCTTTTTAAGTCTTTCATAGACTAAGTACGAAGTGAGCGGAATCGCCGCGCCGGTGAAAAGTAAAGTTTTAGAGAATAAAATACATTTTAGACGGATGTTCCTTTAGTTTGAACTAATTACAAACATAAATCTTGTTTTATGAAACGATGTATTGATAAAGACATTAATAAGTATCGGAATTTAAGTTAGGTAAGTTAAATAATTCAACAATATAACCGACAAACGTACATAAATAAAGTTTGGTTGTTCGGTTATTTTGTTGATAAATCCATAGACCATAACCAACAACCGCAACCGCGAACAAAGTTTCAATTCGAAATTCACATACTATATAACACTAGCTTATGCCTGCGGCTCCGCTATTTATGTACCATACAATAAAACTTCACGACATTCTAGCATGTTAATCGCGTGCATAATTAGCACGTTGAAGTAGAGTGGTCACTTCTCCAGATGCCTTGATGGTCGATGGAACCGACACGTAGAATGCCCTGCATAACGATATTCATGAGCTGGCACTCTTTAGAGGCCGAATATTATTAATATTATTTATGGACGTACATACATACATGTGTATTTATGAACATTTATAATATTACCTAGTGTGATCCATTTTCATTCCGATTCCGTTTGTATGGTAGGTTTTTATAAAATAGTATCTTATACAAAAGTACATTACCGTTGTATTAGTCCTAAGTTCTAAGATTTTGTATATATATTATCATTTTTCAGAACAACTAGCTCCAAAGATTTATAATTTATATATAGACTAGCGGACCCGACAGACGTTGTCCTGTCTACACGTCTTTAATTTGAAAATTTCAAACTTTTTTTAATAAGCTAAAACATTCTGGACCATTTTGATGAAAATTATTATTCAAATTGTGAATCTAAACCATTCCCAGATCCCCTTGAACACACACAAAAAATTTCATCAAAATCGGTCCAGTCGTTTGAGAGAAGTTCAGTGACATACACACTCACAGAAGAATTATATATATAAAGATAAGACTTTTATTTTTAAACTACACACAAAAATTAAAAAAATATTTTTAGGTTCGTTTATTCTTTTGATACTCGGTGAATTTTTCGATGAATCTATTTGCATCACTTACGAACTGTATTTCGACGATATCAATTAACTGAATGAGAAATATATACCAAACTAAATTGTGCTGGAGTATTTGACTTGTACTCAATTCCCGTGGAGCAAACTGCTTACGTACTCGACTGAGCTAGGAATTAGTTCAAAATGAATAGAAGTTCAAAAATCAACTAGATCAAGACATTTATAGCTATTATCTATAGGATATATAATAAAATTGTAACTAAGCCGAATCTGTACATAAAATATTTTTTGGAAAATCTTATTGAAATAAACATTACTATCGAAACATAGGCTGAATCTATAGTTTTTAGAATTTTTGTCTGGCTATCTATCTGTCTGTCTGTTACCGCATCACAGAAAAACCACTGGAGGGATTTTGAGAAATTTGGTACGATGATAGCTGGTTATCTGGGTTAACATATAGGTTACTTTTTATCGCGGGAAAATGTCTCATTTCTGAGAAAAAATACAAAATTGCTATGTAAGAGTATACTAATATGTAAAACCTAAGAATTTCTTTTTGGTCATCCTATAGTAAAAAAAAAATGCAATAATATTACACTAAATCATTTTTTTATGAAATTCGACATAGACTAGGCTTTTAAAGATATCCCCCCCAACGTGCGTTCACCTTGTCGTGGTGGGGGGGCTCAGTAGTGCCCGGCAACCCAACCGGGCGCGAAGCCAAGAAACGCACAGGGAGGTGGCCCACTTCGGTGGGCGGTATGAGGTGGCCCTCTTCGGTGGGCGGTGTACCGTGTGGGTTGCTCCTGGTACTTCTCTGATAGCAGAGTGGACCTTGGAGCAACCCCATGGTTGTGGTGGTCTGCTTCGGCAGACCTGCCGTCGGGGCGTCGTAGTTGAATGCGAAAGCGATCCTGCGACGCCCCATTAAGACGGGGGAAGGTTTTGTTGGGTTTTAGTGGGTAGTACTGGCTGTATTACGCCGGTGAGTCCCACACCTCGTGCGTAAATGAATTTCCCAACGTTAAAAAAAAGGCTTTTAAAGATATATAGGCTATTTTTGCTTTACTAAAACACTAAATCGATTTGGATGTTATACAACACGGTCATAGATTAAAGAAACTTACATAGATTAAATTATTGTATTCTCTGTATTGTAATGAACACAGAATACATAGAGTTTTACACACGATGTCAGAAATTGTACAAAAAATATTTTAGTAAGCAAAAACTACTTTAAAATTTTTGACAAATATGAGCATTAAAATCGGGTCAACGTCAGCGTTAGCAGAAATAGTTTATGAATCCTTTGAGAACCAAATGTTTCCACTTCACAGAGTACCTGTGCATAAAATTTACAATCGTATGCATACATTTTTAATTTGAGCTAATATTATGATTATTAGGTAGATGCTAACTGACTTACTTGACTTATGTTCCTATGTCCCCTAGGTGAGGCAGAGGGCGTCCACAGTGCATCGCCATCCCGTTCGATCTTATAGAACCCGATACAGAGTGAAAGTAGGTACAATGTCAATTTTATTTGTAATTAATTATAATATATTTAATAATATTTTTTAATGACATGAGGTTTATGTAAGTATTTTTATTTATTTGTTAGTGTATTTAATACCTAGATATTTTAGAAATACAGTATTGGGCCGGAAGATTAAAGCTATTTATTTATTTAATATCACGATATAATTAAAGGACGTATAGAACGTACTCGTAGTTGGGGCCTGAGTAGTCAAATAATAATTAATTTTACTACAGTTTTTCACGGAAAATGTTTATAATATTCATTTTAATTAATCATATTTTTAATATTTTATACAGAAGCTGATAAATATTCACAAGGAAACCGGAAAGCTGCGAGAGTTGAATTTATATTACCTAGTTCACCTGCTGCTAATTGAAAAGCATCTTTCGTCGTCAAATAAATTTAGAGAGACGTCGAAATGCATCTGAGTAATAGCTCGTAGTATTCATTAGAGTATTACCGGCTTGTAGCGCTGTGCATTCGCAATTCTGTCAAATAAGCTTGCTGTTCCTGTTGCTGTTTAAGACGTACGTGGTGAATTGTAATTGCAACTTGCATTTTAATCACATCATCGCAAACTCATTAAAGACTGATAAATTCTGTAGGTAATCTAATCATTTTCAATCAAAGATAAATTATTTCATTATTATAAAATATGCATGGCGAATAGCAACACTATTTGTAGGTACTTAAAATAAGGACGAATAAAAATTAACTATCCGTACTTTAATTGGACGAAGAATAAATAAAGGAGGATGTTGCTATTCGTCCGATAGTCGGATGGATAAAAAATATATTATTCATTCGACTATTGTCGGTTTTACAAATATTTATCACTTTTTTTGTTTTCTAATGTAAAATAAAAGATTTTTTAGGTGCAGCGGTTTCTATATGCAAAAAAAAACCTTAACCTACTGAGCTGAGCCGAGCTACTTATTCTACATACTTATTTATTAGTCTATTCGTCCTTCCTTATAATTTATATATTTTATAAAAGACGAATGATATCTTTTTGTTCGTTCTATAAAAGTTCACTCCGTATAAAATAAGTCGTAAGACATACAGATTGACGGACGTGTTATAAGGGGATATAAAACCTTTATAATATCCAGTCATTTTTTTAGAACTATATCTTATATATAAAATTTCCATGTCACAATGTTTGTTACCGTACTCCTCCGAAACGGCTTTACCGATTTTTACCAAATTTTATATGCGTATTCAGTAGGTCTGAGAATCGGCTAATATCTATTTTTCATACCCCTAAGTGATAAGGATAAGGGTGGTCCTCCCAGACCCCACCCCAGGGACGAACTCGAGCGGAGCGAGGGTGAGTCGCTAGTATATATATATAAACTGCTATAAATAGATAGAAACACTAACGTTAAAACTTAAAAGTCTTCTATATGTTTCGCTTTTGCTATTTGGCTACGAACCCTAAAATATAGTGCTTAAATATTTTTTATAGTTTTGTATTTTGCACATTAATTAAGTTATTTTATTATAGCATTATTTATTATAAATTTATTTTGGGATATTTTATACTAAATCTTTATTTTCATTTTTTTCTATTCTGTCAATTATATCCAACAATAGATACACATTTTACATCATTTATAAACATACGAATTAATTAAGAATGGAGAAGAATTTTGCCTTTTTCTCCCGCTAGATGTCGCCATCTCTATACCCGCCGTATATTGTAAATTAATTATTAATATAATTAATTTAATTAAAATGATAAATTGCGCAGTGCCAGGATGCAAAGCAAATAGATATCATTTATTCCCCAAAGGAATAGCGGACTAAAGCAATAAGACGCCAAAATGGCTGAAATCACAATCTTTATATTTAAGGCTATGTGAACATCATTTTAAAGAAAGTAATTTTAAAACTTTTAAATTGTCTTCAGATAAACATTTTTTTTTACTTTTTTACATATTAATTTTACCCCTTATGGGATTGAATTTCGAAAAATGCTAAAACCTATTCATTTAATTGTATTGAAGAGCATTAATACCAAGTTTCTAGTAATTCTGATCATAAATAATTCTTTGCCCATATAAACTTTGAAAAGAAACTCTGTAATCATTAATCAATATGTAAACTAGTACCTACAAAAAATAAAAAAATAAAAATCAGCTGTAGACGATTTAAGTGTTTTAAAATTACTTGCATTAAAATGATGTCCTCATAGTTTTATTAAATACTAGCGATATGGCTTGATTCCCGATGCTAACTTTCATCCCCATTTTCACCCCCTTAAGGGATGATTTCCGGGATGCAAGATATCCTATGTCCTTCCCAGAGTCTCAAACTATCTTCTTACCTTTCATCTAAATCGGTTCAGTAGAGCCAGAGATTACCCCCTACAACCTCACAAACTCACAAACTTTACCTCTTTATAGTATTAGTATTGATAAAGATTTTGATTTCACCAATTTTGCTCGTCTTATTGCTTTAGCTTACAATTTTTTGTGGGAGCAAATTTTTTATCCTCTGTAATAATTTAGGTTAAGTTACAATTACTCACCATATAGCTAAGAGAGTTATTTTTAAATTATATTATTAAAACAATGCTCCAGAGCTGCACGAATCCACTAGTATATACTTATTACTATTTTATTTATGACCGCAGACTAAGCACAGATATATTATATGACTTTAAAAATTTCCGAACTATTAATGAGTTGACACTTGACATTGACATTGAAAGGAATATTGACAGCTGGCCATGTAAGACAAAATCTTGCCGGAGTGTTGCTTTATGCTTTCGCCTACATATTTTCCCGTTACATATAAGAAATAGATCATTTCGTTATTTAACTATATTATATTCACATAGGTACATTAAAGTTAATTGTGCTTAAAATAAAAAATGTCTCACCAAACTGGGATTCAAGGTATTTATTTGTTCACTTCTTTTTCAATGATAGTTTCTGGTAAATTATTTTTATTTCATAAAATTTATTTATTTTAAAGTATTGTTGAATTAGTGTAGTATTATACAATACTACACGTAATTTATACAATAGGAAAAAAAATTTATGTCGATGGAATCTTTAAATAAATAACGAGGCGTGTCATTTTAATGAAAGTAGTATCTAATTATAATATAATTGACAAGCGTCTTTTTGTCAGGTAATACATCTTTTCATTACCTTCATATTATCTGTTCTATAAAATCTTATAAATATGCTACTGTTTATTTATAAAATTAAAACTCCAGATGTGACAAATCAGCCCCTTGTAAATCATGACTATCTATACATATAATAAAATTCTAACTGAGTTGAATCTGTGCATTAAATATTTTTTGGAAAATCTTATTGAAATATTAGTCATTATTATCAATACAGAGGCTGAATCAATAGTTTTTAGAGTTTTTTTTTGTGTCTGAGAACGCATTACGAGAAAACCACTAGACAGATTTTGATAAAATTTGGTATAATGATAGCTGGTTATCTAGATCAACATATAGGAAACTTTTTACTGCAGAAAAATATCGCATCTCTAAAAAATCTATACTAACCGTCAAAACATACCCAGAGACGTCAGAGTTGCTAGTGCTAAATATAATTTTGAAAATTTTAATTACAGCTAATGCAGAATTAAAAAAGTACTTTAGCAAATGTCGAGATGGAAAAATCAGAGTTGTAAAAATTAGCATAGAAAATGGTAATATATCAATCATTTATTATTCTAAACTTGGAATAAATAAGTAAATTTTTTTGGGCCTGAAGTGTAATTGTGCCATATTTGTTTTTTTTTTAGAACAATTAACATTAGCAAAGTATCAACCTGTTAAAGGAACATTTGAAAATGATTTTGATAAATATGTTCCATCATTAATTGTGGAAGATCTGCCGTGTTATATATTGTACAGGTATAATTAATATTTTAAATAATTTCATATTCATTCTTTAATATTGGTATCAACACCTAATTTAAAGGTTAAATTCTAAGAAATTAATTTTTAACCGAGTCACCTGTGGCTCGGCAGTCGTTGTCAGGTTAAAGATAAATAAAATATTTGTGTATATATTTTACAGATTTGACACAACAAATTCCTTAGGGCATGAATGGCTTCTATTAAGTTGGTCTCCAGATAGTGCTCCTGTAAGGCATAAGATGTTATATGCTTCAACTAAAGCCACTCTGAAACAGGAATTTGGTTCGGCTCACATAAAGGATGAAATGCATGCTACAAGTAAGGTATGTAATATAAATTCATGCAGATACTAAAATTGTTTTTAAAAATTAAATGTCTTCGAAAACTTTCTTATCAAAATATGAAGTATGTTTATATTAGTATATCACATATAGATATGTTATTTAGTTTTAGTTATTTATTTTATTGCAAAGTCTAATTTAAAGTCGAAAGTGGTATCAAACTTATCACCTTAGTGTTGAGATTAATGTTTATGATTTTTTTTTTGTAAAATTTCTTTAGGCGTGACTGAAGGGTAAGTCAATATATTGGAAAAATGCATGCTGTGTGTGGTGTGTGTGCGCCAAAGAAGTTTTACTTCTACATGCATAAAAGTTACATGTACTCATTTTTATTATATATTTTTTTGATTGTAGGACGAAGTGTGCTTGAAAGGTTATAAAGCTCATGTGAGTGGGGTGAACGCCCCCGCACCACTCACCGATAGGGAGGAAGCATTAAAAGAGCTACAGCACAGTGAACATGATCCCAACTATGGTACTGATTCTAGGTAATACTAAATAAAGTTATTCATTTATTTATATGTTTCTTTCGTATGAAGCATATAATAGTCTCTAATGTATGTATGTATATTTATTCCTATGTGGCGTTCTAGAGACAACACGTAGGACGATTTTGATGATTCATATGTTGTTACCATGATGCTAAATATTTTTTATTTGGATTCAGATATCAATTATAGGCCCAGATCGAAACATAGCTGATTTTTATTAACAGTTATGTGTATAAATATTTTTATTGTGTTGACAAATTTAAAATACATAGTATCAGATTTATTATTTGCACACTTCCTTTTTCATGAAAAGTACTTTTTTTCTTTAAGATTGCTTAAAACTTCTTTTGATGACACTTAAAAAGTATCTTGAAAGCTTAATATTTCAATCCCTTCTTTTTTCTGTTCATATCTATACCAATATTATAAATGTGAAAGTTTGTAAGGATGGATGGATGGATGTTTGTTACTCTTTTACACGAGAACGGCTGAACAGATCTGGATGAAATTTGGCACAGAGATAGATTATAATCTGGAATAGCACATAGTTTAATTTTCCGGAAAAATGTACGTTTCCTGTGGGATAGATTTGTTTTTGTCTAGGGATGAACTCGAAGCGATGATGAGTCGCTAGTATAGGGACATGTATGTGAATCATTAAAATATAAATATATTATTTTTATTACTTTTATATTCTATATATCAATATTTTGTTTCAAATAACCTAAGCATAATTATATTATCTGCTTTCAGACAGTCAACGATGGGAGGGATATCGTTCCCAATAACAGAGTCGGCTAGTCAGGGCATACTCGATCTCCAACATGGTTCCTACAACTATTTACAGTTTAAAATAGGTAAAATATATACTTTAAAATATACATATTACGACTAGACAGATATATAAAGAAATTAATTATTTTAAATTTAATAGTATTAGATTAGTAATACTATATCCTTTAAAATCTGTTTTACTGCCAAGGCGTGCCAATAGAGGTTTCACATCAACAAACGCGAAATAAAATGTTTATATTAACATAATCTGTCCATTTTCTTTTTTTTTTTTTTGAATTATTGAACTTCTTAAATATAATTTGCATCTTAACATTTCTACAGATTTAGAAGAAGAGAAAATTTGCTTATCAAAAGCAGCGGTTATCAGTTTAACGGAGTTGCCATCTCAAGTACCGAGTGACCAAGCGAGGTACCACCTGTACATATTCAAGCACACGCATGAAGGCGATCATATGGAGAGTATAGGTAGGAATCCATACTAATATTATAAACGTTTGTTGTCTGTTTGTTTGTCCTTCGTTCACGTCGGAAACAGAGAGACGAGACGGATTGGCGTGATTTTTTGTGTGGAGATTGTTGGAGGGCTGGAGAGTGATATAGACTTTTTACCGCGGGAGATAGATTTAAGTTCTTGCAGATTCGGTATATACCATCTCGAATCGATTAGATCCGTAGATGCTCTTCATAGCTAGAAACGTTTACGTCTTGAAAAGAGCTGATAGCCTCCAAATGGCTGAACGTATTTTGCTGATTTATAATCAAGAACACTCGATCAAGCCGCCTTTCAAACATAAAACTAAATTAAAATCGGCTCATCCGTTTGGGCGCTATGATGTCACAGACAGACACACAGACACTTAGATACACAGAAACACACGTTAAACTTTTAACTCCACTCATTTTCCCTCGGGGTTTAAAAATGTAAATGGGATATAGCTTAAAGCTTTGCTAATCGTCATCTCAGTACTTATTTGTCCAAAAGACTTATTTACCGAAAGAGTTTTTGGTACAGAATTATTGACTTTTAAATGTCAATTCTGTTGGTATAAAATACACGTTTTACTTTAAAAATTCAAGTAAATGTAATCCATAGATAATATTATAAATGTGAAAGTGTGTTTGTTTTTAAATAAAACTATCTTTTCGGATTTTTTCGCGGATTTATTTGGATTTTTGGTTCCCGACGTTTTGAATGCTTTACAGCAATCATGGTCACGGGAGAGACTGAGGTGTTAGATGTCTCGAAGGTATAGTTATTACAGACATTGTGTTTGTTTGTTTGCCTTCTTTTATGTCGAAACGGAGTGACGGATTGACGTAATTTTTTGTGTGGAGATAGTTGGAGGGCTGGAAAGACACATAGACTATTTTTTACCGCGTGAGATTATCTCATTCCCATGGGAAAAGACGTTATATACAATCCAAAAACATATTTATGGTCAGAATTACTTGAAACTTGGTGTTAATGCTTTTTAATAAAATTAAATAAATATGTGTTTTAGCATTTTTCGAAATTCATCATAAATAATGGTAAAATTTGGGATGAAAGTTTGTATCAAACGAACTTTTTAGAGTTTTCAACCGACTTCAAAAAGGAGGAGGTTCTCAATTCGACTGTATTTTTTTTAATGTTTGTTACCTCAGAACTCCGTCATTTACTAACCGATTTGGACAATTTTTGTAATAAGTAACATAGTAATTAAAGCCTACCTAAATACATACCTAATCAAATATTTTCGAAATCGGTGCCAGCCCATACAAAGCAAAGCACACCGACTTCGAAAATATTTGATTAGGTATGTATAGTAAATGAAAACTACCAATCAGTTATTTTTTAATTTTTAGTGCTTTTTTTTACAGTTTTAGCGCGAGCGAAGCCGCAGGTTCTGCTAGTTTTTATATATATGTAATATGTGTATAATTATTAAATACAAAACTTTGTTTTTAAAATAAAGGAAAAGCTATTACTGTAAAGTACAACAAGTATTGGTAGTTTGAACAAATAAGCACTAAGATGATCTAATATGAGTAATTAATATATTAAAATTCTTAGTCGACTGTGTCTAGTGTAGTCTAGTGGCTAGCATGTACGGCTGCAGATCCGATGGTTCTGGGTTCGAGTCCTAGGCATGGCCAAGTATAGTAACTGAGGTTTCTCAGTAACCGGTCGTTTCAAAGTATCGTTCTATCGGACTTTGAAAGTGTAAGCAGTAGAGTGCACGTTACGTTATAACATCTCAGTGACATCGCCGGTGTTGCTCCTGGTACTTCTCTGATAGCAGAGTGGACCTTGGAGCAACCCCATGGTTGTGTGGTCTGCTTCGGCAGACCTGCCGTCGGGGCGTCGTGGTTGAATGCGTAAGCGATCCTGCGACGCCCCATTAAGACGGGGGAAGGTTTTGTTGGGTTTTAGTGGGTAGTACTGGCTTTATTACGCCGGTGAGTCCCACACCTCGTGCGTAAATGCATTTCCCAACGTTAAAAAAAAAAAAGTGACATCGCCGGTGACTGAAATCGGTCAGACATTGATCGGACATTGTTCTCAGTCGATATATATAGAGACCATTCTAATTGTAATCCCTAGACTACTACTCTATACTACATAATATGTAAAACAAATAATAATAGTGAATATTCTTTATTATACATCCACAAAGAAAATTAACAAAAACACAAAAAAAAATGTACATGAGTCAGTTTTATCGTTTAAACAAAGACTTCTTCAAGTCATCCTTGAACAAAAAGCTTAGCAAAAATATTTAAAATGGGCATAATAAATTGACATATGACAATATATATTTCCTTCTACAGTTTTCATCTACTCAATGCCCGGATACAGCTGCAGTATAAAGGAAAGGATGATGTACTCCAGTTGCAAAGGTCAATTCCTAGAAATTATTGAAAAAATGGGCCTCGTTATTGCAAAACGGGTATGTGTAAATCGTATTGGATATTTTTCCTTTAAATTTATGCATAAAATCTGATATATGAAGATCTCGTGGATTCACCGATTTTAATGTTGTTTGTTTTTTTGTATATTTGGTACATATGAGAATAGCTCATAAAGTATTTTTCAATAGTATATTATTCTTAACCATAGTTATAACTTATATCATAGTAGCTAGGCGTAGACGCTCGTCCAGTAGATTATCATCCATTGGTAGCAACGCAAGTACCACACTCATTTACGAGATGGCGCTGTATGATATTGTCAGCATGAGTGCAGATAGAAAAAGGTTCTATATATATAATTCGTTTTTTTTGTAAAAAAAACACCTACATAGATAAATTTAAAAAAGCAAAACCTTATTTAAATACAAAATTTGTTCGAAATCTATGAGCTGTTTCGAAATAAATACATATATACAAGAATTTCTTATTTTATATTATAAGATACTTAATTCAATAATAGTTAAATGTTGAAATTTTTTGTTAGCGCCATCTATAATCTACATTTTAAACTTCGTTCACACTTCATTATTCACTCACTTAGTTTCAGAGTAATTTTTTTTAGTTTAAATTTAAAATAAGTGGGGTAAATTAGGTTATAAGCTGGCAAAGTAAATATAATATACTAGCTACTTACAATTGCTTGGTTCAAGTGCGTCGATAACCTTGAACGGTTTAGGAACTAAGGTATAAGAGACAAACATCCAAAGAAAAATCTTTTTTACTACAGGAACCTACGCAGGCATACACAGAATAGCCCACCTGAGTTTCATCACAATCAGATTTAGAAAAGTGTGAAGGACAAACATATGAACATTTTTATTTATATAGATAGGTTCAAAAGGATAGTCCTATACACACCTTTGAATATTTAGCAAATTTTAACATTATACACTATAATTTATTAAGTTTTTTTAATGGACAGTTGCACTAAAAACAAACAAACATAATACCTAAATATTTTTTATATATGTCTGTTACAGCTCGAAATAGACGATGGCAAAGAATTGACAGAAGAATACTTATATGATGAGATCCATCCAAAGAGAAATTTGCATCGACCGGCATTCGCTAAACCAAAAGGCCCCCCCAATAGAGGGGCCAAAAGGATAACTAAAGCACAATCAGCTCAATAATTATAAAACTTTGAAATATTTTTTAATTCATGCCAATTTTATTAAAATTTCTTCTAAATTATTTTTCAGTCGAAAATTTTATAATCTATTCTCGTTTTTTATCATATTTTATTACAGTGTTATTTGAAAATGGAGACGTTTCATATTTTCATAAGGATATTATATCGAAACCTCTTATTATTATTATTCTATTAACTGCCTCGTTGGTCAGTTTGCGTCAAATCACAGATTTTTCCCGCGTGAATTTTTAACCGCTTTAAGTGCAGCTGCTTCTATAAGATTCAATATCTTACAGAATTGCGAGAGAAAAACGTGCGATAAAATATCGCAGTACGGACAAAGCTTTAGGGCCTCCGCTGCGTGCGCGTACTATATCTTCTGCGCAGTTGGCTAGTCTCAGTGAGATCGGTCGGGAGGGAATCATCATGATTATCATATTAAAACCATGAGAAAATAGATTGAATTGAAGGATTTTATAAAATGCTTAAAATTACAACTTCGGTGATTTATTTATATGTGATTTTTCCACTAATAGGAATATTAAAATTTTATAATAAATGTTATATTTAACATTTATTTTCATTAATAAATTAATATTTATATTGCAACAAAATTATTGACCATTTATTTGTTTATAAAAGGTAAAATAAAACTAGTCTATATGAATCAAATATTTTTCCTAGTCCTGGTTTCATTGTAATCGAAACGTCTCCTTTTCAAATCGATTTATTTAAGATATTTATTGGGATTTTAAGTAAAAGTGAACGTCACTAGTTAAAATGTCACTTAATATTAAAAAAAAAAAACGTTGCAAAATCGACCAATAATTGTTACTGTTCAAAAGCAATAAAGTAAGCGAAAACAGTATTAAACGAATTAAACTTAGCTAAGCTTATTATTAATTCATAATATGTGCAATATTCGGATTTTTAAAATGGCGATTATGAATGATGATTTATGTAGATTAGGCATCGATTATAAAAGTTTATAAACGAGTTATTATCGCTTTATTTGATTTGGTTTTTTTTAAATCCCTCAAATATTTAATTACGTAAGTAAAAGAATTAAGAATCGATTTTGTAATCGATTTGTGATCTTAATTTCCAATAATAAAAAGTTCTATTTTAAAACCTGAAAAACAATTTAAATTTAATTATTATTATTTAAAATAAACAAGAGCAAATATTAATTACTTATACTCTATGGCTCGTTTCATGCTTTAACTGTCTTCCAGCTATATGATTTTAAAGCGAGTTGTTACATTGTTATCATAATCGCCAAAAGACATGATTAATACGTATATAAATTTGTGATCTAGCATTCGAAAATTTAGCTTTTGAGTCTGCTTTATACTATTTATTTAAGTATATTTTAACACTTGTTGTAGTCGTAAAAGTGAAATTCTAAAATATGAATCTATATTCGTCCCTTTTTTATCTGTATACATATGTTTTAAATAAATAAGTAATAATATTTTTTGTATTCTGCTAGTACATTAACATGTTTTTACTAAATAGTTGATAATTTCTGAAGTTATACTTCTTTTGGCACGTTTGGAAAAAATTATGAGGGTAAAATTTTTACAATACGCGCTCACACCGACAGCTAACAAGCGACAAGATGAAGTTAGCTGCATACTGGATGAAATCTTTAGCTATTTTCGTTATATTACGCCAAAGAAGTATAACTTCTTACATGCGTACATAAGTAAACACACGTTTTTTAGTGTTATTATCATTAGTAGATTTTTTTAATTTAGAATTTTCAAAACACTAGATCCACAATACACCTAGCGCCATCTTGTGTGTCAACTTATATTACAGAATATCTGATTTTATACTAGCTTTCTTAGTATAGGTACACTATAGTTATTCAAGGTTGCTAAATAGAAAAAATCTAATTAATTATAATCATTTCTGCCTTTACTTAAATAGAATTTTGGTTTAAATTTTTTGAAAACTGTATGGTTCACAGTAATTTTCCTATAAGGTTTGACTTGTTTGATCTTTTGCATGTTTTTCATTTTTATAAATAAAAAAGGCATAAAGTCTGCAGATCTTGCCATTTTAAATTTCACTATATAAAATGTACTTCAAGTATTGTATATGATATTTATATTCGATTAATGTTTATGAAAACTTTATATAGATCAGGATTAAAATTTTAAATAAAATGCACAAAGCAATGTTATAATTGTAGTGTATATATGGCATTATATTTTTGTATTTAGTCATATTATGTTTATTATAAAGTAAATAAATGCTTTTGATAATTTAACATTCGTGCATTATTTGGTTCTAAATATTAATCGATTCCTGCATTTAGTATTGTATTGGAAAAATATTTCTATTATAATAAAAATATGCTAATTTCTTTTTTAATCTTATATATTTTAGTGCTGCTATATGAATTACAATGTTTTCTCCAATATAGTTTAAACAAGAAATTTACTATTAAAAGAATCTAACGAAAATGTATAGATATTGTTAAAGAAAGTATTTCATTTAAACATTTATATTTATTGCTAGCATTGACCGTGGCTCCGCCCGCGTTCAAATGACCAAAAACCAAATTGTTAGGTTTTACATATTAGTATACTCTTACAATGCAGTTTTTGTATTTTTTCTCAGAAATGAGATATTTTCCCGTGGTAAAAAGTATCCTATATGTTGACCCGGATAACCAGCTATCATCATACCAAATTTCATCAAAATCTGTCTAGTGGTTTTTTCGTGATGCGGTAACAGACAGACAAAAATTCTAAAAACTATAGATTCGGCCTCTATCGATAATAATGTCTATTTCAATAAGATTTTCCAAAAAATATTTAATGTACAGATTCGATTTAGTTACAATTTTATTATATGTATAGACTAGCGTCTTACCTTCGCTTCGCTTGGGTGCGTCCCTAGAGATTTTAATTTTTTTTAACGGAACCCTAACTCTTTTTTTAAAATAAAAGTAGCCTAAGTTACTCCTTATAACGCCAGCTATCTGTCAAAGTCCCATCAAAATCAGTGCATCCATTTCGAAGATTAACCGGAAGAAACAGACAGACAAATTTTAAAAATTGTGTTTTTCTTATAAGTACCATAATATACAATTTCATGTGCATTTAGTAAAAAACTGTTTTTCCTACATTACACATAAAATAAGATATTTCAGTTTTATTTATCTGTATAGATTTACATATTAAACAATTTACAAGAAAGCAGCCTACTTCACATAGTTCCGAGTTACTGCATCATACTAATAACTTACGGTGATGTCTTCCATCTTGAGGAAACTGGAAATCTGAGAGAACCTAGCAAAGTTTCGAAAGACATGTGAAGGCATTTGGCCACCGTGGTGGATATGACTTAATCACTCTTTGTATTGTAGGATGGACCGTGCCCAGGGGCGGGTCTGGGCCTAGGCTTTTGCGGTTTCCGTACGACATGGCTTTGCATGGTAGTTTAGGTGCAGGCCTACCCTACCACCTCCTTCAGAGATGGTAGGGGGGCGTTGGTCTTGGGAGTAGCGCAGGTCGCAAAGATCCCCAAGACAAGTTCGGTGGACTAGCCTTCTCGAGGTTGCCAGCCCTGTTATAGGTCTATTTCCATCCGAAATAGACATAACTGAAACCACCGGACGGTTCAATCCAGGGGAATATATAGTGTATGTAATATATGTAAAACTATTAATATGTAGTCTACTTTTACAGTTTTCCCCACAACCAATATTACCGTATTATATTAAAACATCACGGCAAGTAGGTGGGCCGTGACTATTATAGTATTTTTAAAATAAAATATATGTATGTTTATCAAAATTTAGTATGCATATCTATGTGCCTGGGCATGCACCGAAATAAGATAGCCCGTTATTTATGTATGTCTATCAATTATTATTTTAATTATATTGATACACCTACCTGCGCTAGAGCCTGCGCAGTTGAGCGCTGTACGTACGGATGACGGAGTCCTGGGAGGTTGAGTCGAGCCAGACCAGCCGACAACACGCCCCTTTGGTCCCGAGTTCGTGCTAAACAGTACCCCCGAGCCTAACCAGCCCGGGGGTAACGGCTATACGTCCCGTCAGAGGGCCGTAGGTGAGGTACGGGGGGGGGGGGGGAAGCGGAAGGTCATGCTGATGGGGTAAGGGTGTGTGGAACAACTGGTGGATCAGAATCCGGTCCTCCAGCCACACATAGCACGCGGCCTTCGGGCACGTGCGTCTGAGCTCCAGATGTCGCACTGTACGCCATCCCTTCTTACCTATATCTGCTTGGTAGTCCTAGTGCTCATAGAGCACTCCCAGTTGCGGGCTCCGAGGAGGGTGGGAAGCCAGGCAGATGAAAACAAAACAATACAAATATGGATTTAACAGGATTCATACAAAATAAAACAAAGGTGGCATCGGAGGGAAACCCCAAAGAAGCCCCTACAAAAACACCAAGTACGAACGCGTCCGGTGAGCCGAGCACAGGTCTTCCTGTAGGAGGTTCCCACGCTACTTTCCAACAGGGCAGCAAAGGGAAGGCTGGCAAAGGAACTAAGGGGCAACCCAAAGTCCCTAAGCCCGCCCTACCGGGCCCAAACAAAACAATGAGGTCAGTGGAGGCCACACGAGGCCCCCTTTCCTCATCACTTCCGGGCCACCCTAAACCGGTTGCAGCAACTGCAAGCGTTAGAGGCGAGGAGGCAACCAGGCGACTGGAGGCCCCCCCAATTTCGACTGCAGCTGAAGCAACCGACAAGGGGAAGAGGGAGGTTGGAAATGCTCCATCGGCACCCCGGACCGGCTCAGCGAAGGCCAACGCTGAGGTAGATGTGGAGGCATCCAAGAAATTGGAACTGCCCCCGTCCGCCAAAGCAACGGCTATCGCGAAGGCTGGAAAGGAGGCGGCCACGGCTGCATCCACAACCACTCACTTGAGTACGGAAGAAGCAGGAGGACCATGGACTGTGGTAACTTCTCGTAAAACTAACAGGCATCCCCCGCCAGGGGAACCTAACCAGAACACCGGCAACGAAGCACGAAACATAACAGCGAAGAGGCTAAGGAAGAGGCCGAACGCAGTCGCCAGGTGGAAGCGTAAGAGGCGAGCCGGAATAACCACGGAGGCGCCTACACCCAACACCTCGGCAGATGCTGCCGACCCAAAACCGTGCGCAAGTGGTATGCAGCCCCAAAAGGCGGAAACCTCCGGTTCCGCCAGCGGAGGCAGCGGGACCAACAAGCGACACAGACCAGACGAGTCAACAACGCCTAGTGGAGATAACAAGAAAGCCCGCACAGGCGCAACTCCACGAAGCTATGCAGAGGCTGCTAAATCAGACCTAATAGCAGCCATTACAGCAAGTAACTCAGGGCACCTAACCAGGGAACAGGCGGAGGAAACCCAAGAGTTGCTGAACAACAAACTTTGGGCCTTAGTTCAGGCCAAAGCTAAAGACCCACCAACCTTTCAAGGTAGACCCACCTATTTTGGCGGATCCCTACAGATTTGGTGCATGAACATAGAAGCCATGAACTGGTTGAAATCAGCAATTCATGGCCACACATTAACATCCGGGATTAAGGTCGAGGTCAAAAAGCAGTCGGACCTCCCAAAGAAAATCCGATGTGGAATACTAATACCGGGGAAAGTCGAACCTAAACAAATAGGTGAGGCCCTCCGCTATTTCAACCCGTGGGCGGGAGTCGAACGGTGGCTACTGCACTCCGCCCGTGAACAAACCGCTGGAACATTTATTGTGGTCAGCATACCAGAGGACCTGACCACTGCTATACTGGAACGAGGACGGCAGCTTTGCTACTTGCTGGGCGCCGTCTACGTCAAATTTGAAGTAAAGAAGGGCAGGTTCTCGGAAACACCACCGGATCAAACCGAGGACAAAAATACATCCATGGAAATGGACACCACCGAACAGGTTCAACACCCCAGCACCAGTGACGAGGGCAATAACCTCCCATCAACGAATCCGGCCGATGCACCGCACGATCAGGCGAACGTCGAAATGGCGAGCGTCAGTGATGAGGCGGAGAGCATCGGGGATTGGGCCCAGGGGATAGAAGAACTCGACCTTGGTACAGGGGATGACTCGGATGACGGAGTCCCTTTTGCCAAATAGTCGAGCCCTCCAGATCAACCTCCACCACAGTCTCACCGCCACAGCACAGCTACGCAAGTGGTTGGAGGTAAATAACACAGCCGTAGCCTTCATCCAGGAACCCTGGTTATCTCGATCAGGGTCCATACAAGGATTAAACAATCTCAAAGGTAAGATAATAACAAGCAATGAACCCCAAACAAGGGCCGCTATCTACATTACAAATAACATTCCTGTGCAGATCCTAACCGATTTCTGTTCTAGAGACATCTGCACAATTAAAACAGCCAAGACTACGACGACGTCACGGGAAGTGGTCCTCTCTTCGGTATATATGCCGGATGGAGAGGACCCTCCCCCACAAGACCTGGTGCGTCTCGTAAACTACTGCGAAGCAGAAGGGCTAGATATCATCGTTGCCACGCATTCAAATTGCCATCACACGATCTGGGGTAACGAAAACACAAACAACAGAGGTAAGACTTTAATTGAATATCTATCAACCACTACCTTAGATATCATTAACTCAGGTAATAAACCTACTTTTGTAACAAGGCGTTCCAATACCATTATTGACCTCACGCTAGCAAACGAAGGCGGGGCCAAACTGATATCCAACTGGCATGTGTCCGACGAGGCCTCCTGCTCAGACCACAGGTGGATACGCTTTGACTTAGGACTTACTCCTATACCCCCCCAACCCTTCAGGAACGTCCGGAAAACCAATAAAGTGGCTTTTCGCAGACTACTCATAGAGGGATTGCGAGAGCTAGACTATCCGGAAAAGATAACAGACACTGATAACATTGAACAACTAGTCAACAAATTAACGCTGTTAATGAACACATGCTATGAGGCAACCTGCCCATTAATCTACCCTCCGGAAAACCCAGCGGACAAACGGTCATGGTGGGGTCCAGAGTTAAAACGCCTTAGAACCAAGGTTAGGAAAGCCTTCAACAGGGCTATGAATACATATAACGATCAAGATTGGGACCAGTACAAGAATGTCAAGGCCATGTACAAAAAACGTATAAGATATTGGAGGAACCGTGCATGGCGGAAATACTGTGATTCCATAGAATCGTTTATACAGGCTAACAGAATCCGGAAAATCCTCACCGGACAGTCACAACGAGAACTGGGTTCACTAAGGAAACCAGATAACACCTATACCAAATCATTAGAAGAATCACACCAAGTGCTTCTGCAGACGCATTTTCCCGACTGCACAATGGTTAATGAACACAAGTGGTTAGACATACACCACAAGGCAACAGACATCTCCTGGCAAGTTGCGTCAGAGGTCATAAACCCCAAGAAAATAACGTGGGCCATCAAAAGCTTCCAACCATTCAAGGCACCGGGTCTAGATGGAATCTACCCCGCCTTTATACAATGGGGAGGCCCAAGACTGCACCACATACTTAACAAAATATACCAGGCATGTTTGGCTTTTGGCTACGTGCCTAAAACCTGGAGAGAGGTTAAAGTAATATTCATACCGAAGCCAGGTAAAACAGACTACTCGGATGCAAAATCCTATAGACCAATCAGTCTCACATCATTCCTACTTAAGACTATGGAAAGATTATGTGATAGACACCTGAGAGATAACGCTTTAGCAAAAACACCCTTACACAGGAATCAACATGCCTATAGTTCAGGCAAATCAACGGAATCAGCTCTTCATGCAGTAGTATACAAAATTGAAGAGGCATTAGATACCAAGGACATTTGTCTGGGCACCTTCATTGACATTGAAGGTGCTTTCGACAAAACCAACTTTACTAGTATCAAAGCCGCACTCAGCAGACACAAGGTGAATCCAACAATAACTGACTGGATCCAATATATGCTAGCGAATAGAGTGGTCAGGCTAGGTAACAGCAACAACCCCCCCAACGTGCGTTCACCTTGTCGTGGTGGGGGGGCTCAGTAGTAGTAGCGAAGCTAAGAAACGCACAGGGAGGTTGCCCACTTCGGTGGGCGGTGGGAGGTGGCCCTCTTTGGGGGGCGGTGTACCTTGCGGGTTGCTCCTGGTACTTCTCTGATAGCAGAGTGGACCTTGGAGCAACCCCATGGTTGTGGTGGTCTGCTTTGGCAGACCTGCCGTCGGGGCGTCGTAGTTGAATGCGTAAGCGATCCTGCGACGCCCCATTAAGGCGGGGGAAGGTTTTGTTGGGTTTTAGTGGGTAGTACTGGCTGTATTACGCCGGTGAGTCCCACACATCGTGCGTAAATGCATTTCCCAACGTTAAAAAAAAAAAAAAAAAAAAAGGTAACAGCAACAAACAAGGTGCCATCGTGGCCAAAGGATGTCCTCAAGGAGGAGTACTCTCACCCCTCTTATGGAACCTAGTAGTCAACGACCTAATAACCCTGCTCAACAACAACAGATATTATACGATAGGCTATGCAGATGACCTAGCCATCCTTGTAACGGGCAAATCACAAGTACAGTCTGTGAATTAACTCAGACAGCACTGAATATAGTCGAAAAATGGTGTTATGACTATAATCTGAGTGTTAACCCACGCAAAACAGAACTAATAATGTTCACAAACAAAAGAGCCCTAGGAAGCTACACCCTGCCGAAACTCTTTAACTCCACCTTAACATTAACCACAGAGGTAAAATACCTTGGAATCACTCTGGATAGCAAACTAAATTGGGCTAAACACCTAGACAATTTATTAAACAAAGCCAGCATCACCTTCTGGCAATGCCGAAGGATGATAGGTAAAAAATGGGGCCTCAATCCCAAAATAACTCTATGGCTATATACATCGGTAATACGACCTATGATCAGCTATGGTGCCTTAATATGGTGGCGTAGAACACTTTTGACCACAGCACAAACCAAGCTACAAAGCTGGCAAAGGTTGGTGTGCATGGCAGTGACGGGCTGCATGAGAACAACACCAACCGCAGCACTCGAAGCCATGCTAAACCTTACACCGCTTCACTTGTTTATACAACAAGAGGCTGCGACTACCGCGGTAAGACTAGATAGTCAAAAACTGCTAAGGAAAACAGGCACTCCACACACAAAAATCCTAATAGACGTTGCCAAAGACATTCCTCTCATGGGAGCACCCAATGATGGAATACAAATAAAATACATTTTTGACAAAAAATATAAAATACAGCTGGAGGAAGATACATGTGAGGGTCGCGACAGCAAGGACCTAAGAATCTATACCGACGGCTCGAAAACCAAATCGGGGACTGGCTGTGGCATTTTCTCCGATGATCTAAACATTAAAACTTCAATACCTCTAGGTACCTACAACACGGTGTTTCAAGCTGAAAGTCTAGGTATCCTTGAGGCAGCTAGAACAATTGCGATGAAGAAAGTGGAAGACTGCTCCATCCGCATACTATCAGACAGCATGTCAGCACTACAGGCATTAAATAGTAATTCTACCACATCAGGTATGATCTATGAATGTCATAAGGCCTTGACACAGGTAAGTGACCGGAATGAGATCACCTTACAATAGATCAAAGGCCACAGTAACTCGTGGGGGAACGATAGGGCAGATGAGCTAGCAAGAAGGGGTTCGGACATGACGGCGATAGGACCAGAGCCCATCGTCTCGTTACCTTCTTGCTGGCTCAAAGGCCAAATTCGACAACTAACTAAACGCCAACACAACAATGTTTGGCGTGAAGTTGTAGATTGTAGACAGGCGAAAGAATCGCTTCCAAACATTGATGTCAAAATGTCGAACCGTATCATCAAACTTAACAGACCTCAACTTAGGCAAATAACCGCGGCCTTAACCGGCCACGGACCATATAATAAACATCTATTTAATATAGGTATAACTGACAGTCTACTTTGCAGGGCATGCATGGGGGCAGATGAAACGGCTGCACATGTGATCTTGTATTGTCCAGGTGTAGCGGAGTACCGGGCTCAACATCTTGGCACTCCTAGGTCACTCCCGGAAATCTTCGGCAAGACAAAGAAGTTGCTGAAATTCCTGGAGGAGCTGGGATGGCAGGAGTAACGAGAATTTAAATTCCCACACACGCAAAATAGGCGCCCAGTCGTCGAGTTGCGGAAAACAGCCCGAACATACCATACCATACCATACCATACCATACCATACCATACCATACCATGGACCGTGCCCAGCAGTGGGATGCTTAAGACATGCTTAATTGAAATAAAAACAGCAAAGAACAATGAACCTTACTTTTATTATTAGCATATTAAAATTTACATTTCTGTACAAATTTACTATAATACTCCAAACTGGTTGTTTCATCAAAATTATGTAATCGCACAAACATAGAATTATTTACTAGCACTGCCCGCGGCGCCGCCCGCGTTTAGATAACCAAAAACCAAACTCTTAGGTTTTACATATTAGCATATTACCCTAATATTTCCTTTCCAAAACAACCATTTATTCCATGTTATATAAACTTAATGTATTTCTTCTATATTCTTAATACCTTTCTCTTCAACCATTTCATCGTGGTGTCGCGTCAAATTATCGTTCTTTTCATATGCAGCTTTATCAATTGCTTGGTTTAATTGGTCTTGCCTATAAAAAAAAATAAACTTACTAAAAAATATTCATTCTTATTTCTTACACAAGATATCATTCTACTATCATTTAAAAAATTTAAGGGAATGACATATTTGACTCTGGTCATTGTCACAATAAGCACGGTAATATTACATACAGTATTCCATCTTCATACAAACGGTCGGAAATCGAGTTATACCAACGCGCGTCGCGTTCGGTATACACTCGGTAGACAACCGTGCGGGGCTGCCACATCGTATAATTGTGTAAGGTTATGTTATGTAACTTTTATAGTTAGATACAAAAATATACATTTTATTCATCCCGTAACTTCGCTAATGTCAAACAAAAAAGTATCGAGACTTCGTATGTTTTAGAAATAAAAAATAATTAAATTAAAAATAAAAATTAAAGTATTTTTAATTAAACTCTTTATCTGAATGCGGATTTTTTATACTATTAAATTCAACAATAAAGCCTTTCGTACGTCTCAGTCGAGGCGCAAATATTTTTAAATCTCAAATTTATAAGGGTCACATACCACCCTTAAAAATTTGAGATTTTTTAATTAAATCTACTAATAATAGTTTTTAAATAAAAATATAATATTTGAAATCACAAAATTAGAATGAAACTCAAATAGGTACATGAAATTAAAATACTGGCCGGCTGGCACTCGGGCAGCCCTGTCGCGTGGGTACGTGCCGCGCGGCTGTAGGTAATTATTTCAAGGACAGGCCCGAGTTGCAATACTGTATGCATTACATTACCGTGCAAAAAGTATTACAACATTTTTTAGTATATGAAGATGTTCTCCTGACGGATTCCGGCCACGGCGGCCAATCTCATTGAGACTAGCCAACTGCGCAAGAGATATTATAGTACACAAGTGTACGCACAGACACAAGTGCACTCTCTATTCCTGTCACTCTCATACTCTGGTGGGACGACTGCTCAACACGACCGGTGAGAGTTAAGGCGCAGGACCGACTGCTTTACGTGCTCCGAGGCACGGGGGTGAAACACCACCAACTTCCCAAGTCCAGGCTATTACTGAGGCTTACTATACAGAAAGACTCAATAACTAAACTTGGCCCAACCTGGGACTCGAACCCAGGACCTCCGGGTGTGCAGCCGTACATGCTAGCCACTACATCACCGAGGCAGTTAGTTTAGTACATATTTGTTAGACAAAACCTAATAAAGCTAACATGGATTTTATAAGGCATACCTTGCTTCTCTTAATTTGTACAATGATTTTCTGATATCTTCCATGGATAATCCAGTTAGTTTAAGTATACTAAAGATGAGCATACCACCAACCAGACTAAGAACACCACCTGAAAAAATAAATAAACAAATATTTAGAATTATATGTGAAATAAATGTAGTTTTCAAAGTCTGATAGCTGAATGGACTGTTTTTTTTTTTTTTTTAACGTTGGGAAATGCATTTACGCACGACGTGTGGGACTCACCGGCGTAATACAGCCAGTACTACCCACTAAAACCCAACAAAACCTTCCCCCGTCTTAATGGGGCGTCGCAGGATCGCTTACGCATTCAACTACGACGAAAGCTGAATGGACTGTAGAGCAACCCCACGATTGCTGTGGTCTCCTTCTGCAGACTTGCCGTTTTTTTTGTTATTGTCTTGCTCGCCAAAAATTCTCAGAAATTGAACTTAGCAGTGTTTTACCCTTGGAGTAGGACACATATAAAGATGTTCTCTGCACCTGATGTTCTCACCAGTCATAGTAGAATCATTGCCCCACTGAAGTTTGACAATGAAAGGGATAGAGAGTGCACTAGTTGCACTATAATATATCCTATACAGTTGGGTAATCTAAATGAGATATTTGGCTACCATGACTGAAACTAATTAGGAGGTTATTGCTTAATATGATACTGTGAAAATTCATTAAGTCATATACCATACATACCTACACCTGCTCCGACAAGCATGGCTGTTGGACCCAAATTAGCTTTGTATATAGCCCCAGTTATTATACCTGCTGACACATAGTCCCCAAGCGAACTTTCATCTCTATACACTGATAATGTTGTTGAGATCAAACTGAAAAAATAATAATTTTGTTATGTTTGCATTATGTTAATACATAAAATGAAAGTAGCATTTTAAAAACTCTTGTAAGAATCTTTTTTTGCTGCAATATATTATTTAATATTTAACATTTAATAATTTTCAAATTAATACTTTTAGAAATATAAACAAACATACCTAAATATACCAGTAAAGATACCTAATCTCCAGCCCCAATGATAAGCTCCTCTTGCAAATGAAACTGTTATAAAATCTTGTAGTTTTTTCTGTTAAAATTAACATTTAAAATTTAAGTTAAAATAGAAATAATCAACTTCTCAACCAGTAACCAACTTCTTTACTCAGATGAAACTTGGTGCATATTTTGCAACATACTTATATCCCAATTTTAAAAGCTATATGCATAAAACAAAAAAGCTCTGAGAAAAATTGCATGGACCAACAAACACACTTTTGTATTCAATATTTCAGAAACCCACAAAATGCAAGAAACGAAACAAAATAAACACCTGAATTTCTATTTTAAACAATTTTATTTCAATGAAAAGATTTTTTCACTTTCTTAAATGTTTTAAATAAATGTTAAATACCTTTGCTTCAAATGTTGATTTAAATGTAGTAGCTTGATTATTTTCTATGAATGTTAAATAAGCATCTCTTGATTTAGCAAATCCTCCTAAAAATGCACCCACTAAAATACCAGACATAGTGGCTTGAGCTACATTATGCAATTCCATTGACACTTCTTCTATTTCACTAGAAATGAAAGATAATAAAATACCTAACATTTTGATTATTAAAAGAATATAGGTTGAGTTTGATGTATGTAGTCATATCAAATTTGAATATTATTTACTTATTTTATTAAGATAACTAACAAAAGTTACATTAATACATTCGTGATTATATTTACAAATCAAAGATAAATGTACTTTTTTTACAGGTTATCACATCATGCAATAAATTAAAAACAAAACATGAACACAACATTATGCAGTTATACTTACTTTTTACTATACATTGCTTTTACTCTATCCCATCCTGTACTTTGTACAGCATTAGGCTTATTTATATTATCGGTATCATTTTCGTTCCTTCGTCCAATGATGGGTATTGCGAAAGAGGGTGTCAGTCGTACGACTGTCCCAAAGATTATTTTTCGGTTCAATGACCTAAACATTTTGTTTTATATTTAGATTATACATTTTGAAAATAAAAAGAAATACATATTAGTATTTGCTTTTAAATTTTTGTAACTAATTTTTAACTTAACCTCTTTGATACAACTTGTCAAATTGTCGGCAACATAAACGTCAAGTCAATGTCAAATTATGTAATAGACATTAGACTGCCCAAAAACGGGGCACATTTTTTTTTTAATAATATGTACATACGATCCGCTCGGGTAAATTTGAAGACATTCCACAAATAAAGTAGGTAAATAATATTTTGTATAAATAAAACAAAAATACTTTTAATAATTTTACCCCAATGTTCAAGAAGAATTACCCCGAAACAATAAAAGAATATAATAAATGCCTTATATAATTAATTAATAATAATGAATAATATTTTAGTAATAATGAGATCTTTTATTATACAGTTATACGATTTCTTTTTCAAAGAAATCGTACCAACAGATGAGTATTACAAAATTAAATCACGGGCACAGTTTTACTTGCAGATTTTATTCAATTATCTATATTCTATACATAATATAATTAAATTCTGAGTCGAATCTGTACATTAAATATTTTTTTTTAAATCTTTTTTAAAAAATCATTTTTATTTTTTATCCATACAAAAGCGAAACCTATAGTTTTAAGATTTTTTGTCTGTCTGAGAACGCATCACGAGAAAATCACTGAACAGATTTTGATGAAACAGTTAAACAGGGTAAGCATGCGTTAGATGCCCCTCGGGAAAGTTAGGTTGATTTCGTTGATTTTTACCACGAAATCACATTCTTAAGAGAAACATTTCCCTTAACTATCACGCTTCTGCAGGCGCTAGGTGTTCAAATAAAGCAATTAATAGAGATTCTCAGAGATGAGATATGTTCCCGCAGTAAAAAGTATCCTATATGTTGACCCGGATAACCAGCTACCATCATACTAAATTTTATCAAAATCCCTCCAGTGGTTTTTCCGTGATGCGGTAACAGACAGGCAGACAGACAGAGAGACAAAAATTCTAAAAACTATAGATTCGGCCTCTGGATCGATAATATTGTCAATTTCAATAAGATTTTCCAAAAAAATGTACAGATTCGGCTCAGTTAGAGTTTTATTATAATACGATTTTATTATATGTATAGACTAGCATTGCCCGCGGCTCCGCCCGCGTTCAGATGACCAAAAACCAAATTCTTACGTTTTACATATTAGTATACTCTTACATTGCAGTTTTTGTATTTTTTCTCAGAAATGAGATATTTTCCCGTGGTAAAAAGTATCCTATATGTTGACCCGGATAACCAGCTATCATCATACCAAATTTCATCAAAATCCCTCCAGTAGTTTTTCTGTGATTCGGTAACAGACATATAGACAGACAGGCAAAAATTCTAAAACTATAGATTTTGCCTCTGTATCAATAATAATGTTTAATTCAATAAGATTTTGTAAAAAATATTTAATGTACAGATTCGGCTTAGTTACAATTTTATTATATGTGTAGATGTATAGATTACAAAATACTTTTCAGCTAGTACTACTATATACTAGATGTACATCGTGTGTAATTCTTTTCCTCGTAAATGGCATAAATATTGGCATATAATAATTTCAATAGTTCGACCAGATAGATGGCGCTATTTTAAAAATCCAATTTTTATCGATAAGTTTTTTTTTAATGCGAGGTCAATATCTGCTAATACCGGGTCGGCTAATATTTTATATATTAGGTTTACTTATATTCTGGTGTCTCTTTCTTTCATACAGCCTTAGCCTCAGACTTTTCTTGGAAGTTACGATTTATCTGGTCCTTTTTTTTTTAATATCTGTTCATTTTTTTAATTAAAAATGTATTAAAAGTGTGAACAGTAAAGAAAAATTGATTTTGCTTTTATCACAACTGTTTCTTCTTATTACATTAAGCAAATTTATAGAATACAATTTTTATTAATTATAGTATACCTATGTTTTAATTTTTTTGTGATACCCCATTTTTTATTGAAAGTTTAATACTTACCTTTAAGTGCCTTGATAAATTACTTAGGTAGTTATTGGCTGTTTTTATTATGTTACGTCATAAAAAGAACATGTTGAGCAGAGGAGCAGGATAGGTACATGAATAAAAGTAAAAATATTTTCAACTATATTTTATTATAAAATGACAAAGAATAAATCTAGAGTTTAATAGTGTAGTCACTTAGACGTTAAAATAGTGTATATATTTATATATTTCACAAAACTGTAGGTGACAGACAGTGTTGCCATCAAAAGTGGCCTGTTGGCGTTTACACAAAATAAACTTACGTAAAACAATCATCAAAATACATCTTTTGAATTGTGCTCGTTAAAGCTTGTCTTAAATCATAATATATTTGATCTTCTATTTAGTGAAAATAATATTTGATAGATCCCTGTTATTTTTTTTCTAACGATTGGTCTTTGGCATATTGATTTTAAATAGTATTATTTAGTCTAAACACTTGATGTGTTTATTAATAATAAATAACGCTGAAACAAGTAAATGGATGTGCCTAAGACAAAACAAGAAAACAATATTTTCGTTAACTGGAACGATTTATATCTATTAAACTATTTTATTTTACACACAACCCTTTAATTTGCACACCATTAACGTTTTAATAATTCAACAAAAGTTTGTTAAATATGATAACGAAGTCGGGCAGGTATATACTTAACAGCCACTACGAAGAAAATCCTCAGTAGGCAGGTAAAGGGCAACTAGAGCGACTACCGAAATTAGAATAGGACATTATCTAGTAAATCTTAAAGTAATGATTATGTTAATCTGTAATAGTTCCATAACTTTATATTAATTATTTATAAGGTCGTGTATTTACATTAATTAATTAACGCGTTAACTGCCACTTCATAGGTCCTAAGGAGTTCGCTAAATATTTTTTTTTTATTTATCTACTATAATTAGTCCGACGCGGTAAATTTCCCTATTAATTGGCAGTTACACAATTCATCCTAATGTCAACGTTTCAATAAGGTTTCAGTTCTAACTCACAGGGACAAGGGGCTTGGCACGGACGAACACCGGTACATATATTCACATTTTACCCTGTGCTTAGTATATTCTTTTATTTTACAAAAAACATACCATTGGCAATATTTGAGTCCCTTATCCCTTTCACTCAACAACCTGTATATCATTTACATGTCGCACGTCCGGCGACGAGCCGAAGGGTACAGAGATGTACGCACAGATACAGTATAGTATTGAAACGTCTCAGCTTTAGTTTTGTTACAAGAATATTAAGTTCTAAGTAGATAAGAATATGTCTAGAATAGATGGTGTACGAACAAACGTACACGATTTCATTATATTGATCCCATTTAAATTTATGAGTTCTATTTACAAATAGTTTTAACATTTTGGTTAAATAATTAAAATAAATAAACATAATATAAATGTTAAAAGGAAAGGAAGATTGGAAAAATAAAAGAACAAAAAGAATCAATGATAATAATAGTTTAATTAATGAAATTAAAAATAAGAATGAAATTAACCACACAAAAGGCTTATCGCTAAAATAAGAGGATACAGACGACATTTTAAATTAATAATATAATGAAATACGACACTGAAATAAAAACTGGGTCGTGGATGGGTCAGACATATGTATGTATGTACATCACATCAACTATATGTCGACCGTTGCAATTTGCCACAATATATTTGTAAGTGCGAGTTTGATTTGCGATAAAAGATTAGAAATTTAGGGATAAAGTGATATGAACAGATATGTGTATACAAAGGCAAAGTCAAGGGCGGGTCCGATCGAGACGTTGCTATTCAATATGCATTCATTTCATTTTATAGTATTATATTTAATTACAATAAACATGCAGTTTGGCATCGATAGGATACCGCCCTTGGAAAAGTAAATTTTAGTAGCCATTACAAACTGATTGTAAAACAACATTCACATCTCTATCAACGCGTAACTTTAACTAACAAAGTGAAACAATGTACGCTTACAATGAATAAAATTACATAATACATTGCGCTTAATAAAACTCTCAAATATAGTTTAACTGTAACATTTTCATCAACTTTTTAATAATTAAGATTAATTCAATTATGATTTACCTAAAATAATGTGTATTGACTTTAGATTTGGCATCTCATTCTAAACACTGATTTATTATTTTTTTTAATTACAATTACGACATTATCCTAAATATTTAAAATACTTCTCTAAACACATAAATTCCTATAATTATCTATTTAGTCAATACCGATATTGTTGAGAAAATATTAGGCCTAACGCTACACACACTAGTTGCCTCTACAGATTGAGCACGAGCAGGCGAAATGTTAAATTTAATTTTCATAGACAAACATAGACGCAGCTCTGATGAGAAGCACTCGAATACTTTCTATCTACTGTAAATTTCATCTAAGTACAGCACTATGCAAGACAGATAACATATAAAAACAAAAATGGTGGATGTCGTGTGTGTAGCGTTTTTCAGAGTAAAGTAGATATGTAATCTCTTGTTTGTGATTTTGTTACAATAAATACGTAATATAATTCAATGCGATCACTACCGATACCGTTTCAATCAGACCACCACCAAATTCATTATTTCAAAACCGGCACAGTTATCTGTACCATATTATAGAAAAACATTTCAAAAACGTGCAAAATATCACCACACCCTGGTCGCCTAACATCATTAAACCAAACTACTTACACGTTCTTATACATACATATATACTGATTAATACATGTATGATTAAATTTCTCTATTAAACCTTACATAGAAATGACAATCTAATTTTTTTTTTTAGTTTAACCATCGTACTAAGCTCTATTTTTATATAACGGTACGTGATGTATATTATACAATTTATAATAGTGTAAATATTTTACTTTACGACAGCTTTATGACTTTTCAAATGATATCGTAAAGTTTTTTTTTGTGACCGAAAGATATGTTGCTACGGCCCTTAGAGCCAACAAACGACGCATTCGTCTGATCGTTATACTCCGGTAATGCAAAGTATTTGGGACTCTTACAATCTGTCGAAAACCCCCAATTTGCTTTCGCATTACTCCAGATATGTATGAATTCCATTCCTTCTAAAGTTAGCATTTAAAATTTAATAATATAACGCAATGTTTCACTAACTCGTCGTAATTCAGGTATCTGTTTCACGCATTCTTTGCCTAATCATAGACTGGACGTGTAACTGAACACTCAACATGGTCCTAAAAATTAGAGCGTAGTTTATGGGCACCATTAATTTGACCGAAATCCTTTACAATAAATAAATAATATCTCTATATAGCGCTATTACAGTGTAGTTTTCGTAGGGATTTTTTAAAGTTACGTTAATTTACTTAATCCACAAACTTAATCTCTTTTGCATTGGACTAGACGCAATTTTATTAATTTAAGAAGGCAAAGATGTGTGAAAACCAATTTAGTGCTTAATTAAGTTCCGAATGTTATGTACAGAGTATCGAAGGTCTACAACTAAAATACTGTTGTAAGTAATGAGATAATAATGCGTGTCTAGATCATGAAACTTCGAGAACACTCTAGAACGTAAAGAGTGAACAGTGTGGCAATATTCAAATAGTATTCATTGTATAGAAAATTATTCTAAAAATACTTTCAAAATAACACTTACCACACCGCACGGTTAGAGTCCCCGTGTAGAGAGGAATAAATAATTATTTATAATTAATTGCTTAGTGAAACGTATGCACGAGCATTTATTGTTTTAGCTACCATTAATATAAATTAACATCAAAATAAATGCATCATGTCACTATTATGTCACCAACATAACATTATATAGATTATAAAGAAGCGCGCGGCTACGAGTGACGCGAATGTATCGATCATTTTCATTGTTAAATTTAATTACTAGTAATACTAAGAAAATCGATTTCATTATTTTCATATTATTAATTATTAGCATTACTAATCGATTAATTAACATAATTATTGGATATCATAATCGATTCGTAATTCATTTAATGTCATTCGATTAATCATTCGTAATCGCTCGCCTCCAGCGTATCCACTAGGTGTATAGCGATAGTAGTTGTGATTACACTAACTAATCGAGAAGAACTAAGTATTGTAACAATAAACAGAATATTTTTTTCTATATAACGAAACAGTATTGGAAGTATGTAGTGGAGATTCCGGTTCGAACCGGACAAAGAAGATTTTATATCTAAAATATACTTAACCTCTATAACTAATATTGCACACACATACACATTTCTAAACGTAGCGTTACATTTTAAAAAATAAACAATGTGTATGCGTACAAAACTATAATTACTTAAAAAATGCCATAATAAATTGTGCAGAGCATAAAATATATTTATAAAATATAATCTTAGATAATAATAACTGCAAATTATAAGTGATTAAGAAATACTTTTAACAATGTGCTAGTGATGATATAATATGTATAATATAATAATGTAAATTGTAATACTATTTACCGTAGAGTTTGGCCGGCGGCCGCGGCGATGTTTGACATCGACCAGAATCTAGCGCAATCTAATTGCTATCAATCGGCTCCGATCAGATCAAGATGGACCATGGACATAAAACATACCGGAATAATAAAATATCTATAAAAATAATATATTGAATGATAAAAATACGGAATGAATATCACACAAATCAAATCTACATTGTTGCGAGAACTCTCAAAAGTTAAATTAAATCGATTTCAGCTGCCGTTGGGGAAGATGGCCTTAAATTATGATACAGTACGTATTCTAGCGAAATAGAGTAAGTAGCACTTAACTTCTAGACTGATCCGAGTAAGCGTAATACAGATATATTATAATTTTCAGTCGAGTTAATGTCTCGATTTGTGAGAGAGGTACGATGTATACAGTCGTATCACTATACAGTAAGGCTTGAGAGCTATATTAGCTGTATGCATTCAATACTAACTAGACGGGGGCAATTATGATCGATACTGCAATAACTCGATTATGTACTCGCTTAGCTAATTAGAAGTTATATCGAAATCGATTAGCGAATCGATTATAATTGCCCCGTTCTAGCAAGAGCCAATCTCATTAAGTTTTATATCGACTGTTGTGTGATATTCCGAGGATGCGTTAGTTGTTTTGTTTAAATACTTGATTTTGAGAAGGACACTCTCAGGTGGTTGGATTCGGAGAGTTGGTAATTATGCATTTTTATAAGTGCCGCGACTGCGTCGTCGATCGATGGGAGCTGAACAAGCGCCATTTTGCGGTCCTTCCTGCAATGAAAAATGAAATATTTTAATCAATTTTATATTTTATTATCTATCTATATAAATAAAAATTAATAGTCGTATGTTTGTCCTCTATGCATTCAAAAATCCGATTATGATGTAACTCAGGTGATTGGTTTATCCTGTATTGCCCGCGAAGGTTTTTGACGCAAAAAAAGATTTTTTTCTTTATACGTTTGTCTTTTATGCGTTCCTTAGCATACATACATACATACAAGTCAAACTCATAACCCTCCTCTGGGCTTCGTCGCAGTCGGGTAAAAAATAAACAAAAATAAATCATGTGCTATTTTTAACACCCGACGCAAAAACGACGGGGTGCTATGAGTTTGAAGTGTCTGTGTGTGTGTCTGTCTGTGGCATCGTAGCTCCCAAACGGATGACCCGATTTAGATTTTTTTTGTTTGAAAGGTAAATTAGTCGGGAGTGTTCTTAGCTATGTTTGATAAAAATCGGTCTAAGACGGTCGGGGATATTTAAATTTTAAATATATGTCAAAATATAGATTTATCTATTATTGAATTCACTATACCGGCACAAAAGCACCCAAATGGTGCCATAATTATCCAGGCACATGAGTAACTAGAGTAAAAATCTACCCGCAAAATTATACTGACGAGCATTGATTTTGCACTACTCTTATAGTTTAAAGTTAAGTAAAGTAAAAAAAAAAACAATTACAATATATATTATCATAAAACTGTTATTAGTGTACTATAAAATAAATTATGGTGTAAAAATATTTTAGTTTTAAACATACTTAATTAATATGACGCTTAACGATAATAATCGTTCAATTTGATATTAAAACCGCTCGCTAAAATAAGTAAAAACGAAATTGTGTACCTTGAAATTGGAAACCTATTATTTTATTTTATAACGTAAATATACTGAAAATAACCAAAAATATTGACTTACGGGAAGAATTTGAAGGCCTTGATTGTGAATCCTCGTTTTGTGAAAGCTTCTTTTATATCGTCTTCGGAAACCGTAGCTCTAAAACAGATATCAATAAGTTACCTATAGTTAGTGAAATTACACTTGAGAATTTAAATTTATTAACATTTTTTCGATGTACTCATCAAAATTTGAGTACCAGTCAAAATATATCCATAGTGGAAGATGAAGAAGAGAAGTTAGAACTGGACGTGAAGATCATATATCTAGGACATTTATGAAGGATCATTTAACAAGTAAGTATTCAAAGGATGCGAATGTAGGGCACCGAGGCAGTTACGAAATTATTACGTTCGTTTGATCCCTTGCTGCATTGTTATTACTAAAACTTTAATTATGCAATCAATATGTAGGATATTTAAGGATTTACTCTATAAATCGTACACTTTAGACACACGATTACTCGTAGTTTCCTCAATAGAAAAAAAATCCAAAATGGTCTCTAATAAAAAACAAAATAAACCCTTAGTGCGGTAAGTGTGCGGTAGTAAATAATTCAAGGAAGTTCATCAGGTTTTTAATAATAACAAAACTATAACATTTTCTATATCGTATACATTTTACATTTTCAAAATGTGTTTTTGTTTTAATAATACGACGGAAATACCTAAATTCGCATGCGTTCCGTCCATCCCACCTATACCATACCATATCCCTCCCTGCCCGCTGTCGCCTTACTAAAATAAAAAGCTCGGTGCCTCTTAACAATCTACTGTCCCTGGCTGTTCCGCAAGAGATAGAGAACGTTCAACTATATAGACGACACGTTTGGCTCAGTTTGTAGTCCTTACTTGCTGTGCCAGCGGTCGCGGGTTCGAGTCCCGCTGGGGGCATTCATTTGTCTAATGAGCACAATCGTTTATTCTCCAGTCATTGGTGTTTATATTTATAGTGTATTAACTAACTGGTATCCATAACACAAGCCTCGTAGCTTACCATGGAACTAGATGGTGCTGTGTGTTAATGTCCCAATATATTTCTTTACATATGTTTGACTTTTAAATAAACCATTTAAGAGCTATTTAGGTCCAAGAGTTGATTTAACTCGCTTAAACATTACATAAATGTAACAAAAATTGATAAAATGAGTTAAATAATGAAATTTGTGTTGTGTTAGTAGAAATATTGACGAAATCTTTACTAACCCACATATACTCGTAAGTGTATTAGGCAAATATTAATTATTACATGTTCGTGTATGTTATTCTATTGCCAATTTAATTATAAACTATTGAAATACCTCATTAGTTAGTAATTAATGTTGCTAATCAATCTATTATATTAAGATTATTCAATTAATAATTTAATACATTAATATATCTCATTAGTAAGTCGATTAAGTGAATCGTTTGTAATCGTTCTGCTTCAAATGTAATTGGACTGTGAAATTGTAGGTGTTCGGATGGTCTCGACCCAATGTGTCATAAAAGGATGATGTTTAATGTCTCGAATTCTTTAATTAATTAATATACCAAAGAACGCCCAGTGAACGAATTTCAACACTAATATTTTTTTAACTATATTAACAATATAAATTGTTAATAGAAATAAAGAAAGTCCAAGAAAGATCTAAGCAAATAAAGAAAATTGGTTGGCAAACGGAGGAAAACTGTACTGTGTTGTCTAAATTATTATTGACTTTTAAATGTTAACTCTATATTGGTACAAAATAAACATTTAACTTTTAAAAACGCCTAATAGATGTATTTTTAAAGAAGAGAAAGAGCTTAGTTTTTAAAATAGAGTAAAAATCTCTCTACTGTAAAGTACAACAAGTATTGGTAGTTTGAACAAATGAGCACTACGGCGACGTTATGTAGAAAAATTTAAAGCGGAGTTAAAAGAATAAGTAATGAAGGCCTTAAGAAAGATAACTCTTCATATAAACCTCAAATTGTAGTCCACAGCTACACTAATATTAATAAGAGGAAAGATTTTTATTTTTGTATGTTTGTAACGAATAAACTCAAAACCGATTTAAGCGAAATTTGGTAAGAAGATAGATTGAGATCCTGGGAAGGACATAGAATATTTATTCCGGAAATCATCCCTTAAGGGGGTGAAAATGGGGATGAAAGTTTGTATGAGGAAGCAACCTCACGAGTTAAACAATAATTTATGCTAGTGCTAATATAGTATGTAATAAAACATTAGGTATATGGTGCAGACAACGACGATGTTTTATAAAGTTAACATGAATAAAAAGATAACTTACGGTATGTTGGACAAATGTAATGTAGCACTTGGCGGGTAGATATTCTGATAGTTTTTGCTGCCCGGCTTCTTGAATCTATGGAGTGGGCTCTGAGAATAGTCCCTGAAATATAATAGCATTTTATAGAATACCAGAATACCTTCAACAGTAATCGAATACACGTATTTCATTTCAGAATATTGTTTCATAAAGATTGTTCTTCTATTTCGCTACAGGTAAGGCTATAAAATGTGTTTATTTTTTTGTATTTTCATTCTAGTTTTTTTTTATTTGAAGCTAAGTAAACTTGTGTAAATATATCTGAGATTGTTTTAGAAGCATTAAGTAACGACTTAACAATTATGGTATCTATAATTTTTTTACAAAATGTTATTGAAATTAAGTCAAATGTGAGTCGGATTCATAAATTTTTTCGTCTAGTAAATCACAGACAGACCGAAACGTCACATGAGTAACATTATATGTATAACTAAAAGCCAAATAACAAAGAATTGAATTGAACATTATATAAATTAATAATGACAAAAACAATAGAATATAAAATAAAAACGCTCAAATGATTAAAAAATATAAATGATAATCTGTGGTACACAATTAAAAAAATTGTTTGCCATATCTCGATTTGCGCGGTCAATCGTTTGACTTCATTCCAATTCACTCGATTAAATCTTTTATATGTGGCTTATTCAGATATCAGGTAAATTATTTTATATAAAACAATTATTGATATGACGTCCGCGTGGCGCTATGGTGTCCCCGCTCACTTTGTTATACGCTGTAGTTAGCAAGTTCGATTTCCGCAGAGGTAATTTTTCATGTTTACCATGCAAATGTTAGCTCCGGTCTGGTTAAGATAAAGTATGGAAGGAATGTAAAAAGTGGATTAATTTTTTTATATAAGGATTATAAGTTGCAGATAACCAAGTTTTAAGTAGTCACTGCTTCTAACAGAAACTTTTGCAATGCTTGTATCCCATAGAATTCACCTAATATACTGTTATAAAAATAAGTCTATACCTACATAATATGTTTCTTCACACTAAAGTAACATTTTACTAGTAAAAGAATATTTAGAACAGTTCCGAAGAACAACCTCTAAAACACTCACACACTACGTCTTTATAATGTTAGTGTGGATTTTACTATGAACACTATTTAGCTACTTAATAAACTACGAACATAAAGCAAGTTTCATTTGAACTTTAATGTGTATTTTCTGAGCATTATAACGCTAGCTTAATTTGTTTTTAATATAATATGAGATTGACTGAATAAGTTTTTATTTTATTTTGTCAGTGACATACTTTGAATATTGTTACATTAACTGACATTAATTTTCGTTCATAAAACATTCTTTACTTTAATAACTCCGACTAAAATAATTAGGTAGACGGAGCGTGCAAGAAATAGTGATCTAAACCTAAAATGATTTTATAATTTCAAGGATAATAAAATAAAACTTGTGTGTGTGTGTGTGTGTGTGTGTGTGTGTGTGTGTGTGTGTACTTATTGGCCTAAGAGCCCATGAACGCCAGACCTTCGTCATTTTATAAAAGCTGAAAGTTTGTCAGCGCATGCTCCCAACACAGATAAGAACGATGGACCATTATGAAGTTCAGGCTGTGGTGGCTTTGGCAGGTACATGGTACTAAAGGTGTGTAAAATACCGATCTAAATTCGTCAAATAATAAAGTGTGATTTTTGGTATTACCTTCAGAATATTATTAAAAATCACGTCATTCAATGCCAGACACTTAACATCGTGGCAAACCCTTGCCAGACACCCTTTTCATGAAATCATAATAATTCTACTTACGTCTATAATTATATAAAAGAAAGTCGTGTTAGTTACACCACTTATAACTCAAGAACGGCTGAACCGATTTGGCTGAAACTTGGTGGGGAGGTAGCTTAGAACCAGGAGACGGACATAGGATACTTTTTAGCCCGTTCGACTGCGTTCCCCTATACAAGACTCAAGAACGGCTGGACCAATTTTTATGATATTTGAATTTTTGGATTTCTCTCATTCCGGAATAGGTTAATACCTAAGTATTAAAACGTCAGAAAAATTAACGAAAAAAAATATTTATATGACTAATAACACTGGCTAATAACTATTTATATCTATTTAAAACGTACCTAGCGACGAACCCGAGCGAAGCGAGGGTGAGCCGCTAGTTATAGTATAAAAGCTGATTTTTATATATAATACTTGGGTAATAATTTGGATGAAATTTGACACATAGATAGATTTTAGTCTGGAAAAGCTAATAGGCAATTCATAATCTTGGAAAAAAATACGGTTCTCGTAGGACAGATTTGTTTTTGTTTTTCAATGAAAAATAAATATTATATTGACATTTTGTTTCAGACATTAACTGTTCCGTTTGGTTTTATTTATTGTTCTACACGCATAGTCTACTTTATTGTCTAACTCCGATATTATTATTTACTAATGGTTTCAAAACATAAATGAGTTCAGGTCATGCATATTAAAACGATACCATTTACATAGACATTAGTTCAAAGGAAGAAGTCGTTAGAAATTTGTATAATCTCATAAAAGGCAAGTTTGAGTTTTCGAATATCTTTTCTGATTTAACAGTCTCGTTTTCTAAAGACCCAACGTAGAAGTTTTTGGTCCTCTTATATAATATGAATGTACGTTCATCTCATTATGGTATATAGGTAATTCTAGATTTTTATCTTAATTCTTAGGAAAACGCCTTTATAACATTTTATTATTATGAGGCTAAAGTTTTGAAAGGCAGTGGTAGCTCAGTGGTAACGCGCTCGCTTGGGGAACCGAGTGAAGCGGATTCAAATCCCGGGTCTCGCACCTCTGATATTTTCATGTGCGAATCATTTTTAACATGATTACCACTTGTCTTAACGGTGATGGAAAACATCGTGAGGAATGTTGGATGCCTTAGAGAACCTAGCAAGTTTTCGAAAGACATGTGAAGTCCGCCAACTTGCACTTGGACAGCGTGGTGGACTACGGCCTGATCCCTCTCGTACTGAAGGGAGGCCCGTGCCCAGCAGTGGGACGTTAAAAGTGGGCTGAATACAAAGTTTTGATTCTAGCATATTGTAAAATAATAGCTAAACTGTACGTTTAGATCTTCACAAAGATTTATGCATATACATACGTATGCATGATATTAGTCGTAGTAGTATACTTATAGTTAGTTCAATATTTACAAATTAACTTATAAAACGAACAAAATAAGAAAAAAATTTTTGGTTACCAATAAATTGTTTAGTTTTCCCAGAAACATAATATATTCTATTGTTTAAGAATACCAAAGATATAATTTTGGAAAAGTAATGCTTTTTAGTTCTCTCCCTTTACCCAACAAAAAAAAAGAGAGTGCAGATGAAAAACAAAATTATATATGTACATAAAATTAATTCAACGTTATAAAAATTATACTTAATAAATATGCAGCTTTAGTATGATAAATTTAATAACTTGTATTTCATTTAGCTGTGTATATTTGCTTCTGCATAACAGTTCTTGTACTTCCCCAGTACTGTCGTGTAGTGTACATTAACATGAAGCATAACCTAATGGGTATAATTGTAAACATTGTTCAACAACTAAGGCGCTTTCGGCGTTGAAGTGATGCAATACGACTATAGGTAAGATATATATTTTGATTTTCATTATAAATTATTCATGATTTATATTATAAATGATAGTTTAACCATCTTTGCTAACTAATTTTATTGTATGTTAATTTCTATATTTCACATATACTAAGTGCAATAAAGAATCTATACTAATATTATAAAGAGGCAGTGTATGTTTGTTTGCTTATTCGTTTGTTCTCATATTCATATCTCAGTAACTACTAATACGGTTTGAAAAATTCTTTTTGCATTAGATAGCCCGTTTATTGAGAAAGGCTATAGGCTATATATCATCATGCTACTACCCAAGGGGGTGGAGCAGTTATCATAGATGTCAATAAATTGGGCAGACTTTCATACATTATTGTAAATCAAATTTTTAAAATCAAGTGAAATCGCGGAGCACAGCAGGTAGTATATATAACAACATAATGTGATATTAACTGGGGAAAATATCATATTTTTAGTCTTTAATGATGCCTATTTTAAGAATAAATGCTTTGCACTTTCCATTGCGAGAGTAAAATAGCAAAGACATAATAGTGACTTCGTTATTTTTGGTATCAGATAAAAACTTTTTAACAAAAAAATAAAAACCGACTTCAAACAAAAGCACTAAAAAGTAAAAAATAACTGATTGGTAGTTTTCATTTACTATACATACCTAATCAAATATTTTCGAAGTCGGTGTGCTTTGCTTTGTATGGGCTGGCACCGATTTCGAAAATGTTTGATTAGGTATGTATTTAATAGGTAGGCTTTAATTACTTAGCCAAAGCACACCGACTTCGAAAATATTTGATTAGGTATGTATAGTAAATGAAAACTACCAATCAGTTATTTTTTACTTTTTAGTGCTTTTGTTTGAAGTCGGTTTTTATTTTTTTGTTAAAAAGTTTTTATTTTTCCCTTTTTAGTGTAGACAGTAGTAGCAAAGTAAGAATTCTAACGTATTAGGCTTGTCAAATCAAACAAAACAAGCTCAAACTCAAAGTATCTACTATTAGCCGTTGAAGAGTTCCACCTATCCACATTCTGGCCTTACCATCAGATCAGGTCTACAACACCGAACCACTGTACTATCAACGGAAATAGAAATACTTGCAAAGTTTCAAGTCAATATGACAATTAGAAGTAGGTTAAATTCATGATTAGTTGTTTTTCCACCCTTAGGGGTGGTATTTTTTTTTGAAATTTAAATGGGACCAATCTGGAAGTATACCCTTTCAAACAAAACAAAAATTTTCCAAATCGGTTAATAAATGACGGAGTTCTGAGGTAACAAACATAAAAAAAAAAAAAAAAAAAAAAAAAAAAAAAACATACAGTCGAATTGAGAACCTCCTCCTTTTTGAAGTCGGTTGAAAACTGCATTTTAGATAACTTTATTTTAACCAGACGGAGAACAACTAATGGAAAAATTTTAGTCGTATATACTTAAAATTAAATAAATGGCAGCAGTCTATTTTCACACTCGAGTTTAAACTAGAGCGTTCGAGATAAATTAAAAATTGCTATATTAATAAAAAGGTAATAGCAGATAATCTACATAACATCTAATGTTTTATCTTTTTTAATGATACTATGTAAATTATAATACGTAACTATATATATATATATATATATATATATATATATATATATATATATATATATATATATATATATATATATATAGTAGTTTACATGTATGTATATGTCACAATTATAAGCACTTACCTAGTGAGTCCAGCATCAGGCTGTCCCTCTTTGGGCAGTTGCACCGTCTGGTGCTTGCTGAGCATCACGCGCATCGCCTTCCCGAATACGCGCAGTTTGTCCATATGAGTCATGGCTAGATTGAATACAATTATAATATTATATTTTACTACTATTTATTGATTAATAAACATTATTTAGATATCATATCACTTTAATTTAAAAAATAATAATATTAGTATGGAAAACTTAACTAATCGTAACTTAATATTTTAGAAGAAAATATATTCATTTTTATTTATTTTTAAACGGAACCCTAATTCTTTTTCTAATATAAAAGTAGCCTATGTTATTCTTTATAACATCAGCTATCTTTCAGTGAAAGTCCCGTCAAAATCAGTCCAGCCGTTTCAGAGATTATCCGGAACAAATAGACAGACAGACAAAAAATTTAAAAATTGTATTATAAATACCGTATATAATGTCATATAGGTATATTTAGTAAAACGCTGTTATTTGACATTACAAACAGACACTTCAATTTTATTTTGGTATCTGTACAGATAAAATCTCAGATATTTCAAATTATAAAGAGAAACGTCAATAATATAAAATATGTACTTCGTAAAGTTAACAAATGGTTAGTTAAGCTGGGGATCACGAAGCTTATAGTTTCGGGGATCCCTTCACAACCCGCCCTTTGCTTGTCACTGATAAATTAATTAAAAAGTTGCTAAATTTTAAATCACGACGATAATTAATTAGATACGCCTATTAGATGTCATTTCGCTACTTTTTTTTTGATAACTTCTCAAAGTGAGAAATAAATTAGGTAAAACGCTTAAGAGATAAAAATTTTCTTTGCTTTAAATTAATTTTTACTTGATGTAAAAATAAAATATTTATCTACCGTCATAATGAATATCCCACAAGCGCGTTATTCAGATTTACCACGCAATATGAAAACGTAAGCTGTGGGAAACTATAATGTTCATATAAACGAAGGAATACATATATAAATTATAGTCTTTATATCTAGTAATATAAAGTTGAAAATAAAACTATACCTAAATGAGCCTGATGCGGCTCTGCCATTTGAATTAGCGCTGAATCCTTTTTGTTGTAAAGTATCTTCACCCGCTGCACGTCGCCATACACGCCTACATAATAAAAATACGTTACAAAACTAAACAATACGCGGTTTTATTACATAAATATAATATTTCAATTTGCCAGTCGTAACTTAGTTCTAAGCTAGCTTTTTTAACTTATTAACCGAAATTACTTAAGAACAATAAAAACAACGAAACGAGTCGAATTTTTACTTTAATATCGTAAAATTTTACAAGTTTTTTCACACAGGCTTAGAAGCAAAGTTGAGACTGCCAGGTAATAATCTAAGTTTATACCTACAACTAAGCATGTTATACTTAAATACACGTTGTTCTAACAAAAGAGGGGTTTTAGTAAAACAAATGAATACAAAATAATGTTGTGAAACGGGAGAGATGAAAGTAATATAAGAAGAAAACAACTCCAAGCTCTATTTTGGTCACGTTTAAGCTTCCGATTAAATGCTTTAGCGGTTAACAGCATCGGCCTTCGATTGGTTTGCTGTATGAAGCATGGGTACTCAATAATTTGAAACTTTTGTAATGGATAGGTGGTAATTTAAAAGAAAATAACGCTATGTATTTTTATATTTGCTAGAATCTGTGTAGATATAGAACTAAATCTATATTTCAATAGTTTACAACTCTAATTGAACATTTTACAAGTAAAAATGACATACAGTACGGGGCCATACACTAACCTAGCTACATCTAAGTCTGAAAAACAAATTGTCAAGTTAATAAAGCGTTTAGAATGATCTTAGAATGGATAGTGTTAACAAGCGAAGCTTCGACAAAAAAGTCATCGGATGCTGTTATCAGTATAGAAGTCGAGAATGTTAGTTGACAATTTGTCTTCCAATACAGGGACTTAAGTAGGGTTGCCAGATATAAGATTTTGTTTTTTTGTTACTTAAAAGATATATTTAATCGAACATATTAATATTTTGTTTATATATTATTTAATAATATATCATAATAAACGTAATCAGTGATGATTGTGATTATTTATTAACATAGTTCTTATATTTTAATCAAACTAACAAAACTTGTTTATTTTTCAATCTGGCAAGCCTAAAAAGGAGTAATATTAATGTTTTAATATAAAATACGGATTTATGTGCACACGTACCGAAAAGGGTAAATAGAGCGTCAGGCGTGACCATCTAAAACAATAGGAAAGAGAAAAGAGATAGTATTATAAATAGTCGTAAAAGGTATTTGATTTCATATCTATAAATAAATTAGCAACTTATTTTTAAGGAGTTTAAGGATATATAAAAATGTAAATAGCCTGTAACGCCAAACTTATTAGTTTACAGCTATTAGTCCTTCGAACTGGTGTCCCGATATTAAAATTGATAATGAGCGTTACTGGCTATTGTGTTAGCGTATGCAATTGCCAATAAACAATTAAACTACCAAATCGAATCATAATAAATAGTCTCTACACTTTGTGCCTAACAAGTGATAGATTGATCATAATGCAACTCTCATAGTCACTAAAAAGTTGTTTTTACATTATAAGCAAATGTTTGTTTGTCTGTCACTCTATATTATTTGTGTTGCTGCATTGTATTAGATTTTTCGTTAAGAAGTACTTACCTCTTCGTTAAGATTTGATACGAGCAGTACTGTAGCGAGCGGCAGCGGCGGCGCGGCGAGCGCGCGGAGGGCGGGCGACGCCGGCGTTAATGTTAGGGCGCCAAAAGCGGGAAGGCCAACTCCCCCCACTCCCACACCATACGGCGACGCCAACCCTGAGCCGAGGCCTAAGAACGGAGGTGCCAATACACCACCACCTATATAAAGTAAGATCATTAATATATTTTATTTATTTACACGTTACAAATACTAGTTATACCTAGAATATAGCACTTATGTTAACTTTGATTATCTTCTAATCTAAGAGAAATAGTTATGTAAATTACTTATTTACATAAATGTTTGTCTCGAGCGGAAATCGAATCCATGTCTTCGAGTTGAATCTAATACGTGTCTATATGAAGAACTCGCTTCAACCTAATGGGTATCTATAATTAGTACAGCTTGAAGTACATAAAGGATCCTATCAAGTCGATCTTTGCGAATGCTACGAGCTATGTTCCTCTAGTGTTTACAATTGCATGCATGTTTGGTTTATTCTAAGTAATTACTATTAATATGACAATGCCTACGCATTATAATATTATTTACATTTTATATACAAGCAAAAATTACATATAGTTCAATTCTCCCTGTTTAATATTTATTTATAACTTTAGAACTAAGAATTATGCCTAGAAGTAGCTAAGTAAGATAACTACTAAATACAGATTAATTGCTAAGTTTACTAAATTGAACAAACAATGTGGGAAAAATATGAAGGAAAATGATAGAACTACTAACATTCCATTTCCAAATAATAGGTTTTCAAGTATCGGAGAAGACTTCTAAAGAAACAGCGAGAAATAATATCAATAAATAATATTACAAGAAAAGGTATATACGTACTTATTAGAAAAGACTTTAGTAATAAAATATAATCTATGAATAACGATATCATTTTATTTTGGTCGCATTGTAGTTTACTACAAAGAAAATTTGTAGACATTTTTAAATAAAACTATCTTTTCGGATTATTTCGCGGATTTATTTTGATTTTTGGTTCCCGACGTTTCGAATGCTTTACAGCATCCATGGTCACGGGAGAGGCTGAGGTGTTACATGTCTTGAAGGTATGGTTGTTACAGACAGCCTACCCACAATAATATATATAAATATAATAAATTTGTAGATATATTTAAACCATACAATTACTTGAAAGAATAACGATTAGACATTGGATTACAGAATTTGCATATGTGCAAATGCAAATGTGCATAAAGGCCTCTTGGACGGTTAGGTCATTTTTCTTTCTCGAAATGTAAATTTTAAGCGGTTCCCACGCTAGAAAATCTGAATACTAACATCGTAAATATCATTACTATATTGTAGTGTGTTTAGAAAGGCACACTAAACATTTCGTGAAAATTTTGGCTATCATATATAAAATAGGTAATATGAAATATTAACAATATTGAAGTTACAAATACTCGATAACTAAGAAAAAAGAAAAAAATCGAAATAATGTATATCTAAAACCATTGTCGTATGTATTTTCTATTATTAATGAGACTAAATATATATTAAATGTATGAAGAACAGTACTATCTGTTTTTATGCAAGAATAAAACGATAGGACACCATACAAATATAGCCATAAGTCCGTTTTTGTTGGGATCCTAATATACAAAGCGATAGTATACAACAATAAAAGCAACAAATAGGCTTTACAGAAATAATCCTCATATATTACAACCCTCTACGGTGCAATAGGGATTTATGATAACTTATTAGTCACTGTGGAAACATTTAGAATTGATTATGAATAATAAACAAGACAAGGGAGTGTAGCACAATAGTAAATGTGCTTTTTTGTTATTTCTATTTGAAGCGGAATATATTGGAACTTTTGCAATTAACTACCATAATATAAACTTATATGTTTTCGAATTTACTTGACACTATCAGATTAAGAATTTTTTGTGATAATTCAAACTTTCAAAACAAAAATATAGGACGGGTAGAGAGAAAGGAATGAAACCTATTAGATCAACGGAAATAAAGTATCTAAAATACATTAAACATTAGGTGTGACTACGAAATAGATGTGATTATATAGTGAGGAAGCTTCCAGGTGTGTTTCAGTATAAGACTAACTCATCCTGGTCGCGAGGGCCAAGGCGAGGCGAGCCCGCAGTGGCGTCAACTCACTGGTCAACAGTTGATGAGCATCACCGTCCCCAGAAGGCAGCGTAGGGTTTGTGTAGTCGCGGGACTTGTCATTATTGTATTTAACATTGAGACAAGTCATCTTTGAGTAGTCGATGCGCAGCGTGCAGCATCCGTTGTAAATGTTCTGACCGTCTAGAGCCTGGAAGAAAATTAAGTGATTAAATATTGCTGCATTTATCTTTCTACTTACTAAGTTATTTCTTCTTTAGTCAAGCTTTCTTTATAAATCATCTTTGTTTTTTTGTGCGGGTTATCTTATGATAACATTGACTAAGTTAGTTTTTCAACGTTCTAGGACCGATCTATAGATACTTATAAAAACTATACAGAGGCAAAGAAAAATATCACGGTGTCAAAACCTCTACTTTCCTACGCTGCTAACAATTTGTTTGTCCACACCGCCTGCGGGCGGCTGATAACACCGCATCGCGATAGAAAAGAGAATTAATTAAAATGCAACAACACTCAACTTTCTGAGTATTATGCTTGATTTTCACCGGCACAAAGTACTTTTATAACAAAAACAAACAAGTACTAATACCACAATGTAAAGTACATTTCTTTCTACAAAGAAATAACATTATCTCTTATTCAACATCATTAAATCAATTTGCTTCTTACACGTAGGTAACCGAGCCACGAGGGACCTTCTACTATCTAATTTAGAAAAGATAAATGTTACTACGGGGATTACTCTCGAGCAGTTTGCTAGCCGCAAATAGACTTTAATTTTTAACTGTTTATCCATCGTGCGAATTCTTTTGAAATTTTTGTCCTTTCGCTTTCGTTAATTCAAACGGTCCAACAGTTGCGCCCTTGGCGTTTTGTGAGGTACAGTTTCGTTAGTATCGTCAAGTTGGCAGTGCCCACGGCCTGGCCTCAGTTACGGTATTATTAATTCAACGTCCCTGTATTGTTTTAAAAGGCATTTTTTTAAATAGGTCTTTTTAATTTTATAATGAGTTAATAATTTTTTTGTAAAATATAAACACAAGAAGATTAAATATTTTTGGTAATAGAATTCTTTCTTTATTACTCATTATATTTTTATATTAATCTCAATATCTTTTCTTATAGCTAGTAAAAACACAATTGACTTTAACAAAAAAGCTCGCTTAAGCCGTTGATTAAACCGCGCCTGTACTTCCTATAAATGAAGGTAAATTTGAATACCTTTTTACAATCCAATAAAAATTTCAGAGACGCAATGAATAAGTAAGAGTTCAATGTCGGAAAGCTGGAATATTGGCTGTAGATTTAATAAATTTCTGCTCTATATGCAAATGCGAACCCCTGATGTGTAGACGTGAATAGATTGGCTCGTTTATAGCTCAACTTATATGGAAATACGAAAAGCACGCAAGAAAGCGTAAAGAAGATCGGTTCGATACGTAATTAGTTTTGTGAAACGTCACACTTGGTTTTGGCGAAAATTGAATGCGTGAAAGTGCGTTAACGAATATAATTTTCCTGCTCATTTGTATGTATATATTGTAATTACACAGAAATGTTATTGTTATTGTCTTTATGGGTTTAAAATCCCACACTTACAAAATAGAACTTATATTTATAAAACATCATCTATAATTTTATCTAATACCCATTGTTTGTTTTTGGAACAACATAAATGCTCATTTGTTTCACAAATTTTCAGCAACATTTTTTATACCAGTAGGTACGATAAGAAAAATAGGATTTTTTTTTCATTTGAAAGAATCCTCTAAGGAAATTAATCAGGTTGACTTAACTTTAGATCTTAAGTAACGGGGTAAATAAGACTTACTTAACAGCAAAAAGGCCGTCAGAGCAGCGAGACAGAATCATCGTAAGACGTAACAAGTGTCCTCGGTATCTCTTAATCACGTCTCCGGTAATTGTTTTATCTTTAGCTCGTTAGAACTCGTTTAAGCAGAGCCTTCTTAGAGAAGGATTAAGTGCGGTCTGCCTTTATCCACCCCCTGTTGCTAATTCTGGCGGTTTTTCCGCGGAGACCAGATAAACGTTTTTGTTGAGGTCCCAAGCTCGCAGCGTTTAATATTTATAAGAGCCAACATCGCTCAGATTGCTCCTGTTGCCGGTGCACGGATTACGTCAACGACAAAATGCGTTTGGTTTTTTGCTCGTCGTTAATATCGTGGAAAATGTTGCAGATGTAATGCTTATATTGATTTATTGAAATATCTTTTATTTTGTTAAATTTCGAATTATTATTATCAATCATTTTGTATGAAATTAGCGTTGTTATATTTTCTTCCAAATTTATTTTGAAGCTTTTCATGCCGATCGCTCACTTAGCTATTTGAATTTGTTAGTACTCATAAGACTTTTAAATTTTATACAATGAATAAGATAACTAATTAAGAAAATAGAGATCTTATAAGAAATGAAAAAAAATACGAAGAGAAACAACAGAGATACGAGTGCGGTGTTCTTTAATTGATTGTATTAGGCTTGGGAGCATTCGCTCGATTAGTCACAGATAAAGACCACTTATCGACGACCGGTCTCGGAGCTTCACCGAAAACAAATACTATTAAGTGCTTTTAACTATTCAAGAAATGCTTTTAACTAAAAAACTATTACTATTAACAACTTGTTGTTATTTACCATGCCTTTTCCATCTGATAACAATATGCGTATGTATATATTATAGTTTAAACTACACACAATTCCTTTATGATCGTTTTTATTATTTTAGAGAAATTTAATAGATTTAGCTTGTAAAAAGCTAATGGATATATTCCGTTATAAGTCCAGCTATTTAAACTATACTATAATCATAAATACATATATATATATATATAACCTTCATTTTCTAGTTAGGTATATTTTAAGGCACCTTGCTTTCATTCCATTAAAAGATGTAATTAATACTCAAGGGTAAGTCCTAATAGCGAATGTTAAATAGACACCGATCGATGCCATCATAGCTCAAAAACCACTCCTTGATAACCTCCCCAATGAAACTCAATATTAGCGATTAATACCGCAGATGTTTAACAATATTGTGACATGATGAATAATGAAGTAGACGACTTTTGTGACCGAAAGCGTGAATTGGCGTTGTTTATGAACACTAATATTGTTCGCAACATAAAGGCTTTGTTTCAATTATAATAGTATAAACGGTACATATATACATAGCACGTCAAATTTATAATAAATTATTCAAATGATCCATTAGGCGGCTGTTATTTTACCAGTTTAAGAAGCTTTAAATTACTTATTTAAGTAATGTAAACTGGATAATATTAGACATTTAACATTATGGTGCTAATTGCAGCTTGAATTGTTAAACAAAGTCGGTAAGAACGAATGCACGCAAAGACCAAGAGATGTGAAATTTAAACCAATTTTCAATATTTGCAAAGGTTACTTAAGAGAGAACAAAGTTTAATAGGTAAATAATTCAGTTACTCTTGAAAATATGAGGTCTTAATACTACTATAATAATACTTCAGAAATAAATATGATTAGATTAACTGTGATTTAAATTTTAATACTGACTGAACGCTGCGTAGTCGTGGAAGCGTGAAAAATCGCGCTGCAAATAATATCGTTTGCTTCCTAGATCTTGTGTAAGTCTAGATTTGTTTAATTTGTACTTGCTTTGATTATATGTTTAGCTCTCACGTTTTTATTTATTATTATAAGTGTAAAGAATGTGTTTATTGACTATTTATTCTGCAAAAAATAAGGTTACACTGTTTGTTTGTCATGATATAATTTATTATCTATACTAATGTAATAAAGAGGTAAAGTTTGTAAGATAGTGAGTTTGTGACGTTGTAGGAGGTAACTCTGGATCTACTGAACCGATTTAGATGAAATTTAGCAAGAAGATAGTTTGAGACCCTGGAAAGGACAGGAAACTTTTTATCCCGGAAATCATCCCTTAAGGGGGTGAAAATGGGGACGAAAATTGTATTGAGAAGCAAGCTAGGGACGAACCCGAGCGAAGCGAGGGTGAGTCGCTAGTCCCTATATATAATTTGTAGGATGATATAATAAATATTAAAAAAAATGGAGTGAAATATACTCAGCTCGCTATATGAACTTTCGGGTGTACTTCCGAATAGTCCATATCTCCGATTAATCTAAATTTTGGTATACATATGAATAACGAATATGTTTCAAATTACGCGCATAATTCATTTTCAAGATCAAATGTAGAAAAAAATACTTTCAATATATTAACATATTCGTAATTACCACGTCGAAATACATATGGGTACCATCTTTCAGATTTAGAGGTATGGGATATTCTGAAATGTATGGGAATTCTCATATAAAATCAGTAATCAAAGTAATGATACTAAGAGAATTATTTCCTACTATATCATATTACACTAGCAATTTATTGTTAAAGTTACTCTCGCAAGTATAACAAAATATATACTTCATTTAATATTAACTGCACAATTTGTCAAAGAAACCACCTCGTATCACATTTTCGACAGATACATTGTTTGAATATGTCCCTGTGCTGACAGAAAAGCCCCGCTTAGTCGCGGTCGTCGTGCAAAGTGCAATTTTAAAATGTAAACACAAACCGAACGCCTTCAACCTGTAAACGTTGCCTTGGGTTTTATATTAATGTTGCGCCATAACAAAAAAAGTATATCAGACCGTTGATCTTTCAGAAATAATGTATTTTATTTTAAAAGTTTCATACAACGTGAGAACAATAAATTGGACTGCTATTATGAATGTGAAACTTTGAACGTGTGTGTATGTTTTTTCTACTTTAGGCTGAAAAGACAGGATGGATTTAGATAAATATTTGTAAATTAGTATTAGTATAGACTAAAACCTGAAGTAACATATGAGGTACCTAGGATAAACTTAGTAAGATAAATTGCTACGAGTAGTTAACAATAAAACAGGGTGACCGAGCATAGCTCGGCGTTTCTTTTGAAAAAGTGTGATAAAAAAAAAATGCGTTTTATTAGAAAACACGCATATATAGATAAATTTAAAGAGCAAAACCTTATATTAGTACAAAATTTGATCCAAATCCTTAGAGTTGTTTGTGATATACACGAAATAAAATGTATAAATTGTCAAGAATTGATAATTTTATATTTAAGTTAAATAGCATTATAGACTTATTGCAGTGGAACTTTAAAAGGCTAAATTGTAACATAAATATTTCAGATAATAATTAAACTTAATTGAAATGAAAATTGTATTACCAGATATACTCGTAAGAAAATGCTTAAATATGTAACTTAGTTTTACTACAACTAAATAAATTGCTTAGTAAAGAAAAATTATTTAGTTAGTTAAGCTAAATATAGAATACGTTTATTCATTAATCATTATAAAAATAGAATACACTCAAAATATGTATTTTTAGAAGGTAGTGTTGAAATGAGTGATCGCCACCGACAGTTGTCGCTGTGGTTATGGATGGGGGAATTAGAACAGAGGCGGTCCGCAACTCGAATGAATCACATTGCTATCAATCACGATGTATTGATGGAGTACTGTGACTTTGATTAGAAATACACTACCGTTTATATTTTCACAAAATAAATAGCGCGCGTATATTTTCAATTGGAATATTCGACTAGTCGATAAAATTATTTTATTACTTCTAGCATATTTCTCCAAAAGTTGTGTTTAATTTTACAAGCCGAAGTAAATAAAAATTATAACTTCGTATGTTTTTCCTTTGAACAGCCGAATATATGAGACTTTAAATACGTTTTTTTAAAATATGTTATTACACATTGGCAAGAAAACTTCGAAATAAAAAAAAATGAGGACATATCTAAGATATTAAGATCTAAATTGTAATTTAGAATTAAAATTGAAATGATTCTTCACGGGCATATTTACTCGCAAAACGCAATACAGCATAATATGTCAGTACCAGAATTGAGCACATTAAAAGCTTACATTTCGTGTCTGCGCGCATAAGCCGCCTTCTGAAAAGATTTGATGGGGAGGTTAGAGATTTATGTCAAGGATCATAGAGTCGGGGATCGGGGGATTTCAGTGCTCCAACATCCGACTGTGCCCTTTGTGCTTGGAGCACTATCCGGCTTCACTTCACTTTGTACCTCTTACTCCTACTGCCACTTACCTTGCGGGACGTTTCAATTTCATTTTAAGAAATACGCGACCAGTCCGGTCCCCGAGCAACAAACTCGCATGACGTTAAGTTAAACGCACCTGAAGAATTTTCCGCCTTAAAGCAGTGAAAATTTGCGATATTTATTTAAATATGATATTATTAATTTTTATTTATGCTATGATCTTTATAATGGATATATCATTATTATCTTGATGAATTTAATTTGTAGGTATTAATAGTGGAGTCAAAATCACATTTCTAATTACTGTTGGTATTCATTATATCGAATCTAAAATTATATGAGTAATTGTTATAAGTTGTTATTATTGTTTGTAATTCTTTATTGCATAGAGTTCATACCACAAACCAACGGAAGAGCTCCTTTTTGCTATATATAATACGTACCATAATAATATACTAGTGCACCTACTTTATTGTATTTGATCCTACTCCTAATTGGTTCATTAATCTTGCATTTGGAAGCGATATGGCAATAAGTGCGACAAAAATAAATCTCCAAACTAAATGTAATTAATAGTGACGCTTATATGCCCTCAACTGCGTGGAACTCCAATCATACTCGAGTAGGACTTAGCATTGCTAAGTTTTCACCACTCGGCTTTACGGTGATATCTCAGTTTTCCTAGGGATTCCCCGCCTGGGAGTATTAATTTGTTGCCTGCGTTATGAGTTGAAAATTATAAGTTGTTACTTTAGGTATAATATTTGTTAATTTCATATAAATACATAGTATTATATATAATATTTAATTGGCTTTTTTTATTTGAGTATGTATATATTATTTATATGACTACAACTGCACGATTTTAGCCTGCTTTATAACACTATTTGTCATTACTATAGATTGGCTAGAGATATCACCTAGAGATAAGTTCACCTTTGTAAACAAAAATTGTATTTTAATTACTGTATTTATTTTTAAGTACAATAAAGAATAATATACATAATGTCCCGTAAAAAGTTATCACAGTTTATTCCATCCACGACCACGGACACGCTGGCGTTACAATTAACAATAGATTTCTTAGAAATTTACCTGGAGGTGTTAGATTTTATGGTTATCATTACTAGGTGTATTTTTATTGTTTATTATAATAAGTGCTACATTTAAAAAAGTACACATTTATACCAGTATGGAACATTAAAAAGTCTATTGGCGTTAGCAATAAATACCAATTTCAGTAAAAGTCGTACCGATGTTTCAATTAAGTGGATTTTTAAAACAACAAATTTTACTAAAAAACAAAAAAGTCGAATAACAAATCTATCGACTGCAAAGTTATCTACAGCGATTCATAACAATTGGGGGAATGAAAAATAAAGCTCAATAATTATTATGCTAGCAAAGCGAGCTTGCGGAAGCCGCAAAACGAAATTTAATTTGCCCTGAACGCTGCATCAGAAATAAAGTTAAAACAGTCGCTGCAGTAGGCGGCAGTACGCTTAACTTCTAACGCAAATGAATAGCGAATGGGAAAAGTTGAGCTGAGAAAAATGATGCCCCACTCGCGGACTATTGTCGCGTCGTACAAGGCCGGTGGCGAGTTTTCCTTTGATAATAAGTATGTTATTAGTCATGTTGTTATTTTATATGTAGAAAAATTGAATTTATAATTTTGTTAATGCATACTTTTAATTAATTCTCCAAACAATTAAAAACCATTACTGAAAAAAACTACTTATTTTCTTTTAGTAATGCGATAAATTACGCGAATAGTGTTTCATTACAAATGACAGACGAAAGATCATATTTCATATATATTTTTTCAATAAAGTATAGATATGATAATGCAATTAGAACATAAGTTCCTGACAAAACTAAGAACAACTATCAATATGAAAGTCTTAGCCTAGTAGCGAGTACGCAATCGGAGAAGATAAGACTTAGTCACTTCATTTCTAGATAGTTCGAAAGCGAGTCATTAAAGTGAATGAAACGTACGGCAATAAGAACTTTGTTTTATAGCTTTACTTTACAAACGGTTAAATAAAAACAAAGAAGTATTCGCTACTCACCGTTTTTGCCATTTGCGCTGACCCGGTGTCTGGGTACTGGATTAGGGCTTGAAATGAATCTGCAAAAGAATTTCTTCAATATTAAAATTGTTTATATAAAAGTTGTACTCAATTTTTTTTTATTATGTACGTATATTAAGATTACATGGACACATAATTAGTGAATAGTTGAAAATAAAAAAAATAGGTTTTTAGTTCATATATATGTATAATATAAATAAAATATTATATCGCTTTAAATACATTTAAAGTTTAAATATGTTACTATCGTACAATACAACGTGCACAATGGATTAGTTTTGAAGATTAAGATGTAATTAAACACCACTTGAAGTATAAAATCTTAAGTAGCTAGTGACGCGTTCAAAGGTGAAATTGCCGCCCATCGTGCGTTATTAGATCCCACTTTTCAAGAGTTTGTCGAGTTCCGTCTCAGGTGCACCACAGCTATTTTATCACAACACTCTAGAGTAAATATGCGAAACAAGTTTTATGTAATTTTGCTTCCTTCGTGAACTTGAGGAGCATAAATTGATACGTTTACTTACTCGATACGTGAAAGTTTAGAACATTTTGGTTATGTTAAATTAATGTTATTTATCAAACTATTTCTTACTCTTAATAAATTTTAAACCAGACAGTGATACAATATGATGTTAATGCGCCTTAATGCGTACAAAGAAAAATTAGTTCCAAAAAATGTCAATAGATGACGTTACATGTATCGATTTGTTATTAGAGTTGTGTTAAATTAGCAAGAGATATAAAATTACATCTCAAAAAGGTACATTATTGTTTTAAAAAATATTCTAAGTGAAGGGAAAAGAAATAACAAACGTAAATCATGCGTAATTTTACTGGTTATGGAAATGGCGCTTTTACTTTTTTAAAATTGTTTGTCACCATTAAAAATTGTTAAAATCACCGATTATTTTTATTCAAATATAAAAAGAATTTTACGATATTTAACATTCGTTCGTTTGCAAATCAACGACATCTATTATATATCGAGCAAAACAAAAATAGCCCGAATAATAGCCCAAATTTATTTATTCATTTATTTTATTATTTATTTATGTACCATAAAATATACGTTATACAAAATAAAATAACAAAATGTTGACAAAATTTATAGTACTATGTGACTTACTGATTTACTGATTAGATATCTTAAATACCGATTGTTCATTTGATTAACTTACTAAAAACTTTTTAATTTATATAAACCAACAAAATATTTATAGAAAAATTAGAACACCCAAAACAAAAGTAAAAAATATCGAATAATTCAAATGGATTATCTTTTAACAATACAGAGAACGAAGTTCGAAAAATAACATACTTTATTAATAAAAACGGCTTTTCCTTTTCCCAAACAATTTCCCGAAGCTATAAAATATAGAATATAGAGCCACTCAAACTCACCCAGAGAATGTCGACGCAAATGAAAAGTAACGCGCTGTCTCCTCATACATAGTTAAATGCTCTTTAAGGCTCATATTTTCTTTAGGCCCTCCATTTAGGACGTCAAATTGGAACGTATAAAAAGCCACCCGCAAATTGGAGTTTCATGTAATTAGCTTGAGAATGAGATGAATAAAATTGTAAAGGAATTGTCCTATAGACAGACGCCGTATTTGAAATTTCGTCTCATCTCTTTCACGATATTATTTTAATATAAACGTTAAAATAATTAGGTTTTTATTAGTTTTTAATCATATAAAGCAAATATTACTCTAATCTATATATAATGAAAGCGACCTTGCCTGTGTCACGCCATCACGTAAAAACTACTGAACAAATCGGTAGATAGTTTTAGGCTATTAATTTTTTGTATTCCATACACTCTTCACCAATTTTTTTCATAAATATTATCTGTCATAAATATATCATAAATATTTTTCCCGCCCATAGAAAAATACTTTTTTTTCACTTAACCTAAATATTTAATTGATAAGCGAAAAATCTAAATATAGGTACATTATGGTCTCTGAAGACCAAAAGAAGCATTGACGTACTCCCAAAAAAGCGGACCGGTGACGGCTAGTTCATGTATTCAATACAAAGTAAATAAGTTTTATATACAAACCCCTTTAATCTTTAAAATAAATAATAAGTAATAAATAAAAAAAGGTCTAAAATTTAACACCACCGCCTGTAAAATTTAACTAATAATTGAAAAACCAGCCATTAGTTTAATTAGTTGGTTTTGAGTGTCCTTAGATGGCGTTGACTATATCGATTTGCATTTTCAGTCAGTTTGTTTATTAACACTGTTTGAAATTTGCTATATCTTACAGATGGAATGCGTGCAATATAGTTTTGTCCATGGTCTTAACTTCCGCCAAAAAATAGCTTTATAGCTAATGGAATAGTTCGAAATAATAGCCTAATTTTTTGTAGATATTTGTAGTAGTATTATAACATCTATTCTATAAGTAAATATAATACTCTAATAATTAATACATTTGTGAGCTCGTCAATAATATAGCTCTATATAATTTTATAGAATCGTTTTTTAGTTCTAAAATATTAATATAATTTAACCATTTTTATAGTTATAAACTTAATACAAATATTTATTTTATGTTTTTTAAATTTTACAAAGGCTTTTATAGATAAAAAATTTTTATCTGAAAATTTCAGTATAATATAAAATTTGTGCGACAAAAATTCAAACATAGTTAACGACAGCCGGGGCGGAAGTTTTTAAAACAACTTCGCCCCGTTACCCTTTATTCGAATTTATTTATTCGAGAGCTAATTCGATAACGATGCTTGCTCCGATTGTGCACAAGAAATTTAAATGACTCCAATCAATACTTATACGATGTTAAATATTTAATTAAACATTCAAGTCGAACAGTAATTACTTTACAGAGTATTTAAAAGCAAACACAAGATTGTGGTACAGTTGTAAATTGAAAATTCCATAATCCGTATTTTGTAGAAAAGCCAAGAGGTAGACACGCCCCGTTTCTTTCAGTATGTAAATTTAAGCAAGGTCTCGCCTTCGTCGACCAACCGATTACAATATAATATGATATCTTAAATCTCGTCTTTACTCCTAGAGTGCTATGTCAAACTTGAATGCATTCTGACTCGCAATTTAGGCGTCTTTTCATCTCGCGACGTTGAAATGCAAAGAGTAATAATATAAGAACTCGCAAACTGCGATTTAACAGGAAACCCTTGAAATTACGGTTTGAATATACTAGTGTATGTAATTTAAGCTTCAAATCTTTAGTGTAAAATTTTGCAAATGTTCTATCGACTGTTTTGAAATGAATTTTTCGAATTATTATTATTAGCAAAACAAACTGTATAGGTACATGATATAAGAAAAGCGTAAGCCATCACACGCTTCTAATCCCAGAACAAATCTCAATGAAGATCGCAGTAATCCCACCCCGCACCACCCCCACCCTCGATTGGCTTTATTAAGGTGTAACAGACCGGTACAATTATTATGCGTCCTCTGTTTGCGGTAGATGCGTCTATGTTGTAGGATTCCCGTAATTAAGGATTTCATTCGACTGATTCTACGATCTCAATGTTTGGTATAAGCCGTTATGACGTGTGCTGCAATATTAACAACGTAGGTTCATGCAACTCGCGTAATGAGAACGTCGATTATAAAATCATGATTATTTTATGCCTCCACAAAATTTTGTAATTAAATGCAAATATATTATGCGAGCAATTAAATAAATCAACACCGACAAAATGCTCGATAAACTGGCTGGAAATTTTGAACTTCGTCGGCTTTATTAGTAGTAATATGATAAAAACTTAGAGAATATTCATTAGATTAACTCGCAAAACTTATGAAAGTAACAAGAAACAACATGAATCCAAAATTGATGACAACTCCTAAGTGGTTAAAGTTATAAAGCATTTTCGGTGGTCGTGCTGAATACGAAAACACAAACACGAGAGAAACATTGAATATCTCAAAATGCCACTTTATTGTTTTGTGATAAGATTTTCAAATTATTTATTTTAAAAAGCAAAAATAAAGAAGCAACATCTTACAATAGAAAAAAATATAATATATTTGTACCATCAATTTAAATCAACTCAGTTTATTACATTACCTAACTTAGTTTACGTATATTCAAACAAAAAATATGTCCACATAATATAAGGATGATTCAATGTTAGTAATATGAAAAATATGTCAAAAGAAAAAGTAGAAAAATATATGATTCCATTAAATCTCACTCACCGAGACATTATAAGTTACTTAACTTTAGCCAGGTATGTTACGTGTTGTAGGGCATTGAAAGTGAAATGTATACGAAATATGTGCTGTATTTGCTCCCCACGAGACAGGATAATTGAAGTAGGGATTTATTCGTTTCGGATCTACGATCTAGTACGGCTGCTACATATTCGACTTTATATAGAGTAAATTCGGTATATTTGTCTACCGTACCAAGTAAAATCCCATGACAGGTTCAGACTTTACTATCGCTTGCAGTTTGTAATATTGGTTAAAATAAAACTTCTATCATGAAAGAGTAATGGCATATAAACAATATTACACACTCTCACAGTACTGTCCCACATGAATAAATAAAGAGAGACTACTATGAGAAGTTAAATGAATATGAATTATTTTAATGGTAGTGCACTAGCACTTTAAATACTTGAAGGCAAATGGGACACTGGGAACTAAACGGTGAACGGGCAAAGACAAAAGCTTTTAGAATTGGACAATGATGAATGCTGTAAAAAACAAACAGTTTGTTAGGAGGTTGGCAAGGGTTGTTTGCGGCGGCGTTAGGAAATTGGAAACAGGACGTTAGAGGTTCCGTCACGATACCGACGAATTATGAACTTTAAAAAGAGAATCAAATCATTTTAATTAAAGCTTTACCTTGCTTATTAAGCTTTATCTGCCTGACATTGGCTGAAATTGGATGGAGAGTAAGTTTTAAAATTTGATTTATCTCTGCAATTTTTACACAACTAGCATTGCCCGCGGCTCCGCCCGCGTTCAGATGACCAAAAATCAAATTCTTAGGTTTTACATAGTAATATACTCTTATAATGTAGTTTTTGTATTTTTTTTCGGAAATGAGATATTTTCCCGCGGTAAAAAGTATCCTATATGTTGACCCGGATAACCAGCTATCATCATACCAAATTTCATCAAAATCTATCCAGTGGTTTTCTCGTGATGCGGTAACAGACAGACAGACAGACAAAAATTCTAAAAACTATAGATTCGGCTTCTATATCGATAATAATGTCTATTACAATAAGATTTTCCAAAAAATATTGAATCTACAGATTTGGCTTAGTTATAATTTTATTATATGTACAGATTACGATAGTATTATTGTTAACTATGTTTAAATAAACAAGTATTTTTATTTCACGTAATTAGTAAGTAAATAAATGTAAATTTATATGAAAAATATGGTCAATTACAGTTCTTTAAGTATCTGTTTGTAACGACTTATAAGTTATAAGTCAATATACGAAATATCTAATTTCACCGAAGTTTTTACTATTTTCATGTTTGAAGTAAGTTTGTTAATTCTTTGACATCAGCGATACTCATAAAAGTAATAACGAAAAGCTCTATAAAGTATTTTTATATTAAGTTATTTGACGAGGGTCTAAAATTGAAGTCTACAAAGAATAAAATAATGTATTACTTTGTCATCAGATTTTTATTTGAAGGTAAATCGTTTATGAATACGTAATATAGTTTATACTATTATTATCATATTTGAAGCTATTATTTAATTTATGAAATCGGTCTTAAGATTTAGGGTATTGTTACAAGGAAGGGACTGCCGTAGTTTAAAACAAGCCTGATTAGGTATTAACGAAGTTTATAATTGAACTGAAAGTGAGCAGTATACAGTTCGCCACACCGCCGTGGGCAAAGCTTATCAAATATGTAGCTACAAACCTGCCAGCCGGATTTATTTAGGATATGCATGAGGGTACGATTTAAATTTTAAACGGATTGTGCCCTTGGATTTCTGCCCTGAGTTATGTTTGGTAAATCACTATTACGCGCTAGATCATATATAATTTGAAATGTCCAGTTCGATTATTAATATATTTCATTTATGCTCGTTCCCTGTACGAGTAAATGCGCTTATTCTAGCAGTCGGCAGTTGAAGAGCCGAAATTATTAAACTATATATATATAGCCGAAAATATATAAATATATATTATATTCAAGTATATTTTGAATATAATATATATTTATATATTTTGAAAATTAAAAATAGCGAGTGTTATACGTAAATAGGTGGCCATATACGGAATTTTATATTTTTTATTAATTAAAAAATTGGTAAATTTATTAATTTGCATTAACAAATTATAAACAATGTGTAATACAATAAATGAAATAGCCGTATATCGAATATCGTAACATGTTTTGCAATCAAGTGAGACTTAATGAGGCGATGCGTATTACTCTGTGTGTAATCCAGTATTAATTAACGGAAATTCAATCAAAAACTCGTATAAATTACTAAAAGTAAACAATATTTAATATCGCTAAATTGTACGCAGAACACTAATGAAGAGCGATACGTAAAATGTACACCTATGTATATATACATATATGTATATATCCTAGTTCTCTTAAAAAAATGTATTCGTTCAAAATATAACGGTAAATAACGTTGACCATGGACTAATAAATATTATTTAGCATGCACTAAAATATATAAGTGACGTCAATATATATATATATATTTACATACACACACACACATATATATATATATATATATATATATATATATATATATACATAGCTACGAGTAAAGCTATTAAAAGCGTGTTAATAATAAATATGTTGGGACATTAACACACAACACCATTTAGTTCCATGGTAAGCTACGAGGCTTGTGTTATCGATACCAGATAGTTGATACACTACATATATGTAGCTTTAAATACAAACATATTATAAATATAAACAACCATGACTGAAGTAGAAACATTCATGCTCTTCACACAAATGAATGCCCCCAGCGGGACTCGAACCCGCGACCGCTGGCACAGAAAGTAGGGCCACTACAAACTGAGCCAAACGTGTCGTCAATCTATACATCTATAGAGATAGATTATATAAATAGTAATATCAAAGTAACAGCTTTTTAATAAATACTACGTATGCAATTCGGCTTATGTCCGAAACGGCTGGGTCGATTTTTGCGGATTTACTTGCTGATAGCTGATGATGTTATAAGGAGTAACTTAGGCTACATTTATTTAAGAAAAAGGATTAGGATTCCGCGCAAAAAAATAAAACCGATGAAATAGCGAACAAAAACCAAGCGCGGGTCAATCGCTAGTATGTAAATAAAATGTTTTGTATTCAGCCCTTTTCATCGTCCCACTCCTAGGCACGGACCTCCCTTCAGTACGAGGGGAATCAGGCCATAGTCCACCACGCTGGCCAAGTGCGGGTTGGCGGACTTCACATGTCTTTAGAAAACTTACTAAGTTCTCTCAGACATGCAGGTTTCTTCACGATGATTTCCTTCACCGTAAGGCAAGTGGTAATCATGTTAGAAATGATTCGCACATGAAAATATTAGAGGTGCGAGACCCGGGATTTGAACCCGCTTCACTCGGTTTCTCAAGCAAGCGCGTTACCACTGGGCTACCACTGCCTCTAATAAAATATTTAAATAATAATATTTACTGAGGATCTAAAAATAATACTTACTATTTTTAGTGAAGGTTACAATCTTGAGCACTTTCCCGTAGCGTTGGAAAATCGAATACAGAACGTCAAGTACTATTGGATAGAGCATGTGCTCTATTATCACGCGAAGCACTGTGTTTGGACCACCCTGCAACAAACAAACATTTTCAGTTATTTTTATGCCTTATATAGATAGGCTAGCATTGCCCGCTTTCAGATTACCAAAAACCAAATTCTCAGGTTTTACATATTAGTATACTTTTACAATGCAGTTTTTGTATTTTTCTCAGAATTGAGATATTTTCCAGCGGTAAAAAGTATCCTATATGTTAACCCAGATAACCAGCTATCACCATACTAAATTTCATCAAAATCCCTCCAGTGGTTTTTCTGTGATGCGGTAACAGACATACAGACAGACAAAATTCTAAAAACTATAGATTCGGTCTCTGTATCTATAATAATGTTTATTTCAATAAGATTTTCCAAAAAATATCTGATGTACAAATTCGGCTTAGTTACAATTTTATTATATGTATGGATATTAATACAAAATATAAAAAAAAATTCTAGGTTTCATTATAAGTGTACATAATATACCTACCTACGTAATTCATATATATGTAACATATGTAGTAAGTCTAAAAACTTTACAAAGTAAAGAAACTTAAATCTGATTATTAACACCATGTTGGCAAGTAGTTAGCAAGATCGGTAGAATACGTTATTTGCATAATAAACACTCGTTGCATGCGCTTCATAAGTCTATCAATCTATATCTTACCTATTCCCCACTGGATTCAAAATCTGATTTACGGGACGAGCTTCTAATATTTAAGATGGTCTTAGGTAATCAGCTTTGCTGTGGTTTAGTGGTAAATAGATAATCTTCTTTGCTTTACGTCACCCAAAGGCAACATTAATTGTACGATTTAATACCTCAAATGTATGGCAGACGATTATTACGGTATATTAAGAAGCGAAATCATTTTGAGTTTATTTCGGTACAGTGTTTCATATAAAGTTTCGGAAATTTGAGCTCACGCAACGAATGGCCGTAATAATTTCTTTTTAATGGAATAAACCTATAATTGAAACTGTGTAAGGCTTTATTAGATTGTATTTGTGGCTACCTAATGTTATATGATGATAATTTAAGGGGCAGAGAATTTAGTAATTATATATAGACTAGCGATTCACCCTCGCTTCGCTCGGGTTCGTCCCTAGTTTACTTCCCCATACAAACTTCATACCCATTCTCACCCCCTTGAGGGATGATTTCCGGCATAAAAACTATTTTACGTTTCATATCATGAGATTTAAAAAAAAAATAATTTAGTATTTTTTTTTATTTTATCTTTTAACTCCCTTTCGTACAAAACTTCCTGATAAGAACAAACACAAAAAAAAGAATTGTCCAATTTGCTGCAATCGATCCGAAGTTATGCGCGTACATATATTTCGGTGATTCATTTTTATTTATATAGATGTTTGTCTGCTACTCGTATGTATGAACTAAACTAACTCGTTGATGATTGACGAAAATAAATTAGTTGAATATATTTCCTGAGAAGTACTCAAGAACAATAAAAGCTCAAAATAACTTTTATTTAGATCAACAGTTGATGAGATATGTTTCTAAAGTGTAATATTTCAATTAAGAAAAGTAAAACAATCATCTTAAATCAAAATATACACATATGCATTGTAAAATCTATATTGCTCACGTGTAAATATTTTATTCAACTCTTAACCCTACAGAGTGCAAAACAACAAAACAAATTTCAAAGTCCACAGATGTTGACCTGTTAATAAAGTGACTAAATAAATAATACCGGGTAAGTATGATTCGGATTCACGCTAGGGGCGTATGACCGACCGGTACTTGATCTGCTTTTTAATAAAAAAAATACAATGGTAATATTATGCCAGTTCAGACGTTAAAAGCTGCATAGAAATCGGGCTAGTAGTTTTGGAGAAAAATGGCAACATGGATTTGCACAAACAAACATCCTCTCACCCAAAACGCATATACCGTCTCCGTTCCGTCGTGGGTAAAAAAACAATTTTCTTTAAACATTAATCTAAATAAATTATTAATCACTAGGTATATATTACAAAAAGTCCTCCGCCACATTGAGTGTCTTTTTTCAGGTTAATCTCAGAAACTAATGTATCGATTTTCATACGGTTTTTACCAATAGAATGAAGGATCATCTAGCAATGTTATAAAATATTTTATGAACATATTTATAAGATAAGCTACCGGTTTAATTATATTTTTGTATTAAGTCGGGAAAAATCGCCATTTCTCAGAACTTCCGTAATATTATTAATGCGAAGGGCACAGGTCACTGCTAAGGTCACTAGTATCTTATGAATACCTGTATTTCAGTGCCGCCATTCGCAGGTTGTAGAGCCGCGCCCGCGCCAGCGACGAGCGCTGCGCCCGCGCTGTTTGATATTGCTTGTGCGGCTTGAAGAGCTGCTTGTGCTGAAGCCGACTAAAAAGGAAATATGTTAATTAATTACAGCAAATTGTTAATATAATACAAATATGTATATCTAAATGATATCTTCTCCCTGCCCATTTCCCAATCATTTGGGGTCGGCGCAGTACATCTTCTGTACTGCTGAAAGGATTTGGCAAAAGTTTTATGACCGGCCGCCAGCCTGACGTCAACCCTCCTTGGGAATCTATTATTATAATCTATCTAAATGATATATAGTATTAATATTAATAACATTAACTGCACACAAAAAAATATTACGGTTCCTGACTTTGGCTTTGATAAAAAACGATTATTCCGTTCATATTTCCCAATTTAATTTTAATTTATCTATATAAATTACACACAAAATGAAAATTTGTAAGTTTGTCCTCTATGCGTTCCTAACCATTGACCCGATTGTGATGAAATTCTGGTGGGTTATTTTGTATACGCTCACAAAGGTACCTGTCGAAAAAAAAAGACTTTTCTCTGGACGTTTTTCGCTTATGTTTACCTAAACCATACAAACCCAAAGACGCACCCGAGCGAAGCAAGGGTAAATGGCTAGTAAATAATATATCAATACGAGCTTCTTTTTCCGCATAATAATTATTTATGTTTAATATATATTTATTGTCTAAAAGTTTTTACGACTATCATTCTATTGTCCTTAAAATAATCCTTAATAAATATTACAAAACAAGCTTATCGTATACGTCATAACAATTCAACATCATTTTCCCAAAAAAATAGGTAACAGTCACGTAATAATAAATATGCTCACTTATCTTCCATAAGTCGGATAACAAAGGAACGCAATAGGAGTTATCTCTTGTATACCTTGGACTGTTCCTAGACCACGAGATAACATTGACCGTACCAAACAAAAGGACGCCATAAACTTATTTTGTATCGTCGAGAAATCCACTACTTTGTTCAAATATACCACTAGCTGGAATGACCTTCTCATTTCTACATGAAATAAAATAATATTAGAGAAGACACACAACTTTGCAAAAGTAAGAAAAACTATTTTTGTACTAAGTAATGATGATATATAAAATTGTTTACAAAAAATAATTTAACAACTGTTGACCATAAAGGTGTTTAAAAATGTAATTGACAAACTGATACTGAAGCCTTGTACAAAGGCCTTTGTTAAAGCTGGTTCTAAAAGTTACAAACGATATGTCAATCGATTTTAACATGAAGCGTTAAACCCGATCAGTGTTGTGCAAAAAGAATGAAGCAAATGAAACGTACGGTGTTGAGAAGGACATAATGATCGCACAAGCCGAGCACTCTTTGATCCTATATTTTCCATGGCTTTGTGCCCGACGACAAGCTGACAAGCGCGCAGGCCAGACACAAAAATAAGGCTTTAACCATGTCACGGTAAGCCTGCCGTCGACGCCAAAGGCTCCGCTACAAATTCACGTTGACTTTCTCTTACTCTCCCTTCCTGCTACTTTAACTTCATTTTTTGCCATTTAATGATGCGGAATTATAAAAATGTAATAAACATATATATATTTTTTTACTTAAAGCATGTAACATAATTAGAATTTAGATTACTTTTAAAATTAATAAAAAACTGTTATGCTAGTGTCGCTCGCAATAAGTAAATTGTGGTTAATTTTTATGTGTTACTTTATTTAAAAAGACAGTAAAAAAGTCTAAAAATAGGAGCATAAAGAAAGATTTTCTTAAGTTAATATAATAATTGGAAAAAGGGCAAAAAAACTTCGTATATTATAAAATACGGCACGAATAATTGAAATCGCCATTTCTCGAAAATATTTTTCCAATAGCCTCGTTCAAAGTGCAAACTCTGGACTTATTTAAAAGGTCTTATTCTCAGGACGTACAATCTTTCAGCGAGACCAGTGGCAGACGGTCGAGGCGGTGTAGACGCGACAAAATAACTCCATCCGCCATTGGAGACTTCTATTCAGCTACCACAAAAACCTTTTGCGACGCATGATTGATCAAAGCCGTGCATTCACTACACGATCTTGGAATTGCATTGGCGCTATTAATGCTGGATAAAATATGGGTGACATTATTTTATCGTGTGTATATAAACTTATATCAAACTAGCATTGCCCGCGGCTCCGCCCGTCTTCAGATTACCAAGAACCAAATTCTTAGGTTATACATATTAGTATACTCTTACAATGCAGTTTTTGTATTTTTTCTCAGAAATGATATATTTTCCCGCGGTAAAAAGTATCCTATATGTTGACCTAGATAATCAGCTATCATCATACGAAATTTCATCAAAATCTGTCCAGTGGTTTTCTCGTGATGTGGTAACACACAGACAGACAGATAAATATTCTAAAAAGTATAGATTCGGGCTCTGTATCAATAATAATATCTATTTCAATTAGATTTTCCAAAAAATATTTAATGTACAGATTCGACTTATTTACAATTTTATTATAGGTATGTACATTTCTTGAATTTATATCCTCGATATAATAATAAGTAGTAATGTATCACATAAAATTATTTATCGAATTTTAGCTAAGCAATACGAATCCTCTGAAACGTGTTAAGGTAACAATGGCATGTCTATCTGTTTCGCCAAATCCCTCATTATAAGTTTTAATAGCGCAAGACACTCAGATATTTGGGGTTTGTGACGTCTGACTCGGAAAATTAATAAATTCTCCGATAATAGTTGATCTCATTGTAGTAGGTATAATTTTTAACATGATAAATATTATACGTTTATATTTAACTGCATCTGGTTAAATATCTCTTGAGAAAAACGTGTTTAAAAAAATATTAACTTAACATAGACAGTTGAAACCCATTACCGAAAAATGTCAAAAGTGAAATAATAATGAAAGATCTTTCCCTGAAATCGTCACGAAAAATAAGTCCTTGATAATGTTAAGGAGCTCCCCGCAGGGCACGAATCACATCATTATGAAGTATCGTTTTAAGTACTGCAGGAAATAGGACTGACAAAAAAATATCAAAATATCCTCTCGGAAGATTTGTAATAAATTATATTCGATATTACAATAAATTTTATGTAATCATTTATAATGGAAACCTTATATTTAATAATTAATACATATACTGCATAATTCTATATTATACATATATTATTTTTGTAGAAATATTTAATGAAAAATCTAATTTATTATACACAAAAAATATATTTATGTAATTAACACTTTGACGGGTTTAGATTTGTTCTAAGTTGTCAGACAAATATTAGTTAATTGTAACTTCTCAAAACGCGTAGAGATATTTAAGTAAACAGATAATAGACACCTAGTTCTATCCATTTTCAGTTTAATCATCACATTAATTAGCCATTGTGTTTACTCAGACGCTTGTTTGCATTGTTGACAATCCGATCAAACAACTATTATACTATTGATGATTAAACAATGAGATGATTATAATCATAACTCGCGTATAATTGCTTACACAACGTTATTATTCGTATTGCAATATCTATATAAAATTTAAATATCTTTTTAATTTATTAACATTTACATATAACAAAAGAATACCGTCCTTTTTTTTATGAAGTAAATGATTAAGCACTAAAATTTTTAGAAATGTGATAACTAACGTTTAGTGGCAGCGTCTGCGATATTTTTTTGATATGGCCTAAAATATTTTAAAATTATAATTCAATTTTTCAAGGCGTTCTAGTTAGTGCTTAGAGATTTTCGTGTGTTAATAATAAAATATTTGCCTACACACATAAATTAGATTGAAATATTTATTTTTCTCAATACGAGTATCTAGTATACCTACAAGTATTTTACAAAGGTAAAGCCTACTGTAAATAAAGATATTTCATTACGAAATTTTGTTTTTCTAATAGCTACTTTTCAATTACTATAATATGATACAATGGAACATTATTTCTGACTAACATCTGATAAATGTATTGTCTTTGATGTTCAAAAGCTTCTTATCTCCGTAAGTGTTTCTCGTATATGTATGTATAGGCCAATTTGTTCCTTCCCTAGCTACGTCGTTACAATTTTATAAAAGTATATTTATTATTTAGATAAGTAAGCTATTATTTCATATTTCAATTTCAGTTAGATACTTATCGTTACGCTTTTCAATTTTCCTTAAAATGAAAACCTTGAATATAATAATTAGACGAGTAGGTCTTCGAGTTTAACAATTAACAAATAAGACCACTTGATTTTTGAGAAGAAAATATAAATAATAAAAAAAAAACTATATTCTTTGGTATTTTTAAGCATTAGTTCTCTTCCCCTTGAAAGAGAAATATTATAATTTTGGCTTATTTAATATATTTTTTCCTTAATATGATAAAATCTATTTTTATTTCAATCAGCCTATCGCTGCCCACTGCTCAACAAAGGCCTTCCCCAATGAGTGCCAAAAATCCCGGTCCCGGGCAGCCCACATCCATCGACTGCCAGCCACGTTTCTTAGGTCATCTGTACATCGTGCTGCAGGACGTCCTACACTACGCTTGCCTAAGCCCAGTCTACACTCTAACACGTTTTGACTCCATCAACCATCAGTACGTCTGGAGACATGTCCACTTCCACTTCAGCGAGCTTATTCTGCGGGCGATGTCGGCATATACATTTTTATTTATATTAACAATTATTTAATTATTAACGTAACGAATATTCTATTAATATTTATATTAAGCCATCTATTATTTTCAAACATTATTTGGCTTCGTGTTTAGTTCTGTGACATTTTGTTTATGTTATTCCTTAATCTGAGTAAAGTAAGAATAATGAGAATATAAAGTTGATAAGATATGTAATAAAGTATAATCGTATTAATCCCTCCACGACCGCGGACACGCCGGCGTGTCAGTTAACAATAGATTTCTTATAAATTTAATTAATTTCTTAGAAATTTACCTGGAGGTTAATGACAGCTACTAACTAATTTTTTTGGCGGATTCTTCTCTTGTTTATACAAAGGCATTATTATGATTATCAGGCAGCAAATTATAATTTAATAATAATTATAATTTAATATTAAAGAGTATTAAACATGACTCGTGATTTTTAATTGATCATTTAAGTATTTTATAATTGAACCATCTCCTGAGTATAATAATACCAATAATATTTTTAAAGTTTTCTCTTTACAAAAATAAAGAATATTGTGTTCAAAATATTTAATCGGATTATAATACCGCGTTTTACGTAATTTATTTATATGATGTCACATTTCCAGCTGTGTAAAAATATGAATTCTACAGTTTTCACAGCTTATCGACTCTTAAATTGATAAACCTTTTTCAGTAAAGCAATGAAAGTCGAACGAATTCCGCGTATGAAAGCGACGACAGATACTAAAAGGTTTAAGCGTAATTTTTAGTGCTGAGAGACGTTGAAAGGAGACGGTAATTTTATACAATCTACGCCAGGTCAAGGCTTACAAAAGGGGTTTAAAATGAAAAAATATAAATTAGCTCATTCAACTAAAATTGTAGGGCTCCTTTGATGTTGATATTTTGCCTTCACTATAACATTTTAGCTTTATTAAACGATGAAAATTGAGGTAATATTGTTTATTATTTATTGTATCTGTACTAAAAGATTCTTTCCGATTTGCAAAATCAAAATTGACAAATGGTCCCTGTTCAGATATCGATAGACAAGAGAAGTAGTTTCGTAACTCAATCAAACCGGAACAACGTAGCTCATAAGGTTTCAACGTTGTATGCGGGTTTATTGAATACCGTTATCTAAATTGTGGGCTCTTGATGCCCCTTGCAAAGATTATATTAATAGTTTTACTGCTGGCCACAGGGGGTTAAATTTGCCCATCAGTAACGACGGCTTTAATGTTCTATCGCATACCGCAGTATAATACGCTTATAATTGTAACAAAGCTAATTGAACTATCGCTACGTAATTATGAATAACTAGTTCGACTTTCACTAATTAAATGATTTAATGTTAGAACTCAATACGATTTGAATAAGCTTCGTTCGATTTTAGATGAGGATACAATAACATATTGTGAAGGTATAAATTATATTGTATAATTTGTTAGAAATACTAACAAATTAAATATGCTTATATAATAGCAAATACCCAAAATATACAACATTAGTATAAACTATACTATACACTTACCGCGTTACTGTGGGTTTGATCGGTTTTGAGCTCTTTGTGGTTAGAGAATTGAACATAGACGGCGCGTCCACGCAACTGCGCTACGCAGCCGCCAAAGTACGCCACCATCGCCACCGCAGATATCTCCTCTGCCATCTCAAGGAAGGCCTTGCGATAAAGAAAAAATATTTATTATTGAAATTAGCTTACCATTTTTAAACATGCAATTTGAATGTATTATACACTTATTCTAAAGTAAACATTACAAATATTGTGTCGATTTAATAGTTCCTTGTCTTAAGAAATAAAGTTGCAATTTTTTGGAAATTTGTCTTTAATATGTTTTTGTTTGTATGTTGTTATTTCCTTGGAAAATGTAAACCAATTCTAAAAATTCTTTCACTTATAAACTATTACTATTACTACTACTCTTAAGTTAAAAGGCAGTGGTAATCAGGTGGTGATCTGCATGCTTGGGAACCGAGTGAAGCAGCTTCAAAACTTGGGTCTCACACCTGTATTATTTTCATGTGAGAATCGTTTCCAATATGATTACCATTTGCCTTAAGATAAAGAAACACACCGTAAGAAATCCTGCATGTCTAAGAGAATCTAAAAAGTTTGAAAAATAAAATGAAGTCTGGTAAATTGTACTTGACCAGCGTAGTAGATTATGGCCTAATCCTCGTATTGAAGAGAGGTTTGTGTCCAGCAGTTGGTAGTTAAAAAAACCTAAATACATACACATACTCTTAAGTAACCTATGATATATTTAACAATCAATTTATAAAATCAAACAGTGACAAAACGATTGTAGCGAAATTTCCTCCAATATTACTTAACGTTATAAAGTTAGCTCCTAGCAATGTTTATAATTTGCTTAATAACAGAGAGTCGTTTTTACAACCGAGTAAATATTTAATTTAAAATATACATTCTACATAATTATTGTACGTTTATAAGAAACAAATGTATATTGTTAAGTAAAATAATTTTGTACAGTAGACAAGCCCGTTCAAGATATAAATAACCGATAAGTACACTGAATACAAAGAAGGGACATAAATTGAGTACCTAGTGGGTCTATACGACAACTATCACCTAATATAATCGAATACTGGGAGTCGAGAACAAAATATGAGAGAATGAAAGATGACATGTCGAGTGAGAGGTCTCGCTTTCATATTTTGTTCGAGGCGACGATGTATGTCGTTTAATTATAGGAATACTAGCGGCTCACCCTCGGTTTGCTCGGGTGCGTCCCTAGGTACGTTTTAAATATATAAATAGTTACTAGCCAGCGTTAACTATGTAAAAAAAAATTCGTGTTTTTTTTTCGATGTTTTAATAATTATTCTGCTATTCGGAGCGGAGATAAATCCAACAAATCACAGATCATAAAAATCTGTCCAACCATTCTTTTGTTAAATTGTGTAACTATTCCAACTTTGTTTTAGATATATAGATTTAAACTAATCGTTATTAACTAAAAATACGAAATTACAGTAGATTTTTGGATAAATTTTTATTATATCTGTTAATCCAGTAAAATTGTTAAGTCCCTGCTATTCAGATTAAATGAAAAATTTATTATACTTATTGTTATTAAAAAAAATTGCTAAATAATACCCTAATTTTCGCACTTATATGTATGTATATGCAAAGTAAACGTGCAAAATATTCGTAACATGGTAGAATATACGACTAAATTTAGCGAATGCATAGGTAAATCTCTAAACAATGTTATCACAACGTGCTGGTAACAAGGTTGTGTCTGTAGCACCATGGTCTGCAATTAATCGGCTTTGACGAACTCTCCCCACATAAACCCAGTGACCAAACAACAGGACTGATCCCCGCGTAGTGCATCGTTTTCTAAATGCATTATGATTTTCACGATCATTTTAGAGTGGAAATTTAGTATACCCGCTTCCTATTTCATGTGCGCACCATTCACAACCGCAGATTTCTGCTTTTGGCATTTGAACATGGCCGACCGACGTGCAAAATACACCGGTATAAACCTGTGTAAGCCGCAAATGAAATAGAATTTGTCCGCTGCTAATTAAAAAACAAATATGTAGTAGTGAAAAGTGAGTTACGCTAGAATTTAATCATATTTATTATTTACTTTGATCAAAACAAAAAGTTATGAAGTATGCAAATAATTAATATATAATGTAAATAATAAGCTGGTAATAATTGTTCATAGCTAATATTTGGGAGAGTGGATTTTTTTGTAAGCTCGTGGACGCCTAAACAATTTTAATGAAACTTGCCAAGTACATAAACTACCATAAGATTTTTATTGTGCTTCATTAACCTATATACTTCTTTACATAGAGTAAGTTAGCCTTATACGATATTTATTGACTAATAACTAATTAGGTCTGTAAATTACATAAAATGATATTTTTTCATTGTAAAACAGATTCCTTGACAGTATATATGTATGTACAATGTACATGAAAAATGAGAAAGCATAATATATAATTATATGGAAACGAAGTAAGATAAAATATGTAGGTATATGGTTTAGATTAAACTGAAAAGTAGTGCGAATAACCAATAAGCCTAAAATTTCTCGTTTTCTAGCACGTTTTAAAATATTAGGATAAATATTTGAAACAATTATCCACATTTAGGCTTAGTTATGTTATACATCAAGATATGCTATCTAATGCATGCATGCGGTCACCATGACGACATGTTCATTAATATAATATCTATACATATAATAATTGAAATAGACATTATTATCGATAAAGAGGCCGAATCTATAGTTTTTAGAATTTTTGTCTGTCTGTCTGTCTTTTACCGCATCACAGAAAAACCACTGAAAGGATTTTGATGAAATTTGGTATGGTGATAGCTGGTTATCCGGGTCAACATATAGGATACTTTTTACCGCGGGAAAATGTCTCGTTTCTGAGAAAAAATACAAAAACTACAATGTAAGAGTATACTAATATGTAAAACCTAAGAATTTTGTTTTTGGTTATCTGAACGCGGGCGGAGCCGCGGGAAAAGCTAGTTTTATTATAAGATCCTAAAGCTTTTTAGTATATACGAAAGCTATACGAACAATATCTATATTTAAATATTATATTGCAATAAAATTTAATATTGTACTTAACAAAATTGCCTCTGATATTATAAATTGAATTGATTCATAAATCAGATGAAATGTTAAAGTGAGGGCAACAAATTAATGGAAGCATAGCTGCCACGCGAGGCTCGATCGTAAAATAGTGTCAACGGCTCTTCGTTTTAATCACCGAGAGTGGAAGCGATTGTCCGCACCCACTCACATCAATGTTTGCCCACCTCTCAACAGATGCCGCCTTTGTAACTGGACTCTCAGAGCTTCGGTTACCATCAACTACGATACTTTTCATCATTCTCTTCAGGACCATCAAAGGATCGAAAGCCTGTTCAGCATTCGAGAGCTTTATTATTGATTAATTGAGAAGGGACTACTTACATATAAGTGATTTTAAAAAATCACATGAGCATTTACATTTTGTGGCAAAGTATTTATATAAAAGCGAGCTAAGTTCAAAAGAATATTAGAAATGTCGTGGCAAAAGTAAAATATAAAATGCAAGGTAAAGGCATATTTAAATTTCATTGTGCTTGCACCGTGAAAACTTAAATAGAAAGATAAAGAAAATTTCATAACAAAAAAGCGAGATTGTGACCGTTCATAAAAAAAGGGATTCGACTTGTTCCTCTTACTAGAAGAAAGATTGTTTTTCTTCACGCCACCATATATACGGGGCGGATGTCATACAGGCTATTTATTAGATGGGATAACATTGTCACAACGTCTGTCCTACTGCCTGCACGTAATAAGATTTCTTTTTTATTATTTTATTTCTGGGTTGTAAACTAACTCATTTTTAATTTGTCAGCAACATCTCGTAAATTCCGGGTTGCACGTGCTTTCGAAGCTCTTATGGCGTAAAGCGTCGCAATAAAAACAACTGGATATCATCTTAAACGTATTTCAGTTTCGTATAAAAATCCTATCTATTTACTTTGGGATTACAAGCACCACACTAATAATATAAATAATAATATTTAAATGCATGTTCTTCCTATATTAGTCAGCTTTTCAAAATCTTATAGTTACCTATTTATAAAGTTTTATGTCCAATTGATGAGGACCATTAAGGGTTTGAGTTCTTAACGTTCGAAGTCTTTTATAATTTGCGATTATTTTTCGCGCTCTGCCTATGCGAACGAAGGGCTTCAAATAACAAGCTCTCTGCGATTATTATTAATACGAATATAACCTAAATCACATAAAAAAACATTATTATTATTATTATATTAAATATATTTTGCTTTAACATGTAATAGAAAAAAATCACTATTAGACATGTCATAATACTTAAACAAAAACAACTTACGTTTGTTACTTCTTCATACTATATATATTAAACTATGAACCTGTGTCCGAATGAAAATAAATAAATAAAAAAAAATAAACATACTGTAAGGACTCAACTAATTGGAATTAGTTTATAAATTGAATTACCGCATAGGCTACTTTTTATTGACATATCTATTACACAACCGAAGTTACGTAGCTAAGTGCAAAAATTATTTTCTTAAGATTAGATAGCTTAATCGAATAACTTTCTTAGACTTCAAATTGAGACCTAATACTCTCATTGTCTTATTTTTGTATATAAAATAAACATATTTTATTACAGGTTATTTATAATTTTCAATTTAAGTTGATTCAATATGAAAGTTATATCATAAATACTACTGTTTTTATTGTGGTACAGGTATATATAATAAAATGTTGAAAGATTTCTTTCGAGTATTAATTGTTTGGGAAAAACATTATATTGCGAAAACAAGGAAAGAAAAACAATTATTTAACTAACGTGGCGCGCCATCATATTCGTAACCCAAATTGAAATTTATTTTCATCGTCGCCACCCCTTGAATTCCGCTAAGTAGAATTTTGATGGAATTTCGCATTCAGCTTAATTTATTATAATTTTTCCCCTTTTCGCATATTTTTAGGGTTAAAAGTGAAAATTAAAATGTATAAACATTAAGTGAAAAAGAACATAAAACCCATAGCATTAAAATGAAGTATATTAAATGGGAAGTTTGAAAATTGAAAACAAAATACGTCTTTATTCTTAATTGTAATTAATTTAAACAAAATATGTATTTATTATATAAAATAAAGTGATTTACTACAATGTTGTTGTTATACTTATATATGAACGCTAGCCTTGCCTGCAGCTCCGTCCGCGCTCAGATGACCAAAAACCAAATTCTTAGGTTTTACATATTAGTATACTCTTACATCCAATGTGAGATTCTGATGATCATGCATTGTAAGATGTTTCTGTTTTTTTCTCAGAAATGAGATATTTTACCGCGGATCTTCATCATACCAAATTTCATCAAAATCTGTTCAGTGGTTTTCTCGTGACAGGCAGACAGACCAAGATTCTAAAAACTATATATTCGGACTCTGTATCGAGAATAATGTCTTTCAATTAGATTTTCCAAAAAATATTTAATGTACAGATTCGACTTAGTTACAATTTTATTATAATGTATAGAAGTTAACATTTAACCCAAAAGGTTTTCCCAGCATCTGGGCTCAAGAGATACGCATTTGGTCCAATAGCTTAAACAAATATTTACTTTGGGCGATATGCGCCGACTATCGACATTTTATTATAGTAAATTGATATAATTAACATTATGTTTAGTTTTGTGATAAAAAATGCCGATATTTTACATTCAGTTTGGAACGTTATAACAATATTAATGGAGTGAGTGAATCTTAGTTAATGCATAAGCTATATATTTAGTTTATGCTTTTTTTCTTATTATAAAGTAAGTAGACGTTGTTTTGTAATAAGTTATAATTGATAATATAAAAATTGAATCATTACATTTATAATTACAATTTAGGTTTTGATTTAACCAAATTACAGTCAACCAAAATAACAGTAATTAAATAAGGGTTATGAGATAAATATAAAAATATCTTTAAATCCGAACGTCGATTGAAAGATTTGCGGCTTAGATAGTATTAAGTTCACTAATGTCTACTAATCCTGAGCTTAATTTTGTGAAAGTTTCATCGGTTTAGTTTAAAGCTTGCGTGGCGATTTCTAAAACGAGAAAGGATTAGCAATGGGACCTATCTTTTTATAAGCGACTTAACACTTAACTTTTAACACTGAATGATCTGATAGCATAGTTTTACAGTATAAGCTTTTTGTTAAAACAGACAGATAAATCCGATTACTATTACAGTTGCGAAAGTTTGTACATATATGTGTAAATTTATAACTCCTAAATGTTGAAGAGCTGGTTTAAATGAAATTTAGTACCGTACTACGTAGATAGATCTGTAATAACAAATAGATTATTGTTAGGCACCTAGAAGCTACCGAGCAAAGCAACGGCCAGTCACTAGTTAGCAGTACCTATGAAAGAAAACTTAAAATATATTTTTATGTCTGGTGTGTTACTCATCTAACACTGGCGTCAAAGTAAGAGTGCTCTAGGTCTACCTTTGTACAGTTACCGACGCGGACATATACAATTGAAATTAACAATTGCGAAGCGATATGCAGACTAGAGCAAGCGTGACCTGCTTTTCAGTAGATTCATATAGGTAATATAAACCGGGAAACAAATAGGTGGAGGCCGGTGCCACAATGGTTAGCGGCCTATTTGCGGACGAGACCGCGCCACCCACTTGTTGTGCTTCCGGCGAAGCTTCGACTATTGTAAAGAGTAGTGTTACATGGCCGACTTTATATATTGAAGTTTCTATTTTTATTTCCGTTCTGATTTTTGTTTACGTTGTATTTACTCTTACCTTTTTACGCTAACTTGTGCTATTTATATTTATTTTTTTAGTTTTTTACAATAATTATATAATAAACCTATTGTTACTAAAAATATGTATATTAATAATAGCAAATATATAGTTTAGTGTAAATTACTTTTACAAATTAAACGATCTACTTGGAAGAGCAGCCAACAACTAGTCGAGTCGATTCAAAGTGGTCGTCAAAACTTTCCTCGGCCATAAAGTATACATACAGTCGAAGTTAAGCGATTTGTTCATATTTATGCACAAGATAATCCTACTTCCTAACTATAGCTAGAAGAAATAAGACCTATATATGCACTTTATCCAATGTTAGTTTGAAACTACAAACTGCAGTTGTTTGCATGGTTAATAATACTGAAATGGCTAACGATGGGGAAAAATCAATTATAAACTCGTATCATAGTTTACTTAATACTTACATAATTTTCTAATAAAGTACCATTATTTAGTTCAGATTATTAACGTTTTCATATAAACTGAAAATGTTGTAGCAGTAAAAATAAGAATACGAATTGTGTATTTTAAGCCAAACAAGAAACAAAGAAAATCTCATATGTAACTGTTGTTACTATGAACATTTATATAAGAAAAACAATATAGCCCGCAGCAGTATTAGTGCTGGGTATAATTTTGCGTCCTTACCTGATTTTTTCCTTTGAGAACGAGCACGTTGGTGACCCGCCCGAAGGGCAGACCCAACTGTATGATCTCAGCTTCCGTCGTTTCGTTGGGTATGTTCCGTATGTGGATAACCCTTGACGGCTTGCCGACATTTTGTTCCAGTTTCACCTGAGGAAAAATACAAAATGATAACTTTGAACAGGAAAAGCACCAAGTGTAAAGCTATTACAATAGAAACGTTTTGTAGTGTGAATTTGAAATTCTTTTTACTGTATTTTTGCGTAACTTGAACTATACAACGTAGTTAAGGAATCTCTGTCATTTTAATAAAATTAAGCTATCAAATAATAACTAAACGTTTATAAAATAAAATAAAACTACAGTATCATGCAAAACGAGTAATTAAATACTTTTTGAATATAGTCACAATGCAATAACAAGACGCGCAAACGTTTTGGAAGTTCATCAAAATCTTTTCAATTTCAGAGTCCTATCTGCATTTTTAACGTAGAATGATGTTTATATGAACACGCTTTTAAACGGCGTTCAAAATGACCGCTCTAATATACATAAATAAAGCTAGTATTGTTTGTGGGAAGAGTCGGTTGATAATTGAAAAGTCGATGTAGTATAATTGTCGAGGCTTATCGGTCCCGACCCGATGTGGGCGCTATTGTTCCCCCGAGAGCCTTTTGATTACGGCGGCGGGCCCGAACTGAGGCCTCCAATATATTGTACCTTTGTATGACACTTCAGTTTCTATTGAGGTGAAAAGAGTTGCCTGCACGGTGACTTTTCACAATTGAGTAATGGAAAAGTACTTAGAATAGGAGAAGGAATTTTGTTAGAATATCGTTAGAAGTGGAAATATTGATAATAATATAATGATACTAAATACTGCTTACTAAGATTATTCTTTAAGTACTTTTTTCTAAGATGTTCGATATTTTATACAGATTAAAAAAAACATTCCCAGAAGAGTTTCGTGTAACAGTAATAAGCCGCTAACTAAAAGAAAACATAAATAGACATCATCTTGTATTCTAACAATACGAATCTGTACAATCGACTTCAAAAGAACCAAATCTGCGTAAGTAAACAAATAAAAAATATATATATTTCCAAACTGAGCTGCAGAGGGAGGGAATACATCGCGGGACACGTTCACCTACCTTTCGCGTACATTTCTGTATTTTCTGTTCTCACGAAAGAAAACAACTGGTACGTAAACGTAAAGAAGGACATTACAATCGTTGGGTCAGAAAATCTTCGAAGAACGATTTTCACATCATACATTTTAAATCATCCGCTTGGTGTCACATTTTATCTATAAATGTTAAGCGTTGACTGGGTTTTCTGTATGAAAAAAGATATTAGATTTTGGAGAATTCACTCAATTTTCCCGATGGCTACCTTTGTTTTGTTTATTGATACATCTCTTCGTTGTCTATAAATAAAATAACTTTAATTATAAATAGCTGATATTTATGTCAGTCGTCTTTATCGTACTACCGATAAGTTTTCAATAAATAAAAGAATTCAAATCTATACTAATATAAAGAGACAGAATTTGTTTATTTGTTTGTTTGTTTGTTTGTTTGTTTGTTTGTTTGTTTGTTTGTTTGTGTGTTTGTTTGTTTGTTTGTTTGTTTGTTTGTGTGTTTGTTTGTTTGTTTCTTTGTTTGTTTGTTTGTTTGTTTGAACGCGTTAATCTCACAAACTTCTAATCTGATTAGAAAAATTCTTTGAATTCGATAGCCCGTTTATCGAAGAAGGTTATAAGCTATCATAATGCTACTACTCAAGGGAGCGGCGGAGCAGTAATCAAAAATGTCAACCAATCGGGCAGATTTCCATACATTGTTGTAAAACTGATGTTTATATTTGAAGTTTGAACGCGGGCGAGGCCGCGGGTACTGCTGGTATTTAATATTGCTGTATAAAATTAAAACGTATAAATTTATATAGTTTATGTATACATTTAAAAGTTTTTTGAAATATATTGTGAGCACCGTATTAAGACTGTTGATAAACATAGACTTGTACGACCCAGTTGGGGAGCTTATGGATAAGCTGCTTGCGGTACACCCGAAGGTTAAATACGGTAGTTTTATATATTAAAAGATTCTCGGAGGTCTCAGTACTTAAGATTATAGAATCCTACTTCAAAATTACCATTTTCAAGTAATTTTACCTGCTACGTTAGTATTCAAAGTTAATGAATAAATAAAATACTAAGATTACCGTATATTTAACATCTTGGATCTTACTTTTACTAGGTGCTTTTTATTACTATTAAAAACTCTAAATATTATTACTTACATATTAAGTTTCTATCGATTATAGAAAACATTATATAAGTATAATTATTTATACTTAAATATAGGGTTAAACTTATAATATTTTATGCTTTAAATATTATGTGCATTAAAATGTTAAATGCTAACCAGGTTTATTAATAGATTACAAAATGGATGCAAACTTCCACGAAACTTTTAATTGGCCACGGATAATATTGTAGTTAAATGTCCAGCGTAACTTTTAACGTTGTAACGGAGTCAAGATTTGTTGAAGCTTTTATTTCTTTTATTTAATGTTATGGTTTTAACAGATAAAACAAATGTTTAAACTATTTCATATAAACTATTTAATTATTTTAAATATCTAACATGGAGACTTTTTCCAATCACCACAACTTCTTGGTGACGTCGTACATCCATATACCATACACAAAAGGTAATTCGATAGGTATGAAAGCAACTCTATGATATGGCATTTTTCATATTGCTCATGGTGGCTATCTTTTCATTCCCATATTAATTGATTCTTCACTTTACGAAAACACTGCGTCGAATTCAGATTTGTGACTCGAACGACGTTTCTCTGATATATCTATACATATAATAAAATTGTAACTAAGCCGAATGTACAGACGTTAGATATTTTTTGGAAAATCTTATTGAAATAAACATTATTTTTGATACAGAGGCCGAATCTATAGTTTTTAGAATTTTTGTCTGTCTGTCTGCCTATCTGTTTGTCTGTCTGTTTGTTACCGCATCACAGAAAACCACTGGAGGGATTTTGATGAAATTTTGTAAGGTGATAGCTTGTTATCCGGGTCAACATATATTTACCGCGGGAAAATATCTCATTTTTGAGAAAAAATACAAAAACTGCAAAGTAAAATTATACTAATATGTAAAACCTAAGATTTTGGTTTTTGGTCATCTGAACGCGGGCAAAACCGCCGACAATACTAGTTATTTCTATAAAATTTGCCAGATTTGCGTAAGATGTATGACATAATATATTATGTAACAGATGGACGAGGACAGATTTCGTAGATAGCGGCAGTGATGAGACTGATGTAGATCCACACATAAAAATAACATAGATATACATATACATAACAAATCCACGAGATATGACATTACTGGATTAACGTCTCTTAGACACTTTGATTGACCCTAAGACCTTGCTCTAAGATTAACAGTCTAACCTTGGCTCTAAGCAGCCTAAAATAACATGACTAATTCAGAAGAACTATCTAGGCAAGGAAGCATAGACCCCCCACCACCTCCCCACCCCGTGGCTTAGACCACAGGAGCCAAATAAATGTAGCCTATATTCATGTAAATTTCTAGGAGTGTAAATAGTATAATAAATAGATAGATACACCTTCTAAGACACCAAACAAGAAATAAATAATCAAATATCCAAAAAAATGAGATGCACAGAAGGTGGTCTTATCGCTAGAAGCGATCACTTCCAGTTAACCAACCTTAGAGTAGAGCAATCAGTAATACGCAACGGTATGGGATGTAGGTACTTGCTATATTATTGTATTTTTTATAAATTGAGTGTATTAAAAATAATCTGGAGTGTGCGATAAGATATTCATTGTCACCATAATTTTAAGATCCGCCAACAGTGCGTGTTGCTTATTTATTAACTTTAACTAAACCTTATTTGTACATTTATAGCACTTCTAATCATCAAAGTACTCGTATCTGTTAATCAAATATTTTTTTAATTGAAAGTGAGCTCGCATACCTACTATTTTCTTGTAAATAGGCTGTTAACTTAATGAAATATAATAATATTTTTTATATATAATAAAAATTATTATTATATTTTATTGTTATCTGTTTTAGGTATAATTCTATAAATTATTATATATGAATGAAGATATTTATTTTCTTTGATAAATAACTAAACCGAAACAATTTATACTTACATAGCATGTAAAAGTCAATAAATAAGCCTTCACAGAACTGTAATGAGATTTCCTGGTAATTAATAATCTTTCAATGAACACATAGCATGAAGAGAAATTGAAAAAGGTCTTTATATTATGTCTTATTAATTAATAAGCAGAATATTTCTTTAGGGACGTGGAGGACTAATGTTGTGTGGCAATAGTTATACGTATAGGTATATATTAGTTACGGATGCTTAAATAAATTATTGCTTGAGAAATAAGTGGCGAGTTCAAAAAAATATTTTTCTGTAATCAAATTAAAGTAGACATACGTATTATAAGATATTTTGCATGCGATTCGTCAGAAGTGACAGTCATATTTTAATACCACTAATAAATTAATACGTTAAAATGTCATTGACGATACAAACAATATGCGAGCGATTTATATAATTTACTTTTTGTATAACTTTAAAAACATTTTTTACGCATTAAAATTTTGACATTAAATTATATAAATAATATACATAAGTACACACTAACTAGAGATGGACTATCTCTAGAGTAGCGCATAGCCTACTCTTAGTAATAAAACTCGCCAAATGGCGGTGCTGTCTGTATATAATATTACTAGCGGACCCGACAGACGTTGTCCTGTCTACACGTCTTTAATTTGAAAATTTCAAACTTTTTTTAATAATTTTTTTGATGAAAATTATTATTCAAATTGTGAATCTAAACCATTCCCAGATCCCCTTGAACACACAAAAAAAATTTCATCAAAATCGGTCCAGTCGTTTGAGAGAAGTTCAGTGACATATACACTCACAGAAGAATTATATATATAAAGATAAATACAAAAATCGCTGACAGACGCATCCGAGCGAAGCAAGAGTAAGTAACCAGTCCATTAATATATGAATGCAAAAAGAATTCGTCATTGATGAAACCGACTCATTAATATGAATAAACATACTATCCGGCTTAATATGTGTTTATATTATTCATTATTATCCTCACAAGAAATGTTAGATTTTCGCGATAAGTAAACCAAAAATAGACACAGATTCATTTTTGTCGCTCTTATCTGTTATAGCATATTATCGTCAGAAAATTTTGTTACCTATATATATAATAAAATAATAAAATCTGTACATTAAATATTTTGTGGAAAATCTTATTGAAAAAAAAACATCATTATCGATACTGAGGCCGAATCTATAGTTTTTAGAATTTTGTTCTGTCTGTTACCGCGTCACAGAAAAACCACTAGAGGGATTTTGATGAAATTTGGTATGGTGATAGCTGGTTATCTGGGTCAACATATAGGATACATTTTACAGCGGCAAATCGTCTCATTTCTGAGATGATTATGATTGATATGATTGATGATTTATTTAATATAACCAAATATTTATATATAATATGTATCTAATTGGAATTAATACGTTTTTACCCTAACCTCAACATTATTTTTATTTTCAACGTAATATTATACGTTACTACTGTAGTAAATATTAAAATATATTTTCAATTCCTAAGCCTTAGGCTAATTTTAGGCTCTAAGGGCTTAGCATAAAGTAAAGCATGTGATATATTTAAACATACCTAAGTAAGCACGACAGTGTTATAGGGCCACAGTCGTAATTTCGTTAGACAAGCTCGTAAATGTAAATGCTTAAGTAGTCGTTCAGCAGCATTCTCTGATTTGATTGATCTTCACATTGCAAGGTTTTCTTATGTTTTTACAGGGTAACGTCAGAAATGAGGAAAAACAGACACGTAATTAATTACCTTATTTGGACATTAACGACCCGTTTCAGGGTAACGATTAGCCATGTTAAACATATACTCTAACCTCTTACTATTTCCTGTAAGTTGGTAAAATTTCTCAAGACGTAAAATATAAAAAATGCTTAAACCATTTTTTTTACCAATAAAATTGTAATAGTACTAACTGGTATATCTAATAACAAAAGATAGGTAAATAAAAAATAAACATTCTTAAAAACAACTCAGCTATTCCACTGATGTATTCTAAATGAATATTCAGAGCGACAAAGAAGAAGGGGTTGCAAAGAGCACTTTCTAATTTTTTATGGAAAAAAACGAACGCAATCACAAATTATAAAAATAGGTAACAAATAACTGAAGTACGGACATGCCCCTATTTAATTATGAATTAGGGTTGGACGTAACGAGATCACAATGTAATTAAGATTACTGTGGCGAGGTTTTTCAGAGTGCTACAGCAAGTGCGAGAGTAAATGGTCGACCTAACTTACCTTTTTTCGCTCTAAGGACTCGCTCCTTATTTATGGTGTATTTTTATATACATATAGAAAATTGTAGTATATTAATATATTTATATACTAAATTATAAAGTAATATGAATAGAAACATAAAATTAAAATCTATTGACTACTTTAGACTAACTAACTTAATTCGTTATTTATTTATCACATCACGACGTTACACCACTGTGATAAAAGTTTCACATATATTGTATACCTCTCTAGCACAGTTAAGGTGACAATATAAGTATTTTATTTCCCTTTCATACTTTAATATAACAGTGCCTAAAGCGAAAATTCGTATACATTAGTAATGTTTCTTTGTTATCTCTCAACGTCTTAGCTTATATAAATTATTAATTTAGAAGGATATTCTTTTTTATTTCTGGCCTCCTTTTGTCGTTTAAAATATTCAAATGTATTATTATGATTTTGTTGAATAAGATTGTCTAATTTTCTAATTTTTGAAGTGAAAATTTCTATAGGGTTTGGATGGGGGGTAAATTCCTGTAAGTCGGTCACGACATTGTCACGTAACGTGTTAACGCTAACACTCAGTGTCGATAGATGTCAAAACCAGATAAATGTAAGCAGTTTTAATTAACAAATAATTTAAGATCAAATACTTAATTAATTTGAATATCCAGAAATAACCACTGTTTGTTTATAGTTTTACGTATTAACTTCTGTCGGCAGTCCTCATGACTGCCTTTTTTATACAGCTCTAAGCTTTATTTAATTTGTATTGTGGTTTTGTGCAGATTTCTAAAATAATAAGGCCGAGATAAATAGTCATTACCAAGGAAAGGGCCAGTTGGTTCGTAATTAGGAACATCCTAAGTATCACAGTTAAATAAATGGATAGTATTTTAAAATGTATTCTAGGAAAGTCAACCTAAGACTAAGACAGCACTTTGCTTAGGCATAGTAGTTTTTAAGGACTTAGCAAAATTTTGCAAAATTTTTAGTATCAAAGATGACGTTGCCGAAATCGAAAATATATCAAAAGATAATAAAATAAAGCTCTTAAAGAACCTTTTCATTTCTAGCAATTCCTAATTACGTGGAATACGAGTATAATATGTAGATTGTCGGTATTGCTCATAGCAAAAGTCATATAATAGTTTTACTAAGAGATATAATTATTAACTATTTCATTGTACAGTCTTATCGTATTAATCCATACTAATATTATAAATGTGAAAGTGTGTTTGTTTGTCCTTTTTTTTCACGCCGAAATGCAATGACGTATTGGCGTGAGTTTTTGTGTGGAGATAGTTGGAAGGCTGGAGAGTCACAGCTACTTTTTACCGCAGGAGATTATCTCATTCCCACGTTCATTTATAATACAACCCAAAAACAATATAATCAGAATAACTTGAAACTTGGTATTAATGCTGTTCAAAACAATTAAGTAAATACGTGTTTCAGCATTTTTCGAAATTCATCCCATAAGGGGATAAAATAGGGGATGAAAGTTTGTACGAAACATACGTTTTTACAGGGTTTTTTTTGTAGTTTTACCGCGAGCGAGCCGCGAGCTCTGCTAGTTATTATATAAATAATTCTACTTTGTACCCTAGATACTTATATCACTTGTATGTTATCATAGTAATGTTATAAATTATCATCCTTGATTTTTCCAAAGTTTTCTATTTTTGGCTTTCAGAATCTATTTTTGTTTTTTGTCCTTTATTTTTATATAATACCATGTTTCTGACAAGAATTTCAAAAGGTATCGGCTAGCGTATTATATTCTGATATTCTATAGCTTCGCAAATGTTACATAAGTAATTATTTTAATTCAGACCAGAAATTGCGAAAGAAGAATAAAACACAACGAAAAGAAACAATTAAAACAAAGTTTTTTACAAATATAATGTTGAAATGCATACTTATTTTACTTATTTTTTGATTCGATTTGTTTGTTTGTTTCGCCACGCTAATCTCAGGAACTATTAATTCGATTTAAAAATCATTTCTGCATTATATAGCCCGTATACTGAGGAAAGCTATAGGCTATATATCATCGTTTTACTACTTACTACTCAAGGGAGCGGAGCAGTAATCATAAATGTCAACAAATCAGGCAGACTTCCATACATTATTATAAGACTGATGTTTATAATCAAACAAATTTAACGCGGGTGAAACCGCAAGGCACAGCTAGTTATAAAATAATATTAAGTAAATAACAAAGCGTATTTAGTTTTTTTATGAGATTAATATTATTCAGTGTACTGCTTTGAAACATTATAAAAAATAATAACTTATTCTTGAAATATGACTTAAAAAAGCTATGTCCATAGAAACATTTTTTACACGTTGGTGTTAACACCGACCGACATACTTAAGTATGTACAAATGAGTGGCTCACGCATATTAAAGTAGTGCTGTCCGAAGTTATTATTTTCATTTTAAGGTTATCTCTTTAGGCTGCAGTTTAGTATATGGGACACGACCCCTGGAGTAGTAGGTGTTATTTTTGGATAGGGGAGGTGATAGGAAGTTTAAATATATAAAAAATATTTTGAGGAGACGAAGGAGTCCCATATACTAAACTTGTGCCTTTTTTATTATAGTATATAAAATTACATAGTATTTAAAATTAAGACAATTTACCATTGTAATAACATAATTATATATGATAATTAGACAATGCCTATTTATATTTGATAAGATCTTGCTGATATTTTGTTAATTATATATAATGCGAAAATACCTGTGTTTTTAACCCCCGACGTAAAAACGACGAGGTGTTATACGTTTGACGTGTCTGTATATGTATGTTTGTGGCATCGTAGCCCCCGAACGTAAGAACCGATTTTGATTTTGTTTTTTTTTTGTTTGAAAGGTCAATTAGTCGGGAGTATTCATAGCTATGTTTAATGAAAATCGGCCAAGATGGTCGGGGAGTTTTTAAATATTAAATTTAATGAATTCGAGCCGGTAAATAATAATTTTTACGTGTTTACTGTGCAATATTATTTTTTAAGTTAACACAATATTTGTTCTATGTATTCAAGTTATTTATAACATCGTAATAGATTACACAATCCATTTGGCGATCAAACTAGACCGAAAAAAGTGTCTTGTTTATTCAGTACCAAACAAAGTGTGCATTTACGAGCAGCGTGCGTCCAGTTTATGTAAATACACTCAAAAAAACTATGCAATGGGAAACCTGAAACAACATTGTTTATTTTTTATTACGATACTATACGTTATAGCTGTTGAAAAGTGCTATATTTTAGATAAACTACGAATAAGATAAGGATTTTAATTTTAAATGATGCTCATAAATTTATATGGAAACTAAAGATTAGTAATAAATTTTACCATGGAATATACGCATCAAAGAAACGATGAGAGTAACCTTATAGTATTGTCGTGTTGTTTTTTTCTAATTTTAATTAATGCTATCAATTCAACTTTTCATATAAAATAAAATCATGGCTTCGGAATTTATTGCGGTTTTATTATACTTTAAAACCAAAAAATTATGATAAATTTGTGCTATTTGAGATGTCATTAGTAAATCTAAGAAAATATTATGTTATCAATTCAATTTCCTTGCAGTATGTAAAAAATTTCGAATTTTTTCAAGGCGCTAAGAAATTTATAAAATTTTGGGATTCAAAGCCGCTAGGGACTATCTCTTTACGGCTAGCTATCCTTTAAGAAGTCCTTTTTCAATAGGTAATCCATTAATATAAAATAAATCTTCTGATAATTACATCAAGTAATTTTGAGAAGATTATATTTTTATTAATAAAATCCTCATGTCAAAATCGGCTACCGGCAACGTGAGTTAAATTAAGTAAGCTTCAGACATTGCGTAAAGATGTAAACTCACACATCGCACATCAGTCGCTCTTTGCAAGACACACGTATATATTCCTTCGTTATTTTTATAAATTTATACTGATATTATAAAGAGACAGAGTTTGTTTGTTTGTATGTTTATTTGAATCCGATTTAAAAAAAATCTTTTTGCATTAGATAGCCCGTTTATTGAGGAAGGCTATAGGTTATTTATCATTATGTTACTACCCAAGGGCGCGGACCAGTAAGCATAAATGTCAAGTAAACAAAAATCGCTGAGACTTCCATACATTATTGTAAAACTGATGTTTATATCGGAAGTTTGAACGCGGGCGAAGCCGCGGATACTGCTAGTTACAAATAAAAAACAAGCGATAAAATGAATTTTCTACCAATATATTTATTTAGGAAAATCCAATTACAGGAAAGGTTTCAACACAAGTAATATGTAATATATGATGAAATATAAATCCATATATTCCATTTATAATATGCATTTCATAATAAGTTCTCAACTAGGAGAAAGCGTATAATAATTATTAGTAGGTAAGTATGTATGTGCAAAACGTGATGATCAAACGTTACCATTTTACATATAAAAAAAGAATCACAAAAAGATTACCTTTAGCTTGGTATAAATATCAAAACTATGAGTATAACTGTTTCAAATAGGTAATTACTTTTTAAAACCGATTAATATGACAAATTATTAAGATAATGAATGATTCGTTATATTTTTTTCATAGGTATCTACTATCTGTAGCATACGAGCTGAAAAGTTTATAGGGCTACATTTTATCCCATTTTTGGGTCCCTGTTGTATGTAAGTCAATTGTGTCAATTACTTAGGAATGACGTTATAAAAATATATAACATAAAATAAATAAATATATAATACCTTTTTTGCGGCGGAGTCCTGGTTATTATTGTCGGCGTGGTGTGGAGCGGCGGGCGCCATGACGGTGACGCCACTCTGCGAAAGAAGCTCGTCTGAGCCCCTCTGAAACAATTAACGTACCGTTAATCTATACATATAATAAAATTGTAACAAAGTCGAATCAGTACATTAAATATTTTTTGGAAAATCTAATTGAGATAGAACTTATTATCGATACAGAGTCCGAATGTATAGTTTTTAGAATTTATGTCTGTCTGTCTGTCTGTTACCGCACCACGAGAAAACCATTGGCCAGATTTTGATGAAATTTGATGATAGCTGGTTATCCGGGTCAACATATAGGATACTTTTTATCGCGGGAAAATATCTAATTTCTGAGAAAACATATAAAAACTTCATTGTAAGAGTATAACTAATATGTAAAGCCTAAGAATTTGGTTTTTGGTCACCTGAACGCGGGCGGAGCCGTGGGCAATGCTAGTATGTAATAATTATGTAATAAAGTAAAATAAAATTTTCACTACATTCTTAAGGTATCTTTTAGATTAACATTTAATTAAATTTATCTATTTTTGATATTCCATAATTTGTATCTGTTTAATTAAATTATTAGTTGGCAAGTACTTATGTTTTGCCGCCGTTTATGTGGGATGTGAAGAAAAGGAAAACAAAATTAGCATCACGTGACTACACGTCAAGCTACCCCGTTACCGGATCAATCTCAATTTAAGACAAGGAAATGACAGGCGAAGCAGTTTAACTGAGCGGGCAGAGTTATAAATCACCCTACTTTATAAAACAAATGTATAAATAACAAAATGTTAAAGACAATGACTTGCTAAGTAAAACTGAAAATGAATTGTAATTTACCGACCGTATAATATGATTGATACTATTCTATAATCAATTTATCTAGATCTTCTTGTAAATTATATAATTAGCCGTATAAATATTACGAAATTTGTCATTAATTAACATATTGAATATTTGAGAACATCCAAACTAACGTTGTTACAAGTTAAACTATTCAAAGCAATGAGAACAGTGATCAAAAGACCACAAAGAGCCTTGTAGAATAGACATTTAGCGAACAATGGTCCGTCGGTGTTTCGTCGACCTAATCTGTATGCGACGGAATATCACTCGCCCGCACCTGCTGGCACTCGGTTATCCGTCACACGAGACACTTAATAAAGCCCACACGTCATTCGTAATGTTTTTTTTCAGAAAACGATACAGATGGTGATGGCAAAATTGCTCGCAGATATCGCATATCCTTACTTATTCCTATGTACAGTAGAAATTTTAAGTAGTTTTCATGATAAAGACATTCGTACAAATCACAATTTTCAAATGCGTGAACTAAGCAAAGCTATGGATAATGAGTATAATATAATTAGTATACTACTTTACTATAATAAATTTATACCTCAATAAGAGATTAAAATACTACAGTTATATAGTAATAATAATCTTATTTTGAGATATAAAGAATTCATCACAGAAAGACCTTTATCTTAGAAAAAAATAAACAGGGTCCTATTCCTTAGAGTAATTTCGTAGAGCGCGTGTAATAATTGCTCGAAATTAAATAACATTTTTCACAACAAAAAAAAGGTGGATGAGAATTCTGTTGTTAAATGGTGGCTTGCTTTAGAAAATAGAACAGAATTTACGTTATTATAATAATTTTTCAACTTAATGTAGAATGAAGCACGAGTAAAATTACCTTAGTATCTTAAAACTCAAACTCTTCAAAGATTCCTCACAATCTCTGAATAACGAGAACGTAATATGCTTTGAGAGATTTCCATAATATAACTTTAATGTTATTTGTAGTTTCATTATATTATCCACTTAACCATTAATGAATATTACTAAAACTATTACACTATAGCAGTATAATAAATCTATTACCAAAATCAATTCTTAATATTGCCTCAGGCCAAGTGTATTCGGTTTTGCTATTCAAAGAAAATTCAGAATATTTTCCGATCAAAACGTTTCAGTATGTTTCTCCAATATGTCATTTAAATGAATGTGATACAAGGGTCCTTCATATCAGAATATTATCAGAAATAAAATATACATGAAAGGTGAGGTTTACTTAGATCAAGCAAACGAATCTTAGGCCTTTTTAGAGACCCTCTCAATTGAAACCTTCTTAGAAAATATTTATGAAGGTTCTTTTTTAAATTTAAATCACTTTATTTTTCATTTGTTTATAATAGTGGTAATGGTGGTTTTAGTGGACATACTGTACACTAAAATATTTATTCTGTATGGGAATCGAAGTCACAACCTCCAGCATAGTGAGGAGCTCCTGTTTTAAATTGAACCACATCGGTTTGGCGATAAAATAGACATTTATATATTATATACAAACAAAAGCTATAGGATCAATGAGAATCAATGATATCTATTTCATTTGGTACCGGGAACTTGGATATGTTTACTTACTCAAACAAGAGTATCAAATCCTATTGTGAGGAATCGATACGTATAAAATCTATTAGTGATATTAAAATGTTCCGCGAAAATTCTCAAAGATGGGTCACCAAGATTTTGTTGTAATTTCAGAATGGGAACCCTATATCACAGATTGCTAGAGTCAATATTATTTTTGGTATAATTTTCATCGCGTTTTCGTCTTTGATAATTTTAAATATTTAAATATTTTATATTTTATAAGTAATTAGATTTACATTTGAAATGTCGTTACGATTTGTCTTGACGTATGAAATAAGTTAAAAACTATTTATGAGCGACATATTATTTAGTATTCGTATGTTTAAAAAAAATCTATTTTTTTTAATATATTTTTTTTTAAATATATTTTGTCTAAAGTCTTTATATGACATTAAATAAAATGTATGAAAACCACATTAACCCCACTAAAAGTAAATACAGTTCCAAAACCCAAAAAGCTCATGTCATGGTTTTTTGCATGTTGTACCTACAAAAAAAATCTGTCAATAAGTTCAACTCACGCTTAGCTATATTTATTTAAAATCAGGAATATTTGTGAATATCCAGGAATCTATAATCCTAAGAATACTTTGTATTTGATAAGCAGTTTGAAAGAAAATGGTTCATATTGGGAATAAAGTGCCAATATACCATTTCTCTTACGATATTTTTATGAAGGCCATAAACACGACCGATAACCAACTACCGTTGTCACATGAAATATTTATGCGGTACTAGCAATTCAATTATAATCGATTTAGTTTTTAAAAATATTATCATATACTAATCTTATAAACTTTGTTTGTTTGCTTGAACGCGCTAATCTCAGGAACTACTAATCCGATTTGAAAAATACTTTTTACATTAGATAACAGGTTTATTGAGGAAGGCTGTAGGCTATAAATCATATAATATATATAATAGTCTATCTATGCTATACTATCCGTGAAAACGACGAACCCGAAAGAAGCGAAGGTGAGTTGCTCTAGTATTTATTATAAAACAAAGCTCTACAAATGCTATTAAGGTAATTCTTACGGTTAAATGTGTACAATTACATAATCTTATAAATGTGTTGGCACTTAATGCTTATGTTTCTCTATTGAAATATTTAGAAATTCAAGAATTCAGTCGTACAATGTTTCTGGTGGCCGAATAAACTTATTCAAGAGATACTAACGATTATGGTGAAAATTATTTTTCATTTTAACGTTTATAACATACCTTATATCCATTTCTTGAAATCAGTATGCCTATATGGAAAAGTAAAAGGAAAATCTATAATCTGTAATCTTTCCAGATTGTAGGGCATTTATATACTAATGTTTATAGCTATTTCATGGGCCACCAGTTTGATTTAATTCAACCACAGTAACTTATGAATTATGAATACCCAGCGTCAAAACAAACGTAAAATATTTTTTATGTGAGATAATACGCTTTTGATTAAAAGTCATGTATGTACAACATTCAAAATTCATATTGAGATTTCATGTGCCTCGGTGAGCCTATAAAATAGGATTGCTGGATATGTATTTGGATTTCGGAACATTAAAGGGATCTGAAAGCTTATTTTGTAAACGGTATGGTACTGTATCTGATCCGAATTAAGATTCTTTAATTTTTTGTTGTTTACTATCATTTTTCATTTATAAGCTCAAAATTAAAAAAAAATCGATTTAATTGATTGATTATAGCTATAGTTATTAGGTGGAGCTTAAATATCTATCAATAGTGTATACATATTATAAAAGAAAGGCCCCCACCGCATCTGCCTGTCTGTCTGAACGAGATAAACTCAAAAATGAGAGTACATAATAGGTATAACCGATTTTATATGATATTAATTTTGGGCAGTACTAACTTATTACTCGAGTTAACATTTACGATAAGAAAATCTTTCTTTCCTACGGAAAACACAGTAATTGGTTTTATTGAGTCGTTCATGAAATGAAAAAATAGAAAATTTTAGGTCTTAATAAGGCCTGCTGAAAAATCTGTAAAAGCGTAAGTCTTTCTCTTAATATCTCCAGGTTTAAGATACATTCGCAGTAACAGCTATTCATTTCTATTTCAAACGTACCTAGACCACGCACAAAAGCGAATCGAGATTAAGTCACTAGTTAAGCGATAAAGGTTGGTTAATTTCAGTATTATCATAGGATTTCAGGAATACCAGCATCTAACATACACATGTACAAGCACACTTTGATTAAATGAAAATTTTAGACATTCATCTAGAGACATATGTCATGCTTTTAGTTTGATAAACGAAGATGCAATCAAGGGTGGGAGCATTCAGCTGCTATGAGACCCGCCACAGTATCCGTTATGACATGCATTCATCTCGAACATCTAATATCATCACAGCGTATCAGAGTAAGATGTTCAAATTAACGATCTTGATAATGTTTGTTGGCTCAGCGCTGCCAGCTCTACCAGTAATTAATTGCACCAATTTGTTCTGCGCTTATAACAGACATTTGTCAAGAACTCACTCGCAGCGGATGATTTTCGCACAAAGTTCATAATCGATACTTGGAATCGATTAACGGAAACTCTTTGCCATCAGTCAGTAGAGGTAGGAGCCGGAACATTAATAATCCATAATGGGCAATAACCCTTCAGTGGTGTTATGGATTAAATATTAAAATATACCTTTCCTTCAATAGAGCGCGTGGTATATGGTATAAGAACTGATATTAAATATTTAAAAAAGTTACAACAAATTGAATATACTTGACAGTGTCAAAGTTAACAATTCTCATCACAAGGAGCAAACCTCTTAGCCCCAGACCAATATAAACAGACATTAGTCGCTGTCACAACTCTATTTTATAGGGAAAACAGAAACAGCAAGTTTGCGACAACTAAGTTGTAGAGGCTGGTTACTTTAGTAATGAATGAGACGTCAGACGTTAACCGCTACTCAACCGCAACTTGCATAGCATTTTAAGTTGAGGTCCGTTATAATTATACCACTTGACCTATCCAATATTTTTTAATTTGGCTGCAGTTATAATTTACACTTTACAAACCACGCTAATTCATTTCACTAGCACGTTCAATATTCATAATATATTTAACAAGTAGAACAGAGTGGTATGAAATTATTAATAATAGTGGTAATGATTATTTTGAACTGAATGCTGTATAAACTACCTTTATGAAATCAAGTTTACTATAAAACTTTATTTATTAACACAAAAAAGTCAAGGGTTATTAGTAAAAATGTAATTTCATATATTTTTAAATGTTAAATATATAAAAAGTAACTAAGAAATTCAAGATGCCTTAAACTTAGCACATAGTTAAGTCATAATCTGCTCAAGTATTCGACCTTACCTTATAAATGCTTAAACCTACTTCCGCAATATTACCTCATAAAATGATATGCAAAATAATGAAGCATATACTTGGACTAAATTTTATTTATTTTTTAATTTATATTACATTTTTAGTAACTTATGAGAAAGTTACCACATTCCATTTTTTTCCAATTTTAGACTCATTAGCTTTGGAAAAATTTTGTCTAATCTGAAGTATTTGTTATTTGTGAATTTACTAAGCTTAGTTTATTAACTAGGTAACTAAAGCAAAACGTTATTCTGAACTAAAACTTTTCGGTAATACAAGGTATAACCAATTTATTAACTAGAAGAAGAAAACAAATAGATTTTTTATAGCAATGTAGGAAGATAACAATTCACCCTGCAATGGGCCGTGTAGAATCTAAAGTGATCGTAATTTTGTCGGGCAATATTCCGCCTTTTCATATTTTCCTTTTGCCTTCCGAATGTTATGCCGAGCCCGATACACAGCCGCGATTTCGTTTGTTATTTCAAGCCCCTCATCTCAGCGATTTAGTATATCGACACATGGAGCATCAGTTAAGCAAATATATAACACCACTTGAATTTTTTAAGGTTATGGGAGTCTTTACGTGACAAAATTTATATTCCCAACGATGTTGACATGGTATATTGAAATTTTTCTACCTGAGCATTTTTAAGGTAAATAATTCCAAACAAAAATCTTTTCATACATTTACACCTAGATCTTGAATATTTGTTTGTCGTATTTTCTTTTTGACCCAATAAAAGGAGGTGCTTACTTCAAGTAGATTTTTTTTTATATGTTACGTTAAATATTCACCAAATGTGAGCCGATCTTCATAATTCTTTCTTTAATAAAAAGTTTACAACAAGGGTAGTTTAGTTATTAATTTCAAGACAATTTCCATGCCTATGGGCGAAATATTTACTTTTTAAGTTATTTTGAAGTCACTCTATTTTCCTACATTCAAATAAAATGTATATATATATATATATAGACGTCATAGATGTTAAGTGCTATATTCAAACCAGTATAACTATATTATATTAGTAGATACATACATTTGATATACATTTGAGAGAGTTAATTTACTTTTACTAGGATATAAGTTCGGTAAGCTTCTTTAAGGAAATCATTGTATAATACTAAATAATAATTTCGATATTATGTAGATTTGACTCGCCACTTTATTTATAGGTAGGTATTGCTTGCCTAACATGCTCTAATAGAAGTTAAACGTATATTTTAAGAAATCAAACGAGTGTTTGTTTAAGGTATTAACTTTATATAACATTTCGAAGCCTATGACTATAAATAAATAAACTATGGATAAATAAAGATTATAATTATTCACCGTGAATATTCAAACACAGCTAACGTTCTGGTTACATAAATAAAAGCAAGTAGGTAATACATGAAATATGTCTAACCTGTAACGCGTTATTTTTTATGTAAACAATTTTATTTATATAGATAAAATATCAATTTATTAAATGAAAAACATTTGATTATAGGTACTGGTATAAAAAGTGTTTACTAAACATTTAAATTTTATTTTTTATAAATAAATAAATATCGTAGAAAATAAATAGGAGAGTAAAACTATTATTTCGTAATATATTTACGTTATTAATTCAATAACGAAAAATGAATAGTATGTTTATTACTTTTTCGACATAATTATATATATATATATATATATATATATATATATAATAGGATAAACATATATAACATTAAATAAAAATAATAACAATGCGTAAATAATGTTACATATCTGGTAGTAATTTTCGAAATTACCATTAGTCAGAGTCCCCGTTGATATAGATTGTAAGAGGCTTGCCTGAGTGATTTGCCTCCGATCTCTACAGTAATTGCCTCGATGGACGTAAGATCCCATTCATTCATCTTAACTTCGCTCATCTCTTACCTCATCTGCCAAAACACCCATTATCTGTAGAGGAGTTTGTTATTACGACAATATATGTTCGCTACACATACAATATACAGTACTTGTGTATATGAAATAAGTATTCTTAGCGGAAAAGTTCAATATCTATAAAGATAATTGAGTCGAATCTTTTTTGGAAAATCTTATTGAAATAATCATTATTATCGATACAGAGGCAGAATCTATAGTTTTTAGAATTCTTGTCCTTCTGTCTGTGACCGCATGACTAGAAAACCACTGGACAGATTTTGATGAAATTTGGTATGATGATAGCTGGTTATCCGGGTCAACATATAGGATACTTTTTACTGCGAGAACTATCTCATCTCTGAGAAACTTACTGACTACTTTAGAATATATGTTATAAAAAAAAACTGAAAAAATATATCCGGAAATGTGGTGATGAATCTATCTATGTATATAAATAAAAATGAATCATCGAAATGTATGTACGCGCATAACTTCCGATCGACTGCATCAAATTGGATAAGAATTATTTTTTTGTGCTTGTTATTTATTTATAGATTGATAAGTTGAAGAAAATTAAAAGAAAATAAAGTTTTTTTTAAAATCTCATGATGCGATTTAGTTGAAATTTGGTAAGAAGATAGTTTAAGACATTGGGAAGGACAAAGGGTACTTTTTATCCCAGAAATCATTCCTTATGGGAGTGAAAATGAGGATGAAATTTTGTATTGGGAAGCAAGCTAGGGACAAATCCGAGCGTAGCGAGGGCGAGTCACTAGTAAATAAATATAAATAAAACTTTGTCATCTCCGAAAGCGTTTGAAGCAGACTACACTAAGTGGTAATGGCTCCAGTTTTCAAAATTGTTATTTTCAATGCCTCTTTGGTTACATTAATGCCTTTGTTGCGAGTTTTTGATACGCTATATAGTCTACACAATAAATTAACCTGTAAATAAATATTTTAATGGTATTAAAAATATTGTCGCAGTATTTTTTTATAAATATAGTGTGTGTATAAGGTAACAAGTTCAATTCTAGCTTGAGACAATTTTTGTCAGGGTAATAAAAAGGTGGGTCGCAGTCAAGTACATTGTTAAATTATATTTACCTACGTTTTCTGTAAACTTCAAGTAAAAGCAATTAAAAACCTTAATAAACAAAGAGTTTTCATACAATTTATTTAAATGAAATAGTGTCACTATGTGCACATATACATGGTTTTTTTGATTAAGTAAAATCTTAATACTTCATATATTTACACGAAATTCATCATTTTCAGAGTTTGATTTTATTACTTTCGCAAACGTCGTGTAATTCAGAAATGTTCATGAATTAAACCCAAATGAGCAAGAAGTAGGGTTCGTATAAATATTTTGCCACTTCGTATATTACCTATCCGGGGAAGGCCGCGGGCGAAGCGGGGATACAAAGTAAATATGTCTCCGTTCCCAGGCTGTCCCCGAAGGTCCCCACATTTTATCGAGGAGCGATCGGCTCTCGGGTCGGGAAATGAATTTAAAACGTGTTTGCGGGTAATCTGTTATCGGTCCCTTGTCTTTGGCTCGAATATAGACATTTGAACACACCCTATGTCTCTGAGATTTTAGGAGTTAAAACAGTTACAAAGGAAAAAGGGGTGTTATTTCCCTCAAGCCTATTTACTTATATATTATTTAAGCTGTTTTAATGTTAATTTGATATTTTTTTATTGGTAAAGAATATTTAATACCTATTTATAAAATAGAATGTGAAATCATTACTGTATTTAATATTATTTTAAGAAGTAATCATAGTACAATGAAAAACTGTAAAATTTTACATATGAATTTGAAACGACTGTTATAAAGTGTAAAACGTGTAAGTAGTCAATGTTGGGTAGAAACAGACTTTAATACGAATAACACTGGGTTAATTATTTCGTCACAAGAACCCTCGTAAGCCAGTGTAACAGCGCTTCAGCCGAGCTCGTGGGGGCTATAAAAGCTACATAATACGCGGCGACGTAAAACTCTTATTATTTTAGTATCTGCGAAACGGTCGCGGAAAACATCTCGTAAAATAAAACCTGTCCTGCTATAAGATGCAAGTCCCTCTCGCAGGCACCGTTCAGCCAATGTGAGCGCTCTAAATCCAGATGGATTCAACTCGGACACCGGCTGGGATAGAATACAGAGGCTAGGTGGATTTCTATGGAAAATGTAGACTTTATGGTAGCCTAGGGATAAGTTTCCATTTTAAATTGAAGAGAAATTCTGAAATGTTGCCTTGTCTGCCGTCGGGCAGCGCGAGGATGAATAAAAATTCCAGTCAGGTAAGCGTAGCGAAATATTTATGTATATAAACCAAGGAACTACAAAATAAACAAATGCAATATGAATTTTAAAACGTTATATTTTTGTTTTTACGATTTATTTATTCCATAACAATGAATTATACAACGTAGAAAACGTTATTGATTTCTAAATATACTAAAGCTTTGGAGTTATCAATAATACTTTAAGTAAATAACAGAATAATAACAGCAATCAAGCAACAAGAAAATTTTGGAAAATGTAATTATTTGAGCTTTTTTGGCGAAAACGCGACTAAGTTTCGGAAGCGTCCATTTACATAGCCGATGTCAGCGCGATGGTGCGTGGCGACTTCAAATAGGAATTATAATACCAAATTGAATACAAAACTTTCCTTTCAATGCCGAGTAATGGAGTAGACTATGCACCGGAACAATCGAAAAGACAAATAAAATGAGAGAGGAGACGAGACACTGACTCTGTTGAAATAATAAGTGCCTGACGCCTTTTTGGATGTTCATGGCGCGTTTTTTTTGTAACGATAAATTTTTACGCTTTGATCTTTCCAATTCAAATAGGCTTTTTTCTCGTTGAATCAGAAGTTATAGGAATATTTCAAAAGCTTTAAGTGAGGTGACGGAGCGGATTTTTCTTCCCACCAGTTATATCATTCGGATTGAAATGCAAATGTAATGGCGTCCGCTTCAAACCTATTTATCCTATAAAATTCTCATTTAATCCCTCAAAGTAGTAGCCATAATGTCAATAATTATACTTTTATCTCTAATTCTTAACAAGTCCTAAAGATCTTCGGAAATGAGAAACTGTACAGTTTCGTTTACACTGTTCACAAATTACTTTATTATTAAAATATTAATTCTCCAGTCGTAAAAGATCTTAAAATTTACTCGACAATCTCAGGGCGGTTTATTATTTCACTTTGCATTTACGCTGAATAAATTAAACTCATTAATATATTATATAGTGCTTATTAAAAACAATTAATTGCTAAGGCAGCCTTCCAGTGTTTAATTATATATACAAATATTTATTATGCATCAAGTTCAAATACGTAAATTCGATTAGGTTTTTTTAAGTAATAAAATAAATGGAGCCGGTCTTTTGAAACTTATTCGAAAATAAGGCAGATTTTTATCACATTAGAAGCTAAATGCTTTATCTATAAACTTTTAACTTGTACTCTATAAACTTGTATTCAACTATAACTTTTATAAACAACGAACAAACTTATTTATGAGTATTACATTATATATTATAACTTACAATTATCACCTATTAAATACAATCGCCTACTAAATTATCCATACATATTAGAAAACTAAAAAACAAGTGTACCTGTGTTTTAATAATTTGTTAATATTTTAGTTAATTAAAAAAAAAATTAACCTATTAAAGGTTTTTCGTATAAGTCTTCAAATCCGACGAAACAAGCTGCGACAAAACATTTGCCTATGCCGTTAGTGAATTGTTCTCCCGCTCGTGACTGGGTAATTTCCATATATTTCAAGTTCTATCGCCTGCGGGACGTTCGTTCTTTTGTTGATAAATGTTTGACGGGAACTCCGGGGACGCCATTAAAAGTTTTTTTCGTGAATAATTCCAGTTTACATACGCAAATATTTACTCTTGAGTTTGCCCGCGCTCACCTATTCGGTGATTTCTTTTCATAGAGTCGCTTGTTCAAAGAGCAACGAATTTCTTCTGAATGGGACGTTGAATAGGTAATTGGAAAACTTTTGATATTTAAGAATAACGAAAGTTGACAAAAGAGTTATAATATAATATATTGGAAGTACTGACAAAATGAAATACATATATGAAGTAAACAATGATGCTAATGCTGGTGAAACACAATTAACCTAAAAAAGCCAATATTTACATTTAGTCCACTCTTAAAATATATAGGAAACCGCAAAATTGGAGGCTAAAATGTATACTTTTTATAAGTTAGTTTGATCTGAATTTGTTGTTTTTATTAAATTAACACTAAGTATTTAGGTGAAAAATACTTCAAATAAACTGTGAAAAATATTTTTGAATAAATTATTTGGTGATTTATTTGCAACTGAATTTATTCTAGTTTTAGGAATACTGTTAATATTATCAAATCAATTTAGTTGTATGTTTGTTTGTAGTATGTTTTTCGGTGTTCTATTTGAATATTTTTTAAAACTGTACAGACAGACACATTTCACTAGTTAAGAAACTTATATTATTTACATACATTTAAACATTTATGAAAGAGAAGAATTTAAGTTTATGCAAATAATAAAGTTTAACTATTCAGAGATAGAATTATTTATTAATTAAAATTGGACAAAGTTAAGGCTAAGCAGATATTTTTATATTATTACTAGCATTGCCCGCGGCTCCGCCCGCGTTCAGATGACCAAAAACCAAAATTCTAAGGTTTTATATATTAGTAGACTCTTACATTGCAGTTTTTGTATTTTTTCTGAGAAATGACACATTTTCCCGCGGTTAAAAGTATCCTATATGTTGACCCGAATAACCAGCTATCACCATAGCAAATTTCACCAAAATCCCTCCAGTGGTTTTTCTGTGATGCGGTAACAGACAGACAGACAGGCAGATAAAAATTCTAAAAACTATGGATTCGGCCTCTGTATAGATAATAATGTTTATTTTAATTAGATTTTCCAAAAAATATTTAAAGTACAGATTTGGCTTAGTTACAATCTTATTATACGTATAGATAAAAAAGTGCACCAAATAAACTATAAATGACTTACATTACTATTTACTTTATTAAAATTACTGACTAAACTTAAAATTTTGATATCAAGTAAAAAAAGATTTTCCTAAAATGTAGATGAAAGCAATAGTAGGTTCATCGAGCTATAACTCAGTGAAGTTTTCCGATCTGATTGTAGAGTAGTCAGAGACAGAATGTCGCGAGGTTAGATGGCGCAGATAAGTTTATCAGTATCATGTCTTAAGCTTTGCGAAGTACTTGTTTTTGCTGTAAAGCGACTAGAATTTTTTTACTAGAAGATATCATTTTAAATATTTCCTACGAATTTATTAAAAAATATAAAAACAAAGAAATTATAATAGTTCAAAAATTTAAATACATAAACTCTTTGTAAGTACCTATAATACCGTTAACGTAATAAATAGCCACGATTAATATTTACCACATAGAAAATTTAAACCAAAACCCGGTTTAATATAAGTTTAGAAAATATTGAAACCGTTTAAAATAATGTGCAAATATTTTGGGTGTAGCGGATTCTGGAGAGTATTCTCATAAATAATTTTAAGGATCAGTGAAGGCAACCAGCGTGATTATTTTGTGCTAATGAAATTAATAAGGTAAATTTCACCGATGCGAGAGGAGCTTTATTGCATTATAGCGGAGCCGTTCATTTATTTTCCTAACTCGCGTATAAAAGTAGCGTGTTTTGCTTTTTTTGTAGTTTAATAAGCCTTTGCTAGTAGTAAAGGTTCCCGTCCTTTTAATTCTATTCCTATTAAATGTCTGTTACAATTAAACAAATATTTATTATGACTGCTTTGTTTTACTGCAATTATACTACTTCATTATATATATTCATTATATATATTGTTATAACTGTTTAAATGAACTTAATAAATAAAATTTTGTTTCGATATTTATGAATGATAATGTTTCCTATTACTATGATTTCTCGTTATAATGACATTGTACCGCACAGTACCTATAAAATATATTACAAGGCATATTAAGCTTATGATAAATTATTAAAATATTAAAAGGACGTGAGTGTAGTATAATATTTCACCGCTTCAAGTATTATTGGAAAATACATAATGCGATATGATATTAAAAATTGCTATAAAATGTAAAACAAAAGATTGGGAAATCAAAGCGGGGAATATAAAGAATAAAGCAGAGGGTAATCGAGTGTGCAATATGTAGCAAAAGGTGTTTACGTGAACGCTTTCGTAAGTTAGCGCGGGTTTTGGAACGCCCGCAAACTGAGTGGGTTAAATGGACCGTGGACAGGGCGAGGCCCGCTGCACTTGTTGCAATTTTTCTCTACTCCACAACTTAATTGTGCCGAGTGCGCCCTTACATTCGTTATAGACGAATGGCATTAATTTCGCTCGGTAAGGTTACTTCCATTACGCTAATTGCAAGCTACATTTCGTCTAAGCATCTCAGAACTTCGGCCAGCGGCGAAGACTTCGTGAACAAACTCGAGAAAATTCACAGAAACCAACTACCAAAGAGTATGGAAGCCTTTGGCAGTTGATTCTGTGAAATTTCTGACCGAGATGGAGGACACTTCGTTAATATTACTAATTAAGCTTTTAATGTAATTGAAAGAGTGAAAACATGTCCCAGTTTGGTTTCTTGCCATCGCGCTGAACTTCACGTTTGCCTTCAAATATACTTTTAGATAAATTACTTAGGGAGAGTTCGGTGCGCATACAAATTGACTAAGATTGTTCATATTTTACCTCGCGAAAGACCCTCTTCGATTTACACACATTTTTAACTGAAGAAAGACGAAGGCACCGTCGAGTAAAAAATATTCCTGACTCGGTGTAAATTAAGTCATTTCCGTTATGGAACGTCGTGTTCGTGATCTTTATGATTAATAAAATGATGTCACGAAAAGAATATCCGATGCACAGTTAAAGATGAAATGAATTTCGACTGTCCCAAATCAAGGGTGGGTTGATATTGTCGTCGATCGCGAAGAGTCGAATAATTGGAGAGAAGAGGCACCTGTGCTCGATAATGCGACGCCCCGTCTGGCCGAAAGGGCGAAGAATCAATTAGGCCGTTGCCGAATTTCGTAACGACTCTAGTTACGACCGGTGCAAGTGGATACGCAGCTGCTTTTTCCTCATTTAACCTCCTGTTATTACGCAATCCACATCCAACTCTTCAGATTAAGACATTATATATGCATTATTACTATATATTGTAACTAGCATTGCCCGCGGCTCCGACCGCGTTCAGATGACCAAAAACAAAATTCTTAGGTTTTACATATAAGTGTACTTTTACATTGCAATTTTTGTATTTTTTCTCAGAAATGAGATATTTCCCCGCGGTAAAAAGTATCCTATATGTTGACCTGGCTAACCAGCTATCACCATAGCGAATTCCATCAAAATCCCTCCAGTGGGTGGTACAGACAGACAGACAAAAATTCAAAAAACTATTGATTTGGCCTCTGTATCGATAATAATGTCTATTTCAATAAGATTTTCCAAAAAAATATTTAATGTACAGATTCGACTTATTTAGAATTTTATTATATGTATAGATAAATAAGTATTGTACTAAAATTAGCATTCCAATTTTTTTCCATTACAGTTATGAACTGTGTAAAAGAGTGGAGCGTAAAGTTTTATTTACAGGGTAGCGGCGACGTTAAATCGAACAAGTTCTTATTGGAAATATTGGAGCATTTAATTAGAATAAATTATACCACAAGCTTATTATCTCTTTTAATTTTATTTCTTAAGACTGGATAGTCTAGTTATCGTTTAATTAATCCAATAATACTTTAATTAAGCATTTTTTAAGTTTTACGCAAACGCTCACAAAATTAAAATTTATTTTATCGAAATAAATTACAATTGATTATAAAACTTCTCTTAAATACCAAGCTTTAGTTTATTGAAACAACTATATATTTCTTATAAAATTACCTACAATTCTTTAGAAGCGGTCGCGCAATTCTATCACTATTAATGAAATGGAGCGTATAATTCGTCCTTGTGGGATCAGATAGCCCTTTATAGGCAATGCTTTACAAAGTGTAAATGTAAAATAATATATGAATTTTTGACAGCCTTATGGCGAAGGAGAACATCGTGAGGAAACGTGCATGTCTGAGAGGACCTAGCATGTTTTCGAAAGACATGTGAAGTCCGCCAACCCGCATTTGGCCAGCGTGGTGAAGTATGGTTTGATCCTCGTATGGAAGGCAGGCCCGTGCCCAGCAGTGGGTGGTTAAAAGGGCTGAATACATATGAATTTTTGAAGTGAAATCATCTATAGGCAGGTTAGGATGGGGTGTAAGTTCATGTAAGTCGTCATCGACATGGTTGCGTGACGTGTTAACGCCGAGTGCCGATAGACGTCAAAACCAGATTAATGTAAACAGTTGTAATTTACAAATTTTAATTTAAGATCAAACAAATAATTTGAATATCCAAAAATGAAAGCTTTTTGTTTATATTTTAAATAAAACTATCTTTTCGGATTATTTCGTGGATTTATTCTGATTTTTGGTTCCCGACGTTTCGAATGCTTTACAGCATCCATGGTCACGGGAGAGACTGATAGTATTAAGTTTTCACTTCTGTCGGCAGTCCTTATGACTGCTTTTCATATATTTTTTATTGATAAAAGATACATGCCTATGTACACACAATGTGAGGAATAATAATTAAAAGTTTCCATTATAACCCCAATAGCTTGTTAGTAAAAAAAATAAACAAATAAGAAAGAGAGAAACCGCATTTAAACTAACAATTGTTTAACTTCATATACCTATAGGAAATCAAGCTTAATATGCTAAATTATTTCAAAGTAATGAAAAAATTAAAAGTAAAAATAGGCCAGAGCAAGGGAGAGTGGTTACCGTCAATTTTAATGGTTAGATTGGTTAGATTTATTTGTCCTCGATTACTGAATTTGATCAAATTTCGAGACGGCGTAAACGCAATGATATTAGGCAAAGCCGACCGCGGCCCGCCCTCGTAATCGCCTCGATAAATATAATTGCAATAAGTTAATAAAATCCCGTAGCGCTTTAATTAATTTGTGGAACACCGGCGGCCAATTAAATGTGGATGAATTGAAAATAACATAAATCGACGCATTGTACTATAGTAATATTTGCTTGAATAATGCTTGCTTAAACAAATTCATTTTGTATCACTTTACAAGTAAATAAAATTATTAAATAGAACTTTCTTTAAAATAATATTGATTTATTTTTATAATTTTCTTAAAATCGTATTACTACTCAAAAAAAAATATCCGTGTATGTGTGTATATTTCCATATATGTATGTCTGTTACTCCTATACCCTGAAAAGTCTGGACTGATTTGGATGAAATTTAACCGGTACACAAATAAACTGTGACCTGGAGTTAAAAAAGGTTACTGTTTCGCGTCTAAGGATGCACCTTTAAAATAGTATAATCTTTAACTATAAATATTCTAAAATTGAATAAATACGAAGATTAATTAATTTTTATATCGACCAAAGGTTAAACTTTTACAAAAAAATAAAAATATCAACTTACAGGAAAATACCTAAATTGTCCAAATACGTAATTTATAAGGCGCAGCCATCCCTCACTGGGTAATGAGATGCTTTATTGTAATTTCGTAGATAGTATGAAATCATAAGGCTGGAAAACGGTCGCACATGGTGAAGCAGATTTAATCGCCTCGGAGGAGTTCTGTACAATTGTATAGCAGTATTGTAAATATGCATTAGGGTTGATGATGCGACTCAGTCCTTCATTACTTCGATGCGTCAAAGACGTCTTCGATACGGCAGTAAAGTGCCCGGACATAAGATGCTCAATTATGTTAATGGATTTAGCTTTCAATATGAAATCAACTGATTGCACAGCATCTTAACGTTAGTAGATGTAACAAAACAAATTGGATGTTTAAGATAGAATAATCTAATTCATTTTCAAAACTTTATCTACCAGCAAATATTCATTCCTTCTAAAATCAATAGCGGTTGCTGTAAAACAAATACATTTTATTTCTCGGCGTGTATAGGCACAAGAGAATGATTGATAGTGTTTTGAGTACACATACCGTATATTGAACAGAGCAATCTAAAGCCGCTTGAAAATATACGAAAAAAATATTTTATCATTTTTATGAGACAGTATTTTCCAAATATAGAACTAGGTACCTAATATAATTTAATTAAAAACCTTTAAGACTTTAGATTCTCTAATATTTACACTAAAAGTGAAAATAAGGTTGAAAAATAATATCCCTCTGCTATCAACAATGACTGGTCAGAAAAATCGGCCAACCCACTGGGCGGGCAATATGTGATTTTCGTTAGTCAAAGAGAGGTCGTACACCTGCGATATTCTAAGATTTACCGTAAAATGTCGACTCACGGGGCCGGTGCGCGCTTAAATTACGCGTAAAGCCGAGCACAAAGGCTATGCGTATTCAAATTCCATTAATCTCCTGGTCGGGGGAAGGCGGGGTAAAATGAACCGGCAGACAAAAACAATGCCGCCGGCAAATAACCGGCTCAGCATTGTTCCGGCAATTAGAAAGCTTTCCCATGTACCGGTCGTGTATAAAAACAGTGTAACATCAGCACGAATCGCTGCCTATTGCTCGTTACCGTTGATGTTTATTACGGTTATTAGGACTAAGCTGCACGGTTCGATATCGATGTTTCAGTAGAAGTTGATTTGGATCTACCTATAATAAAATGTTATGTGATGTATGCCATTATTTAATAGCAAAATTTATTGATAAGAATAATAAAAGATTATATAGACATGTATTTCTATTACTAACCATGAGTAATTACAAGACGAGATTAGAGTTAATACGGCAATATTTTGAAACTTGCCTTTACCTGTTCTTGTTAGAGAGCTGAATCGATTACCTAAAATTGTTTTTAAATTATAGTAACGTTGAATGTCACTTTGATTTCATTTAATCACTCCACGACTGCGGACACGCCGGCGTGTCAGTTAACAATAGATTTCTTAGAACTTTAATTAATTTCTTAGAAATTTACCTGGAGGTGTTAAAAAACTATCGAGTCAGTGGGCACGTGTCTGACTGCTACTGCCTACTGAGGTAAAAGCCGCAAGTTTGAAATTCATTATACAGGTTTTTTCATATACGCTTCTCTAGCGCACTGAAGTAAAGAGAAAGCCACACCCAGAACGCGATATCATTATCAAGTGTCACATATGACCTCAACGTTACCTGTAAATAAAAGAGTGTAGCATTTCATACCATTAGTGCTTACATAGATTTTTTTGTTAATCAATATATGTTTTACTAGACTTACGATTTAATTAAAAAATATCGCTGGCTCGTTGACATTAATATTATCGCACGGTGACGATCTGCGGTAAATCCGGATTGGCACAGCTCGAGCTGGGTGTGAAATAAAACTCGATAACCGATCACGGTTGGCACGAATTGATTGATCCCTAAAATTGTACAACTTATTTTATCACGTTGAACCTTCGTAATGGCTTGCATAAAACATTACAAAAACCCCACTTAATAGTATTATCTAATATCTATAATAAAATAATAAATAATAATAAACGGTACGCATTTTGCGTAAAAGCTAAAGAAAGAAGTTACTCTCTAATTTAGTAATTTAACTTAAACCTCTTTCATTACTTTCGTGGTCATCATAATCTATGAATTTAGTCAGTAAATTTTGCAAACCAGTATCTTAATATTAAACCAAAGCAAGATTTTCGGTGTTAGTTAGTTTGTACAGGTGTAATTAAGGTTCCAACGTTGAGTTTAACTTACAAACGTATTTTGCTTAGCCGTTGAATAAATAGAACAGTTATTAGGAGCTAGGCGTATCATCGGCGCTATTTGAGGAACAAAGCGACAAGCGTAATTCATTGTGTAAATAATAGATAGCGGTACGAATATGAGAGCAAACAATTGTGGGCAAACATTTGTAGCAGCTGCGGAAGAGCTGCACCGTTTAGTGGTTAGCCAAACTGGCTGTCAACATCGAAGACCGTTCCGCTTGTGTTTTGCTTTTATTTCGGAAATAAATAACAACTTTGCTATCGTAACATATATTGGAGCTTGAACAAGTTTTATACGAAAATATCACATAAAAATACCTTTTTTCCAATGTTTTGTCATATGTTGTGTTATTTTACTACAATACTTAAATTTTTTTAAGTTTTATTGAACTAGATACTTTATTAGATTTTGAATTGAATAGGTTCTGTAACCTTCTTTTTGATGACTTGATGAATCTGTATTATTTTTAATATTATAAATGTGAAAGTGTGTGAGTATGTACAGATGTTTGTTACACTTTCACGCCAGAACGGCTGAACGGATCTGGATGAAATTTAGCACAGAGATAGATTATAGTCTGGAATAACACAGGCTATTTTGTTTTTTATCCAGGAAAAATGTACGGTTCCCGTGGGATAGGTTTTTTTTTGTTTTTGTTTAAAGAATAAATGAATATCAGTCTATAATGTTATAATACTAGTCTATTTATAAATCACTTTTTACCAAATTTAATAAAGTTAACGCTAAGGGTTAAGTGAAATGTCTCGTATTTTAGTAACATTTGATATTGCTCTATTTGATAGCCCATAAAGTTGTTATTAAGTAGCTTTATGTTGCCTTTTCAATATTTTAGTAGGCTTTAGCTATTACATTTATTCATATACGTCCTGAGGTTACATTATAGAAAGTGATTTTTCTATATAGTTTCATTTACTTATAATGAAATAACATCAATTCAACAGAGCATATTAATATATAATATTAGCAGTACAATATTTTATTCGGGTTCATTGAATTTTCACCGCCTTTTAGTTAATCGGCTTAAGAACGATGCGAGTTACAAATGATACTCGCGGAGCTTACATTTGTTTGAAAGTGGCTTTGCTTTCCTTAAGTGCTCTAACGTAAGAACGCGGCTGAATAACAGTAAGCGATGCAACGGAAAAGGTACATTTAAAAATTACCCAAGTAATTTCTATGATGTACACGTACAACCCTCGCACGATGCGAAATTGTCGCGTTTTAAGTACCTATATACTGTATTTGAATTAGCTGTCGTCGAATCGCGTACCACAGATTCTGCACAGGCGAGAGATTGCTTAAGTCAATTTTGTCCTATAGCTATAGCCATTATCTGAGAACATACGAACGAACGGCTTCTCTGTAGGAATTGATTAGAATCGAAGCAAAGCTTCAATTTTATTGAAATTATTAAAAATATAAGGGCTCATATGCATACTATGTATCTAAAAATCAAATGTAAATAAAATACAACATTAAACATATACGAGAATATATGAGAATGGAACGAGGTTTACGCTACTACTCTATGATCGACTTTGTAGATATGTATATCTTTGTAGATACCGTTGATCTGTTTTGCGATTCTTTGTTTCTATCTACAGTAGTTCTTTTTAAGATATCAAGTAAGCGTTTTATTATAAATTTAAACCTGCCATCAGATACCGATAACCATTAAAAGATTTAACGATATAAGTATCTAAGTAACGTATAAAGTAAAAAAAGTTACAGGAACCTTTTAAAGAACTTCATCAGAGCCATTATATATTCAAAAATGATATAAAAGACAACTGAGAAGTGCCTATCAGCATCACTTAAGTTAATATACCGTTGCGAGGTAAAAACTCGCAACGAGAACCCCCATATTCATAGCGCTGCCCAAAATTAGCATCACAATGAAGTGTTAGGAGCGAAAGCGACAAGTGCTTAATGCGAGCTGCGTCTTCTCACACGAGTATATGTATATTAAATAATAATGATTTCAGTACAAAACTTTGCCACCACCAAATTTTAAACTTCTGGTAAGCTTCAAAATAAGCTGAAATTTTCTGAAGGTGTTTATACATACAACCTGTTTGCATGAAATTTGTTCCCAGTTATATTTAAAATGATAATATTAAAATAATTACTATTTAAATTACAGTACGGTATGTTTAAAGAAAAGTAAACAAACGAAAATGTTTATCTTTAATATGCAAATATTTATTTAAATACAGTAAGTTTTAAGTCTTAACAATTTTGTTTTGACTACGTTTCATGAAAATTCTACATAAAATATGTACGACGTATGTGTATTGTGTACGTTGGTATATCGAGTGTTACCAATAAGCATATGTTTATTGTTTTTAACCAAGCCTTACCTACGCTCTACCGCCCATAAATAAATCAAAATATCAGAGAGGGTCCGACTTTAAGACGGCTTAGCCGAATCGTAAAATTCAACAGCTCTCACTTCGCCCCCGGGTTATCTTTAGGTTGCGTTAGCCGTGTTTTGGTGAAATCGTAAAAGAATATGAATAAGAGCGGCCGTTCGACCCTTTTACTAAGAACATATGTATTAATGGTAAGGGAAGATAAAATATTTTATGGGAAAATGTGTGAGAAATAATTAATCATAAAAATCTTTTTTTTTTAAATCTAAATGTTTAATAACAAGTCCCTAAATGGTAAAAAGTTCTTATAAAGATCTTTTTTTTCTAAATTAGATAAAGCTTCTATAAAATTAACATTGTATTTTTTACTATCTTTTTGTATCAAATATACTAAAAGACCTAAAATGTACTAAAAAAAATTAAATTGCTAACTTTTAGTTATTACTTATTATGTAAAGGCAGTTTCAGATCAGAGCCAGGACCATCAATTTGTTGCCTTTGAGGCTTTACCTATTCTAAACATCAAATGAGCTATTACAGCACACAAAAGTAACAAACATACTTTTTCACAATCCTTCTCATTATTAATATTTGATTTCGCAGTAACTTTTAATAAATAATTTAGATAGGTGCAAACTAGGGAATTATTATTAGTATAACAACAGCCTTTTCGATATAGACATTCGTGGCGAATTCAATAAATTCCAAGACATCTTTCTTTGTTGATATTTAAGGTTGAGCAAAAAATGTAAAGAATGTGACTATAGGTCAGAATTTGGCAAAGTGTTTTAAGAAGAGCGTGCCTGTTCCAACTATGTATCCAAAATTTATCCCTGAACAAAATACGAACAGCTATTATTACGGCAAGTAAGGAGCGTTTTGGTCATTAATAACAATTTATTTAACACAATACCGCAATTTCGGTTCACGAATTCTAAACCTCTGGGAAAACGTAAAATGGATATTAAATAGGGTATCGTTTCTAAATTGATAACATAGTTTGCAATTTTAACCAGCAAGTTTTGTTAGACCTATTTGTTGTTAGTAAGCTATGTGATAGTTCAGTAAAATACATTACTATTTCAATGTTCAAATAAGAAATAAAAATTGCAAGGTTCGATAAATAAATATTGCGAGTGAATAACATGAGAAAATAAGTAAAAATCTACGCCGCAAAGTGAACACTTCATCCTCAGTAAAAACTTGTGAATGTATTTGTGATAGAACTCACAAAAGGTGTTTTTACAAAATACTTTTTGTGAGACCCACTTGCAGGGAAACTCGTTTAAAGTTGAGGTCTTCGAAGTTTTCCATTCACGGCGATGGTAGCTATTGTGGCTAATTCAGGGTTGTAATTAAATTTGTTTACCTGCATATTTTGCTGAAATTTTTACTTACATATAATATTTACTTTTTAATTTTTACTTTTATATAATACTATTATTACTTACATAAAATACTATTAATTATTATTAACTATTACTAATATTTAAAGGCAGTAGTAGCCCAGTGGTAATGCATTCGTTTGCTAAACCAGGGAAGCGGGTTCAAACCCCGGGTCCCGCACCTCTAATATGTTTATGTGCAAATCGTTTCTAACATGATTACCATTTGTCTTATGGTAAAGGAAAACATCGTGAGGAAACCTGCATCTCTGAGAAAACATATCAAGTTTTCAAAAGACATGTGAAGTCCGCCAGCCCGCACTTGGCCAGCGTGGTGAATATTGAAGGGAGGCCCATGCCCAGCAGGAGGACGTTAAAAAGGGCCTAATACGTACATACATACATATAACACTACTATAATATACTTTTGAATTATAGTTTTACGAGAAATAATGCCCAATGAATTAGTTACCTAGTCTGTTTGGTTTTTTTACATATATATATATATATATATATATATATATATATATATATATATATATATATATATATATATATAAAAAGTGACTGTAATATGTTTTCTATGTCTACTCTCTTTGAAAAGGAGTGTAAAGTTGAATGTACGAGTGTCAAGGATTTCATATAGTTATACTAAGTAGTGTATACAAATATGTAATAAATATGTATATGTATATACTAACTAGCGACTCACCTCGCTCCGCTCGAGTTCTTCCATAGGAACGTTTTAACGGTTAGTATACATTTCTCAGAGATGTCATATTTTCTCGCAGTAAAAAGTATCCTATATGTTGACCCGGTTACTCAGCTATCATCATACTAAATTTCATCATAATCTGTTCAGTGGATTTCTCGTGACGCGTCTCCAGACAGACAGACTAACAAATATTCTAAAAACTATAGATTCGGCTTCTGTATGGATAATAATGACTATTTCAATAAGATTTAAAAAAAATGTACAGATTCGATTCAGAATTTAATTATATGTATCGATAAATAATGTATACAAGTAATGTACATAATAATAAAATCATAAGCAGTAAAAATAAAACAATTCAATCCGAAATTAATTTTGTAAAAAAGTAAATTACATAAACGTTGCCATTTTTTATTATTAATTCTAATTTTAATGTGAAGCTCTCACAAAGGGAAGCTTACATTTTATATTATACAATCTCGTAATCCATAAGAAAATTTTAGAAAAGCAATGAAATTATCCTTGGAAACTAAAGTGACCCCGCCTGAGGAAAAACAACAATATTCTCGAGCCCTCACTACAAAGAGGCCAGGCAGCATTCATATTATCATTCCATTAAACAAAAGTCACCAGGGTTTCGAGTGAAAGCACAGAACTCATTATTCCTGAGGCAGAGAATGATTTCAAATGTTAACAAGATTCTTCATAATATAATTGTTCACAGAGAGATTTAAGAAAAACAAGTACGAGCAATGGAGTTCTGGTCTTGAGTCGTTTTGCCTGAATTGCGCTATTTCTTATAATGTCTCCTAACCTCCTAACAGGGTTATTAAAAGGCATACCGACCGTTACAAAGTGAATCGAATCCAATATTATTTTATAATTCTATTCTGCTTGGAGTTATATACTCAATTTGTAAAGAAAATTGTGTGTTCAGATCATTTTTCTGTATAGATTAAATGTTAACTTCTCATGAAAACAGTTTTAACTAATATTGAAACTTTAAAAAATAGATAAATTTGTTCACGTTATATTTATATTAAATCATTTAATAAAGTCTTGTTTGGTAAAAGGAATATATAGGTAATATAAGATATATATATATATATATATATATATATATATATATATAATATTTATATAAATATGCCAATTGGTGATTTAGTTTTAAGATTTAGGTTTTAAAAATGAACAGAATCATAATATAAAACATGCTTATTGCCTAAGATATAGTAAATCCAGTACATTATCGCGTCCCCTTCAGGAATTCCTATATTATTTATAATACGTTGGGGAGGATCATTCTCCTCGTTTACCGCGGGATATAGCTGTGAATGCTCGTTTGTCAAATGCGTACTCATTTATTCAATGATGTATTTTTCTTTCTATTCATATCTAAACAATTGAGAGTGATTTCGTCAGTGTTTTATATGGACATAAGTAATTTAGTAAATGTTATTTATGTAAATATAATACGAGCGTGTAGTTCATTTTATGTGTTTCATAAATAAAATGTTATCGTCTGTTGTAAGTTCATTTGCATTTTCATTCGTGGCAACTTGCAAGTTTATAGGAGTGTTTGTGAATACATTGTCCATGAAACTGGAAGTTAGTCAGAGTTGCTAACGTGGCCAGTGTGGCGGAGGCAGAAGCTGGTTTGTAAACATAAATCATTTCAACGGCCGTCGCACGGCCAATGTCGACAAAGCGGACTATGACACCACTGTGCACACCCTCACTCTACATGCATAGCTAAATAATTTGCGATTCCGATTGCCAGCGGCATTTGGAAAATGATCCCCATCTCCGTTACCTTTGCCTTGTATTTCAGCGTTATGCTACAGATAGGATATCTTCTAATAATTTATAGCGCATTTGTGTTAAAACTGTGTTTTAATTTACTTTAAAACGTATTGGTTTAGGTAATTTTCGAATTATTTAATTGCAAGAGTGTCTGATTACTGGTTTGTTTTTTCAGCCTTAAAAAAGTCTTGTTGCATTATAAAAGGAATGCTTTAAGCTATTTAACACCTGGCTACGTCCACAGCGGAGTACTACCTACTTACATATATTTGACCACGCGAACGAAGTTGCGGGTCAAAGCTAGTATAAACATTTATTATAGAAAAAAGCAGCCAAAAACATGTACAATATAAACATATAAAACTTTCTATACGGTCTGACAAATTTCAGTAGTAATTATTAAACTTTGTAGCATCTGGTTTTAGCCCTAGAGATAAATTGTGCAGGTTTATTGGTTGAATTAGTGCTCTCACGAGTACATAACACAAAGAGCCAGTTGCATTTCGTCTCAATGATTAAATACAACTCGAAAACGGACATGCAAAGGCTTCTGTATCTCGTAATAAACCTATCGTAACATTTCTAAGGATATTTCATATCACATCCAATACTATTTTGATTTTGCATAGGGAATGCGTATGGTAAAAGTGGATCATAAGTTGTCGTATAATATAATATCTCGTTAAAATGAGAAATACACTTAATATTAAAATTTCAATAAAGCACATGTATGAAAATATAACATGACTTATTAATGATTTAATGATTTCATAAAGAATATCTGTTGTTATTTTAAAACTATTTTGAAATATGTACATTAAAAAAAGTAAAATAAATATTTTTAGTTCTATTTTCTATTGTTTCAGTATGAATAATATAAAAAGTAAAGGATTGTAAAAAGATTCCAGGAGCATAAAACTGCCACGTAGTAAAACGAACTCTGTGTATTTATTATATCTGTTATTCTTTAAAGACATCGTAAAGTTAATAAAGGGGTTTTTGTAACAAGCAGGCGAGCACGTTCGTGATAAGCCCCCAGTCTCGCGGGTTGAAATCTTTTAAAACGTCGTTAAATCCAACCCCTGCCAGTAGACAAAAGCCTAACAGGCTAATTGTTGACGAAAAATATTCTCGATGCAAATTCGCACTCTTTACAGCCAATTCGGAATTTGTAAGCGAAAGTTTGCCTAATTAGCCACGGTCTTGAATGTTGATGCTTAATTTGGTCAAACATTTTAGTAACTGTATATAAGTTATAAATTTTATCTATTTCATTTAACTTTTCGATATATTTTTTTCGTTACTTATAAAACTTATATATGTAACTATTAAAGAAAGAAACAAGTATAAGATACTTAAGCACAGTGTTAAAGATACCTAGAATGACTATTGGACGTACTTCTCCCTAAAGGTTCTCGGCGTCCTCTTGCAATCCGATCCATCGCCGCCCTCCAAGTAATTTCCTCGTTAACGGAATGAATAAAACATTTCATTCCTTACCTTTCTTTTGTAATTGTTAATGGTTGATGGGTTTTGAAAATTTATGTTCGCTCTCGTTTCTTATTGATATCCGCAATCAGATTTTAACGATAACCTTGTTATTGGTATACTTTATGCTGTTTATACGGCAGATTTTCAGAGTTTAGTAAAATTGTTGCTAGGTACAATTTTTGTATATAGATAGCATCATGACAATCGGCTTACACTGCCGGCCAATAGCAGTAAAACAGGTATCGGTGCTGAGTTAGATAATTTGGTAAGAAAAACACATCACGATAAAAAGTTTTGCCCTAACGAGAATCTCAAAATGGCCCGTAAGCAATGAAACAGCGCAATTTCATGAGAAAGGCGGCTCACAAATAAACCAAAGCAGAGTACATTCCCGCCTTCATAAAATGCAGGCTGAAATAAACGTAACAGTCTCGGGTTCTTTAAAAAATCCAGCTGACAACCGCAAAGCTCAGTAAAATTTTCTAGTGTGAGTCAGAATTCCGATGTCGGAATTTTCATAACAGCGTGGTGAGGATCGTTGAACCGTTTCAGGTGATGCAGAACTCGTCCGACTGACGACTGAGAAGCGCTCAGCAACCAATCGCTATACGCCATTGACGCGCGACACCGCACCTCGGAAATCTCTGTGCCGTAGTTTATTAGATACTTCGTGCTTTCAATCTCATGCTTGTGAAATATAGCTATGATCATAAGAAAAATTGAAATCTGACGCTGTATTAGATAGTAATAGTGTGCTTTGATCATTTTTATACAGCTATAAGTAAGAAATAATAATTAATTCTTTATTATAATACTGTAGGCAGTATAAAATCATAAAATAAGTTACGAATTTGTGATGTATAGGCCTATATTGTAAAAGTGAAGCAATCTAGCAAAATAGTAATTCTATTATACTAACAGAATTTATATACATACTAGGAGAACTACAAAAAATATCTAAAAAGGTAGTTTCATACAAACTTTCATCCCCTATGTTACCCCTTTATAGAATTAATTTCGAATAATGCTAAAACACATATTTATTTAATTTTATTGAAGAGCAATTATACCAAATTTCAAGTAATTCTGATCATAAATATTTTTTTGGATTGTATTATAACGTGTTTTTCCGTGGGAATGAGATAAACTCCCGCGATAAAAAGTAGCCTATGTCACTCTCTAGCCCTCCAACTATCTCCACACAAAAAATCACGCCAATCCGTCTCTCCGTTTCGTCGTGAAAGAAGGACAAACAAACAAACACACTATCACCTTTATAATATCAGTATGGATATGAAGTCATAATATTAGAAATTCGATCCTTGATTAGCTAGTATAGAAAAACAAATAATTATATAAAAGTATAAAATGCTGTTGATTAACAAAAAAGAGAAATACTATATGAAATCTTATATTTTTTTCATTCAAAGCGCTATTACGAGTGGTACAAGTGGTAACGTAACGTAAGTTCAGAATATTGGAGACTGCACTCCAAGAAGATTACGCAAGTTTTTCATATAAAGCCATTGAGCCAATTTCTTCATATCGTACACAGTAACATATAAAGGAGTTTTTTTTTATAAAGGAAGAGGTTCGTACAACTACAGTGTGTGTTCTGTATTTGTTGAAAAAGGTAGAGGCAATATTCGGATATCACTTGTTCAGACAGCTCCGGTTATTTAGGATGCTGATGATGTGAACAAATAGGTGAATTTTATTAGGTCAACGTTTGCGCAATATGTAAAAGTGATTTTTCTTCTATACATACTCGTATAATAAAATTGTAACCAAGTCGAATCTGTACATTAAATATTTTTTGGAAAATCTTATTGAAATAGACATTATTACTGATACAGAGGCCGAATCTATAATTTTTAGAATTTTTGTCTGTCTGTCAGTCTGTCTGTTATCGCATCACGGAAAAACCACTGGAGGGATTTTGATGAAATTTGGTATGATGATAGCTGGTTATCCGGGTCAACAGATAGGATAGGACTTTTTACTGCAGGAAAATGTCTCATTTCTGAGAAAATATACAAAAACTGAAATGTAAGAGTATACTAATATGTAAAACCTAAGAATTTCGTTTTTGGTCATCTGAACGCGGGCGGAGCCGCGGATAATGCTAGTCGTTCTATAAACATCTATCATATCTCACGTGTCTTAGATGCTAAGACCAGGTAGTGTTTAGCACGTGTGAATACGAGTAACTTTAGATATAGAGATATTTCTTTAAGTTTTTTTTATTGTATTGAATTGGTTTTTAATTATTACACAGAATCTATATACATATATATATATATTTAAAAATGAATCCCTATTTCCTTTGGTCACGCCATCATGCGTGAACGGCTGGACCGATTTAACTTTTTTTTGTTATGTTTGTTATAGTCAGGAGAAGGTTCGTATGAAAGAAATAATTGAAAAATTAACGAAAAAAAAATTAAAATGTATTATGGCTAACGCTGGCTAATGACTATTTATATCTATTTAAAACGTAGGTACCGAAGCGAAGCGAAGCGAGGGTGAGCCGCTAGTCGCTTATAAAATTAAATTGTACCTGCAATCTCATTGAACGACCAGAGTTTTAAAAGCTGTGGATACTTTTTTTTGGATGCTTACCTGTAACAAAAAATGTTTAATTAATAAACACGCAGAGATACAAATTATTTATAATCTTCAATAAATTAATTAAAAAATGACAGTAAAATTAATGTTAAATAGATAAAATATTTATTTAACAGAACCAATGGAAATCTAATATAGAAATTATTTAGGTGCCAATTCTATACATAACAACCACACGTTTGGCTCAGTTTGTAGTGATCCTACTTGCTGTGTAAGCGGTCGCGGGTTCGAGTCCTGTTGGGGGCATTGTGTCATGAGTTCGAATGTTTGTACTCCAGTCATGGGTATTTATATTTATAATATGTATGTATTTAAGGTTATATATGTGTAGTGTCAACTATCTGGTATCCATAACATAAGCTCGTAGCTTACCATGGAACTAGATGGTGCCGTGTGGTAATGTTCCAACATATTTTTTTGATTATAACTGATACTAGTAAACGTAAGATAAAGATAGATATTTATTTATATTTAAAAAGCAAATTAAAAAGCCGGCTAACCCTTTTTTCCGTCTTATTCCCCCATTAATTATAATGTTTATGATCTATTATATTACTTATGAAATTGATCCTAAAATATAAAAATTATTATTTGTAATAATGATGAAGTAAGAGTATGATTTTTGTTGAACTTTCTTATATTCGTTATTTACAAATTACTGCATTATTATGTTAAATTATCGCCCTAAGTACCATTTACAACAGACAAATATCTCATAACTTGTTACATGATATCCCAGAATGAGCAGTTGCCTTTCTCGCTCTCATATACAATGTCTATACTTCAAATTACTAGGATTCATTGCTTCATTACATTAAAACATGACAAAACAATATGTAGTTTTAAACTTACGGTACTACTAGGTTCTGATAGAACATTTTTTGAAACCATAATTATATATAGTAAAAACAGACCCAGTTCTGCTAACTTATATATACAGTAATCAAAAAAAGTGGCAATTATTAATTCAGAGCGTAGGGTGCGGCGGCTGACGATGACAGAGGCTCTGTGGTCGACGGTTCCACCAATACTGTCTCCCTCATGTATACTCTTAAACATAAAACTTTTAAGCCGAAATAGTGTGAGTTAGAGTTTAGTTAGTTAATTTATAAGAGACTAGCATTGCCCGCGGCTCCGCCCCCGTTCAGATGACCAAAAACCAAATTCTTAGGTTTTGCATGTTAGTATACCTTTACGTTACAGTTTTTGTATTTTTTCTCAGAAATGAGTCATTTCCCGCGGTAAAAACTATCCTATATGTTGACCCGGATAACCAGCTATCACCATAACAAATTTCATCAAAATCCCTCCAGTGGTTTTTCTGTGATGCGGTAACAGACAGACAGACAAAAATTCTAAAAATTATAGATTCGGCCTTTGTATCGATAATAATGTCTATTACAATAACATTTTCAATAAAATATTTATTGTACAGATTCGGCTTAGTTACAATTTTATTATATGTATAGAAAAGTTAGTATTTTCATATATTAATATGAATTATTATTTTGCAGATTAATTAATTAATAATACAAACCATTTATCAAGACTAACTCATAATAAACATAGTATATATGGAAGCAAATTCATTACAACTAATGTAAGCGCCACTTTTATTAGAGTAAATGGTTAAGCTCCAGCGGTCGCAACGATGGCAAAAGGCAACAAAAAACAATAAATATATTGCCATAGACGTCAAAACTACGGCCGTTCTTGCTAACAGTGATTTAGATTTTCATTTACTTGCAAACAGAAATATTTCTTTTTAATAAGTAGCTATAGGAAGTACCTAACTCGCACTAACTCGTAGTTTATCGGAATACCATTATAAATGTGAAGGTATGTACTCATAGGTATAAGTTTGCATGTTTGTTACTTCTTAACGTTGAAACGGCTGGACTTTGTATGACCTTTTTTTTTTTTTTTTTTAATGTTGGGAAATGCATTTACGCACGAGGTGTGGGACTCACCGGCAAAGCCAGTACTACCCACTAAAACCCAACAAAACCTTCCCCCGTCTTAATGGGGCGTCGCAGGATCGCTTACGCATTCAACTACGACGCCCCGACGGCAGGTCTGCCGAAGCAGACCACAACAACCACGGGGTTGCTCCACAGTCCACTCTGCTATCAGAGAAGTACCAGGAGCAACCCGCATGGTCCACTGCCCTCCGTAGAGGGCCACCTCCCACTGCCCACCGAAGTGGGCCACCTCCCTGTGCGTTTCTTGGCTTCGCGCCCGGTTGGGTTGCCGGGCACTACTGAGCCCCCCCACCACGACAAGGTGAACGCACGTTGGGGGGGGGACTTTGTATGACCTGGAGTAACATATAGACTACTGTTAGTAACAAAATTTGGAAACAGGTGGCGCTGTCTGTATATAATAGGATATTATAAATAAAAAGGCACCTAGCGACGCGCTAGTCCGGGTGTAGTACTGCTACTATTTTAGTGTTACTCGCTAGTTTTATATAAGTACAAATTATAATGTAACACCATAAATAATATTATATCTAATTAGTTTAAAATTTAGATTAAATGCTTACATTTTAGTGAAAAATTATTTTAATATCTGAATTAATAAGCACAGCCACCTTAAGCACATCAACAGTCAGCCAAAGACCTACATGATGAAAAAGATTATATAGTATTAAGAAGTCACCCGAAGGTCCCTTGAATGGATTACCTATGCGTCAAACTTTCCCACTAACATTCGCAGTTAGTTTACAGGCGGTGTAAAACATGAGTCTTTTACGATTGTCGCTAAACATATAGTGCAGTAAATATAACTCACGCCCAAAACAGCATGTACAAGTCTATAGACATGAATAGTGGTCATTTCGTACTGTTCGGAACATAAATTGAGTCGTAAATTGTTCATTTATTCGTATTTATATCTTACGCTTTATTGCTAGCTTATTCTTTTTAATGGTTAATAAGCCTTTGTATGTCTTGCTTGGTGTCTTTCTTGTGTCCCTAATTTAATGTTCGCAGGAAGCAATAAGCCATGTTAGTAATAAAATAACTGATTGTTATAATACTTTCTAAGATTTACGCGAATATTTGACATTTTAAATAAAACTATCTTTTCGGATTATTTCGCGGATTTATTTTTATTTTTGGTTCCCGACGTTTCGAATGCTTTACAGCAATCATGGTCACGGGAGAGACTGAGGTGTTAGATGTCTCGAAGGAATAGTTGTTACAGACGGCCTACCCACAATTAACAAAAATGAAAAATTGCACCAAGTACCTTACAATATTTTATAACTTTAAAAAATTTTATAATTTTAATTAGTTTTATAATTGTATATGGAATATGATTTATTTATTTTTTGCTGTTATCATTAATGGTTTATTCATTAAAAAAAGAATAATAAAAACCAGTTAGCAATTGGTGTTATATCGTCTACAATCTACATTTTCATAAATATTATAAGCGAATGAAGTCCCACCTCTCTCTCTCTCTCAAAAGTAAATGCTAAACATGGTAAATATCAAGTTGTACATCATAATAATGATGTTTTTTGAAGTCGGTCTAAAAATGTGTATAAGGCATATTTATAACGAATTAATTATGTAGGTACTTAGTAGTTACTATACAGTACTATTTACAATATTTGTAACCTCCTCAGGCTTATTTTGTAATTATTTTGTAAACACATAAAGGCTTTAATGATAGCTATTTTGCTAACTTTTTACAGTGATTGGCACTCGCGAGTGTATGGAGTGTGTAAGGACACTCGCCAAAACATATATTATATAAATTATAAAAAAAAATCCCATTAAACTCATTTTAAAGATTATTTTTATTTAATTCAAGGCAGGTGGAACACATCCAATGTTATTGTACGATTACCATGTTGATGAAAAGCCAACATCGGGATCCGTATTTTCTACATATATGCATATAGATGTAATTTACAGTAATTATGTTTGTACTAATTGGTGTAACGAACAATTAATTTAGATTAAATTAAGTAACATAATATATTCAATTATTTAACATGAAAGTTGAGATGTCGAAAATATTAAATATTTTCAACTAATCGCTGGTATCGTTATTAATATTAAAACTCAATAACATTAAGGAGATGAATACGATTACGTTTTTCGGTGAGAGTAATAATGGAAGATGTCGATCGAAGCGTTCCTCAATAAATACATGGAGATGAGACTAAGATAAACATATCGGTATTGGCAGTCAGTTTAAAATATTCAACCTCCGTGCTTCGACAAATTCGAGTAAACAACATAAGACAGAAACATTTTATTTTTCTTTTAGATACTCATTTTTAATATTTTCTAAGCGCGGTTGGGGGTTCTATAACCGCTCAAGTAATGAAAATATTTGTTGTAAGCGTTTTGTATCGATTTAACCTTTTTTTTCTCATTCTTCAGTCGGATGACCTATTTTAGGGTGCGTTGTCTGGTTGGATAAAAAGATTCAACTTTTGCCGTAATTAAGGTTTCGTCGTTGGTACTTTGGAAGAAACGAATGATTTAAAGATATCATTTTGTGGCGTTATACTATTGTAAATTTGTCGTATTTGTTAGTAAGTTGCTTGACTAAAATCTACATATTTACCAATACAAATAAATAAGTTGATAAAAAAACAAAAAAAAAACGGTAGGTTGTGTTAAACTTATGTATAAAAGATATATAATATAATAGTTATTTCTTACATTCATTTTCATTTGTTTAAAAAATTTATAAGATTTTCTAAAAATAAAAAAAACATATTTGACTCTCATATTGGAAGATTCTAAATAATACCAAAACTGCATTAAATTCAGTTACTAATTATTTCATATTATATATATACTAGCGGACCCGACAGACATCCTGTCTACACGTCTTGAATTTGAAAATTTCAAACTTTTTTTAATAATTTTTTTGATGAAAATTATTATTCAAATTGTGAATCTAAACCATTCCCAGATCCCCTTGAACACACACACTCACAGAAGAATTATATATATAAAGATATACTTTAAACATTAACACATAAGCTCTTATATATAAAAAAAATGTCTTAAATTGGAGGTTAAATGAATATGAAATTGAGAAAAAAATTCATATCATATTTTCAGTGTTTCCGTAGATTACATATGACGCTTTGATGCTATCGGTAGTTTAATAGTAACGACGAAAATGGAAAAAAAAATTGAAAATATGTCACGCAAAACTGCAGATTCATATGCAAATACGACTAAATGTGCAGGGAAAGTTAAACGACGAGTATAAAAGTTGTTCAAATATGTTTTTTTGCAAAAAAATCTACGTTGTGATATCAACTTGTAATGAGCGGCGATTTCAGAATCCTCAAATATTTATATAACATACTAGCGGCTCACCCTCGCTTCGCTCGGGTTCGCCTCTTAAAACACTAAAAGAAATCTATTAGTTCCCACGGGAACCGTTCATTTTACCGGGATGAAAGGTAACCTGTTGTTTAATAATAATGTATCAGAATGTTAAATTTTACTAAATTAGGTGCATAAGTTGTTGTGTACTAAGCTGTATTGTAAACAGTACTATTTAAGATACTATAGTTTTTTAACTATCCCACGGGAACTATTTAATTTTCCGGGATAAAAAGTATCTAAAATGCTGCCCGGGAATATAAGGTAACACCATGCAGAATTTCATTTAAATCGGTTTCAATAGATTCGGAGATTAGCCCGTACAAACAGACAAACAGACAGAGAAAAAAAAATTGAAAAAAATCCGGATTTGTTCTATTTGTCTTTTTAAAACCTAAATGACTCGGTTTTAGCTTTTTTTTTCTATGTACAGATATTCGACCTCTACAGTTTTATTATAGTATAGATAGATAGATAGATTAGTAAATAAATAAATGTTTCTTTTATCAAATGACATGTAAGAAAACCTTACGAATTTTATAGAGATAGTTTATGGATTGGAGGCTAACAAAAAAGATTAAAAAGTCACTTTTGATCTCTTTTTTTTCTTTCATGTTACTAGGGAAGCCCATATACTGTAGGCTCTGATGGACAAGGACAATGGACAGGGGACTGAGAGACTTGTAAACATAAACCCTCAGCCTATTGTTGTGATAGTAGGACGTAGAAGGAACGCTTGCGCACGCATTACAATGTCTCGTACTTTGATCACAATATAATTATACATGAAATAAATCTTTTATTTTGATAGATTTATATGGATTTTTAGTTCGAGCTTTCGAATACTTCATAGTAAACATGGTCATGGAAGAGAATTAGATGATATAGAGTTATAGAGAATAGTTCTTCATAAATATCTACTATATGGCAACTTAAAGCTCTAATTATGAAATTAAAAGCTTTGTTTAATTACGTAGGTACGTTTTACACGTATACAAAATTTCCATATTTTTTATTCTCTTTAAAACAAACTTTGGACTTATCTGCCGATATTTATCAATCGTTTACAGGTATGAATTCAAAATATTTCATTCAGCATTAAATTTTTACAATTTTGTACTGAAGTCACGAGTCTACTACCTGTTCGGAAAGAAGATAAATAAATAAATAAGAAGCCTCAGACCTGAGAAAAACTGGCGACAGAAACTCAGCGGGACTTATATTATTTCGTTAGGTACATTTTTTTTAAAGTTAAATTATAAATTACAATATTTCTATAAAGTTGAAGTAGCCTAGAGCTATAGTAATACTTCATATGTACATACTGCTTCTAAGACTATATAAGTAACAGATAATTTTGCAATATAAACAAAATTTCCATTATAAAAATTTTATTTTGAACGTTACACAATATACGGTATGAAAGCAAACCGTGTGAGTAATATATTTTTAATTGATGCACACATCGTCCGATGTATAGAGTAAACATTTACGCATTTATTCGACGATGACGGGCCTTTGTTGGCCGTTTTTAACTCGGAACATTAATTGGTGGAAAAGTGTGCAATTCATGTGTTTGTACTCTCATTGTAAATATGTATGGAAAGTTATGTGGATTTTTATGAATCGACTGCTAAAGAAATAGCTTTTTCACATATTTCAGCTAAACGACACGTTTGGCTCAGTTGGTAGTGACCTTACTTGCTGTGCCAGCGGTCGCGGGTTCGAGTCTCGCTGGGGGCATTCGCTTGTGCGATGAGCACGAATGTTTGTACTCCAGTCATGGGTGTTTATATTTATAATATGTATACTTATATTTAAAGTTATATATGTGTAGTGTAGCAACTATCTGGTATGCATAACACAAACCAATTGTCATGTCATTAATAAAAAAATATATCTGTATGAACTTTTCGCTATTGCATAAATTATTACTAAATAATAAATATTTTTATGATGTAAATAAGTTATTTTTTGTTTCACTAACTAACACTCGCGCTTATCTCTGGAACTACGAGTCGGATTTGTAAAATCTTTTTGTATTTGCTAGCCGTTTCTTAAGCAAGACTTTTAATATCACGATATGACTTCTATGATCGAAACGGTTTTAAATAGTTATTATCCAGTGTTAGCAATGTAAATGTAACTATCTTTTCGGATTTTGTCGCGGATTTATTTGCATTTTTGTTTCCCGACGTTTCGAATGCTTTACAGCATCCATGGTCACGGGAGAGACTGAGGTGTTAATTAAGTTAATATTTTAAAATTGTAATAATTATAAAAATAATAGCAAAAATTAAATAAATAATTTTCCATATTCAATTATAATTAAAATTATAAGAATGTTTAAAGTTAAAAAATATTGTAATGTAATTGGTGCAATTTTCATTTTGTTAATTGTGGGTAGGCTGTCTGTAACAACTATACATTCAAGACATGTAACACCTCAGTCTCTCCCGTGACCATGGATGCTGTAAAGCATTCGAAACGTCGGGAAACAAAAATCCAAATAAATCCGCGACAAAATCCGAAAAGATAGTTTTATTTAAAATGTCAAATATTCGCGTAAATCTAAGAAAGTATAATGTAAATGTATTTTTTTTGTGATTTTTTCGATGATTTAATACTTATTATCTTATTCCGGACTAAAAGAAATAAAAAAAAAATCAAATATCATAAAAATTTGTCCAGCCGTTCTTGAGTTATAAATGGTGTAACTAACATGACTTTGTTTTATATATATGATCTAAAAATAATGAATACCCTAATGATGTTCTCCTGACCGATTCCGGCCACGGCGGCCAATCTCATTGAGACTAGCCAACTGCGCAGGAGATATTATAGTGCACAAGTGTACGCGCAGACACAGGTGCACTCTCTATTCCTGTCACTCTCATACTCCGGTGGGACGACTGCTCGACACGACCAGTGAGAGTTAAGGCGCAGGACCGACGGCTTTACGTGCTCTCCGAGGCACGGGGGTGAAACACCGCCAACTTCCCAACTCCAGGCTGTCACTGAGGCTTACTATACAGAAAGACTTAATAACTAAACTTGGCCCGACCCGGGACTCGAACCCAGGACCTCAGGGTGTGCAGCCGTACATGCTAGCCACTACACCACCGAGGCAGTTAAATATTATATATTAAAATATAAAAAAAATAAAAAATATGAACTAATGCCAAGTGAGAAAGAGACCCCACCATATTATAGATACATATAGATACATCTACAGTATCGCTTACACTCGATAAATTCTAAGTTATACTACGAAGGTATGCATGCAAGGCAATACAATCATTTTTAATTTCCGTCCCAAGCGCTTTCATTGCACTGAATACCAATTACGACTAACTACTGCCCATGTGGAATGTTAGGTTCTCCATCGGATTTGCAGTTATATCAAGGTACACTCACGTATATCATCCTTTGTGTTCGATAGATGTGAACAAAATGAATCTAAAATATACAACTTTATTTTTTACTAGCATTGCCCGCGGCTCCTCCCGCGTTCAGATGACCGAAGACCAAATTCTTAGTTTACGTTTGTAGTAGGTTTTACATATTAGTTTACTCTTACATTGCAGTTTTTGTATTTTTTCTCAGAAATGACACATTTTCACACGGTTAAAAGTATCCTATATGTTGACCCGGATAACCAGCTATCCCCATACCGAATTTCATCAAAATCCCTCCAGTGGTTTTTCTATGATGCGGTAACAAACAGACAGACAGACAAAAATTCTATACACTATAGATTCGGCCTCTGTATCGATATTAATGTTTATTTCAGTAAGATTTTCCAAAATGTATTAAATGTACAGAATTTTATTATATGTATAGATTATTAAAATGTCTTAACGGTCTTACTAGAAGCAAAAGTCTAATTCGTAAAATAAGAGTTTCATACTATAATACAATAGTTTTTATTCTTAAATAGCAATTTATATTGAATTGAAAGATAAAAACTGTGCAGATAAATGGAGACATAAACAGCGTACCCTTAATAATAGGGTCGTCATCGCATCACTTAATCTGTGGAACCCTAAAAATTACGTACAAGATGATAATATAAAGTTTTTTTAATAAATAAATCTATAAAATAAATCAGTATTCGGTTAAATAGAAGAGTAAATACTAAACAGTAACATGAGTGAGTAAGAAATATCTTCCTATACGAAATATTTTATCCGATGGCTATCTTAAACCTCGAAGGAATTAACTAAACTCTACTTCACACAACTTAGGCTATTGCTTTTTAAAACAATGTCGAAGCTTAGCCCTTCTCTATTTACTGTTGTTTGTAGGGTTTCCATGAAAACGTCGCTCATTCATATTTCCATACTACTTTTCCTAATTACAAATAAGTTCCATAACATTATTTATAAAGGCAGTGGTAGCTCAGTGGTAACGCGCTCGCTTGGGAAACCGAGTGAAGCGGGTTCAAATGCCGAGTGACGGTGAAGGAAAACATCGTGAGGAAACCTGCATGTCTGAGAAAACCTAGCAAGTTTTTAAACTTGCTAAGAAGTTGGCCAGCTTTGTGGACTATGGCCTGGGACTGGGGACTATGGCAGTGGGATGTTAAAAAGGGTTGAATACTCATTTATAGAAGCTAATTAGATGTGTTATTTTTTACAATTGAATTCAATTTGATTTCTTTTAAACTATTTAAAGAACATCTACAGAGGTTTGGATGTTTAGATATTGCAACACGAATGGGTTACCCTACACAAGCGTCTAGTGGCAAAGTTTTTACTGGACGTCCCGTCGTATTGTCGGTACATTAAACGTTAATACCCATTGTTCCAGTATGAAATTTAAAACTGTTCCGAAACAATTGCGATTAGACTGGATTGAGAACTGAATTTGACAGACGTTTGAAGTTTATTGCTTCAGTATTTTAATAATAATTGTTATTATTTAACGCCAGCAATAAATATTTATTATGTACCTATTAAATATCAGTTCAGCTGGATTTAGTTAACAATTTTTACTTAAAAATGTACACTTACTTCAATATCACTTAAAAGTTTGTTCCATCCTTAGTATTTTTTTATATGTTGTCCTCATATAAAGATATAAGGATGGTCTCTTGAGTTAAAACAAAAATGGAAAAGGATTGTCTAAATCGATAAATAAAATAGATACACAATGGAATTACATTTTGTTGGAGTATTGGATTAATATATATATATACAAAAATTTAAATTTTCAATTTTTTAATTTCAATTAATATATTTCAATTTTATTTTTATTGCTAGAATGTTCCACGTATATATGTAATTATGTACTTGATATCGGAAAAAATTGTTACATTCTAGCTATCGAAATTTATGTTTATAAAACAACAATGTTACTCTTTCCGTCTGATTCATGTTTCGATCTGATAAGAATTTTATTATATACTCAATGTAGACGCGATACGAAGTTAATTAAAACAGTTTTATTTAAAAAAGTCCTGAGTATTAAATTAAAAGAATTTCAATATATTGAAACACATTTATAAAAAATAAACATAATTTTAGTCAATATTTTAACTATTATACAGTTAATTTTTATTCAATTGGCTTGATAAGAACACGTGATTGTCAGATGAACAATATAAAGTTCCAGCTTGGACTCCAGTTATATTCATGGTTATTAAAAAATAATAAAACACACGAAGTAAGACAAGTTATTTAACAAAACTACTTAGTTATAGGTAGGTATAAGTGTTACATAGAAAAGTTTTAATAACTATGTTTTTTTTATCCACTACCTTATGTACTTATATGTTCATATTATTTAATCTTCTTATTGATTAAAAAAATCGACTTTAGAAATTCGAAATATTTTTATAAAGATACTACTAATAATAATGTAAATTTACCTCGTCATCATTGTCATGCAGACTATCTCGTTCATCGTGTATATATCGTAGCTTAGTTAAAATATCACGTATACTGAACACCATATTGAAAAATCACTTAATAATCACTCTATTATAAAATTTATTATTAGATACAATCTATATAAACAAATATTAAAACTTTATAATCCTAACATATTTCGCGAAGATTGACATTGTGACAATTGAAAATATTTCTTTACCTTCAATTTAATAATTTTAGCGCGAAATGTGCTTGTCAAAATGTATTTTTAAAGTTATATTCCGGCAAAGGGAATATAAGCATTCAGCCAAAAAGGAGACATGAAATGGTATTATTGTTTTTTCTTTTTTATTATTTTATATTATGTGGGCTTCGGTTTAATATAATGACGCGAGCCATTTTTATTATTTGTGAGTATTTTTAATTACATTGCTATTTTATCATAGTATATAATTAAAAAAATATTTTTATTTTTTAAACAAATTCATCAATTAAAAATAAAATATATACTTATTTATATTATATCTTTTTTATTTAATTACCTATTATGTTTTCTTACAATATTAATTAATTTAATAATTATGTTAAATATTTTTTTTAATATAAAAAAAATATATTAAGAAAAAAATAAGTCAAGTTGTTATTTTATTAGTGGAGACCGATATGATTTTTATCAATACAAGATGATACTCAAAACATATACGATTTGTAGATTGCCGATCAGCCATTTGGAAATGAAATCAGATATCGTTTCCTGCCCGAGTTAGCTTACAATACTTCAGTGGAAGCAGTATTGCAGACCAGTGGAGCAAAGGCGTTTATAACAGGCGAATATTGTACTCGTTATCTCATTTTTATAGGAAAAAAATACATAATATTCTGTCTGATATATCCTTATAAAATAATAATAATCTAAACTTTTATAAATTCATATATTAAGTTTATTTAGGTACTGTTTTTAACTAATTGACTATAAAATAATTACTATGTAATTTCATGATTTTTTAAGCAACTTTTTTGCTGGACTTCTTGACTCTCTGACCTATAAATATATTATGTATGTACATTGTACAATGTACATAATATATGGTCCTCTAGTTTTCTATGAAAGTACGGATAAATATACTCACATCCTTTTTAGGCTAGTTCAGATATACAGCAAATACAAATAACTTGTTTATTTCATAACATACTAATTGTACGTAATGATTTATAGAAAAGATCAATAATTATTACACATTTAGAAGTTACAGTTAGTATACGTAGATATTTCAAAGAATAGCAACACATTGTAACGAAAACTTTTTTAAACGGAACATGACGAAATCCGGCGGAAATATTCGAATCGGTTGTCAATTATGCTATGCATTGTTCACTTGTGGTAAGATTTGATTCCGATGTCGGGGCGTCATCCCGCTAATGAACGTCGGCACGTGCATCGTTTGACTGTTGACACCTACGTGTCTCGGAATGCACATTAATAGCTAGCCGTTTGTGAATCAGCACTGTAGAACAACAGACGAAATAATTCCACTGTATGGATTATCAATTGCGAAATCGATTTTTCTAATTGATAATTTCAAGTTTCTTATTTTATTTAGACGATTTTTTATACAAGGGAAGCTTATTTTAGCATTTCTTGCATATTAATAGTATCATTCAGAGATTAGACTTCGATGCGGAGCACATCAGACTAATGATCGCCACCACATGCATCGTTTGGCTTATGACATCTACAAGGTTGTGCACGAATATAAATGCGTTCGGTGCTATATTTATTTGGATGAATAAAAAAAAACTTTTACGTTTTTACTCACCTAAAACGATTATAATACACCTTTTACCTATTTACATCTTATTTTTTTCATTTTATATAAAAGTAAATAATTAATATATTGATAGTAACTAAGAAATTTTTTTTAACCAAAAGTATAATAAATATTAAAAGTAAATTATTATATAAGAGTCAATTCTACTATACGTTACTGCCATAAGCAAAACAATAACACTTAAAGAAAACTTACAAGATGATCCACTTAAAGAAGTAGAAACACCATGCTTTCAGACTGCTCCTTCCATTTCCCAAATGTAGTAAGAGCTATAAAGTTTACGATTACTGCGTTTATAGTTCCTAGAAGATATTAGAGGAAGAACACTATAAAATCGAAAACGGTAACCATAAATATATCACGATTCGATAGGAAATGGCTACTTGCATACAATGTTTACATCAATTCCAAATAGGAACAAGAATCGAAATCGAATTTAAATTTCGGCTACAAGTTGCATCTTCCTCAGTTGTTGAAAAGTATAACGAAATTTTTCGAAGACACAAATTTGTTTAGTTCAAGTCAATGTCTTTACAGTTTAATATTATTTATAGTTGTGTAAATATATTTAACAAGTGTATAATTTTATAATTATAATTTTCAAAGTTTGGTATAGTTAGCTATTTTCACGTAAATGTAAGAAAATACCATATTAATTGGTTTTAAAATGACTAAAGCAATAAATCTAGATATGTACAATGTGTAAAATATTTAAAGGGGGAATTAATAAAAAGCTAATTAACTTACAATAATCAACTAATGTAAGGTATATATGCTTATATATGTATATATATTATATGTATATATATTATATGTATATATATTATATGTATATATATTATATGTATATGTAATGTATTAACCAGCACTCAAAATAACTACAATATCATTAGATGAGCAGGTTGTTTCTTAGATCGCGATTGAATTTAAGTATTCATGGGCCGATGAATAAGAGATAGGGATGAGAGGATGCGATCGATTCAGATACGATTTCAATGATCAGAATAAGTTTCTGATAACAAACTTCATGTTATGTATTTTTTTGAGAATTTGATAAAATATCATTAGTAAATACATTTAAGTTTGATAGAATTTTTTATTTATGTGTCGTCAGGCCTTGATGCATTAAGTTTTATATATAGAGAAGTACCTAATCGCATTACACTTACATTAGAATGATAAAATCATGTTTGCTTATTAACTTTGTGAATATTGTAAAACGTTAAAATAGACAAAGTAAAAGTGCTTTTACGTTATAAAACATACATACATTTCACTTATAAATTATACACATGCGTCAGAAAATACAAAGCACGCGAAAGCTTCTTAAAATATTCCTTTCTTTTGTAATCAAAGTGCTGCGTTAGGTAGATAAGAATTCCCAACGCGCCTTATTGCTGAAGGCTACAAATATGGCTACGAATAAAATTATTTTGCTCATCTATTTATCAAGTAAATTCAAAACAGACTGAAAAGAAAATCGAACAAGTAAATAATATAAAAAAACACACCTTGAGAGTTACTCTTTAAATATTCTAAAGAAACCGCGAATCGAAGGTACTTATAAGCTTTACGAAATAAATTCGTTTTATTTAAGACCACGAATTCATATGAGGATGAGATAAGATATGAAGTTATAAGATTGTAAATTGCAAATGCGTTGCCTTAAGTCGTATATAAATAAAAATGATGTCCCAAGGGATTATTAAAAGCAACCGTGGGCATGATATTTCAATGGCAAATCCTTAAAGCTTGCAGATTAAACATTGAAACTTTTTTATATTTGCTTAGCGTTTCACGGTTGATATAAGTGGATTGCAAAAGTTTTGGGGATGAGCATAAAAAAGCTCGAGTTAGAGAAAAGAAAAATCAGTATTAAGAGTGTCGCAATAAAGGAGAGTGTATTTTCATTACCCACGATAAGTTCTCGAGTCGTTACGATGGATAGTCTCGATTCTGTTACCTACTGTTGTCTTGGACTTGATTTGTTTACACCATTATAAGTATACTACATTATACATAGGTAGTGTTGGTGCTAGTGGGAGTGACTTTAGTATATGATGTTTGTACGCTTATTAACTATATAAGGGAAAATATCTTATATCAATATCTTATTGTTTATTCGCCGAATTGCTAAGGTAAAAAAAAAGACAAGAAATGGCGTAGAAACTCTAAAACGCGTACATAAAATTACGTTATAAACAGACTTACAGACAAATCTATATTAATATTTATAGGTAGAGATTACTTGCGTAGATTTTTGGGTTTGGTAAAAACTACTAACTAATACTATTTAAAAGTTTGTTTTGTTGTGCAAAATAAAGAAATGAGTGCAAAAGTCGCTACGTCAATTAAAGTACTTGCCATTGCAGTCTCCCGTAAGGAATATAAAGTGGAGATGTGTTCTTTTATGTACGTAGATAAATATTTACTTCGTTTTGTTTTTAAAATTTTGCAAATATTTTCTGCTACTAGTTAAACGTATTTCGTTTTTAGGGTTCCGTAAATGAAGGATTGAGACGGAACTTTATTCCGAACTCAAAGCTGTCTTTATAATTTTAAAATTTAAGGGACTAAGGCGATATGTTATTATAATCATAAAAATATTAAAAAAAGTGTTCCAAATCCATAACACGGCCATCAAATTTGGTTACTTTAATGTATATCAAGAAATAATTAATTTCAACTAATAAAGTATGAACCGACTTATGTTAAAGATTTTGATGAGTATGTCCTTAAAAAGAATTATTTTAAGAATTCTTTCATTGATTCAATATAACGCACAGCTAAAGCCGTTGGGGCTAAAAGCTTGTTCCAGAAGTTTTTGTTTTTGAATATTCTGTCCGTAAACAGGTTATATATAGGGGATGCGTTACGAAAGTTCATTATTTCTAAACCAAGAAAAACGGATCTTGCTATAAATCCCGTCGCGCAGACGGGTATTTTAATATAAAATGTCCATATAATACTTTCTTAGATTTACGTGAATATTTGACATTTTAAATAAAACTATCTTTTCGGATTATTTCGCGGATTTATTTTGATTTTTGGTTCCCGACATTTCGAATGCTTTACAGCAATCATGGTCACGGAAGAGACTGAGGTTATAGACGTCTCAAAAGCGATGTACACTTGTTACAGACAGTGCCTATTCACTTTTTTACAAAATTAATTTCAAAAATTCAATAATGGCACCAAAGTCATCAATAAAATTAAGTTTATTTTATTGACAAAACGTTTTACAAATACATAATATATTATGTGGCGGTACTTAACTCTTGGTATACTGAAGACTTATTTTTTATTTCCCTATTATATCAACCATAACATTAAATGGATATTTTATTGTAAAAACTTCAAACGTTTATATACAATTAAAAGTATATGAAGAATCAATCTCATTATCCCATTACAAATCGTTCATTATCCTAACAAAATACGAGTTCACTCTCTAAAACTCATTTTGCGGAACGGTCTCACAGATCGTTAATTTGCGATAGTGGCTACAATGAGCTACAATGATAACATTATATGGGCGGGACGAATATTGAAGGGTAGTAAAGACTCGTATCATACTTTTAGTACAACAGTATCAACGGGATATACCTAATGGTGTAGCTAGTAAAAAAAAAACATATTCTAAATTGTTTTTTTTTTGTAAGTTTTTTATATTAAACGTTTCAGTAGAACTGAAATGATACCATAATATTTACTTTATATTTTAGGGATAAACACTCGACTATCTTATTTGTAGATATTTTGTTAAAAATATATTAATACACAGTTTATTATGTATATCATGAATTTATTTTATTTATTTTTTAATTTATTAGCCTAATAATGCTATATATGCTGTATATTATATTAAAAAAACGTAGGTATAAAAATAACTTATTGTTTACTGTAAAATATGGTATTAACCGAAAACAATAAGTTCTATTACTCAGAAAATGAATTAAATAAATATAATTAATATTTGTTGAATTTATAAATTTTGCAACGTTTAAGATGTCGCAACAGATGAAAAGACCGAATAAGTGATATAATGACACAAATTCTATACAATATAATAGCGTTGTTTGCAATTTTGGAGAATCGTCGACTCATGGTAGGGTCTGAAACGAATGGATATTATCTATTCATCGGGGACCCTCGCCATTGCGACCTTTAATAGAACCACTTCAAGGAAAATACATAGAAATCACAATATGAACATTAACCTCCTGCTTCAGATCTTTTGTATCAGAATCTGAATATTGAAAATCTTCTCCCCAATATTTTCAACAATAGCCTTAACTTTTTTATTCATAACACATTTACAATTTTTGTATCGAATTTTCTCAATCGAATAATATACTTTGTATGAAAATATACGCATATTTCTCACCTATTATAGTTGTTATGATTCTACCATTAAATTTCAATTTAAAAAAGGTAAAATAATGAACCTACTAGAGGTGTCCATAAAACACGATTTTATCATACCGTAGGGAGGGACACGTTTTCGAATATCGTAATAAAAAAGTCACAGATGTCAAATTTATGACGTTGGACCATTGTGAAGAGATTAAATGATTTACTATGGATGGAGCGCTACGGTGCTACAGAGCTACGTCACCAGTTCTACGCCGCACCGAATTTACAAGGTGAGTGTCGTGTCACCTTTGTATTTTTGTATCTTCAGCGTTAATAATAAAATGACTCACCAAGTTCAGATTTGAAACTTTCTGCAGTGGCTTACCTGTAAAAAAGATAATAAATTTAGTATTTACACTACGGAACATTTTAACGCACTGTTAATTTAAATGCGAATGTTTGAATGTGTATGTACACATATATTCCTTTACGCCGAAACGGGTGGATGTATTTGGATATATTTTAGTACACAGATAGATTGTGAGCTAGAGTAACACATATGTATCCAGATTACTGCTAGTAATAACATTTGCCAAAAGGTAGCGTTGAATGTACTTGATGGAAGCGAGAGTATGTCACTAGTATAATAATAAAAATAAGTATAATCATAGACATTAGAGCATTTTTATTTTGTACTAGCGACTTATCCTCGCTCCGCTCAGATTCATCCCTACTTACGTTTTCACTTTTAGTATAGATTTCTCAGGGCTGAAATATTTTCCCGCAGTAAAAAGTATCCTATATGTTGACCCGGATAATCAGGTATCATCTTACGAAGTTTCATCAAAATCCAGTGGTTTTCCCGTGATGCGGTAGTAGACAGACAGACAGATAAACAGACAAAAATTCTAAAAACTATGGATTCAACCCCTGTATCGATATAAAAAAGTCTATTTCAATAGGATTTTCCAAAAAATTTTCAATAAAATTTAATGTACAGATTCGACTTAATTACAATTTTATTATATGTATAGATTAACGTTTTCTTTTGTTGTTTTAGAATCAAGGTGTTTATTTTTTAGAATTTGCTTTACTTTTAATATTCTTTTCTTTTCACTTTTGCTCATAGTAACTATGTAAAACTGAAAACTAACGCAAACTACAATGTAGTTTCATTTAATTCAAACCTCAGTGGTTTTTGTAATGTTACATTATGTTAAACGTTTATAGTCTTAATTGTAAATATTGAATTAATAAAAATCTATATATAATATACAAAACATATTATTTTAATAGGCAAGATACAGTCGACATGTCTCAGTTAACACTCTTCTATACCAGATTAAACATATCAAAATAATTTACGACCAAATTTATTTGTCAAGAGGACGCGATGTCTTCAAACACTGCTAACTTACTAAATAAATCATTGTAAGGGCTTACGCTGCCACATAGATAATTTTCTTTATTCATCAAAATTAAAAGAAGCGGTTGACAAAGCGCGGTCTTTAATTAAAAGCTACCCCTTTACCCTTTCCTTCATACTTTTGCTCGATAATCAAGCTTACCGTAGTGTTAGGATAAATGTCTATAAAAGTAAAAAAAAATAATATATTGTTATAAAGAGGTCAAAGCATATAGGTTTCGTTTATTATAAAGTTTAACAACCCTACAAAAAGTTTTTGTAATTATATTTTAGAAAAGTACATAAAACTTGAGACTTTTGAAACTGGCAGTTCAGTAATTGAAAAGAAGAAATTTGTTTTATCCAATTTAATCTTCATATTAAGTATGTCTTAGGATTCGAATGAGTTTAAATGAGCAAAAACAGTTCTGAGCACGATTTCATAATAAAACATTGTTAAATAAATATTATGCTGAAGGTTACATTGCTACATTTGTTTTTAATTTCATGGAATTATATATTGACTGCAGCAACATTGTTTTGTATAAAAGTGCCAGCTTAAAAACTCAAATGAACTCCTGTAGCATTTTATAATATTCTTTTGTTTAACCACTTTATAATATTCCTTTGTTTAATATGTTTTCAATAAAAAAATACACAAACTTTGTAAATATCAATTTAAAATTCCTTTTATTTACCTGCACATATTGGCTTTCGATATTTATGTACATTTTATATCGTAAGATTAGTGTATATTATGTACTCTTATATTGTTGCTACAGATAGTATCTGCCTTTTCTCTTTTTCCTAATATTTTAACTTTAAGTTTATAAACATAATAATACTCGTAGCAGCACTAAAAGAGATTATTTGATTAAGTTTTTTGACAATTGTCATAGTAGTAACCAAAATTAAATAATAAATAATATTTATTATTTAAAAAATAATAATAAATAATATTTGTTATTTAATTATACAATTAATTAAAATATTAAAAATGTTTCAAATTAAATGAACCAATATACAAATATTGTAGATATTGTGAGATATATATTTTGGTGCCATTATTTATTTATTTTAAATAATTGTTGAATAATATTTGTGCGTAGATAGTAGATATGTCAACAACCTTAATCTCTCCGGCGACCATGAGTGCTGTAAAGCATTCGAAATATTGAGAACCAATAGATCCGAAAAAATTCAAACTAGATACTTTTATATAAAATATTAAATGTCCGTAGAAAGTATTAAACATAAGAATATAAAATCAAAACTAACTTTGAACTCAATGTTTAAATAAGATATAATCTTTTAGTTTAATATATGAAGAAAAATCATAATTAAAGAAAACATTTAGTTAAGGAAATAAAGGAAAGTTATATATAATTAAGGCTCAGAAATTTATCATTATTTTGATTCTACAATAATACGTATATTCTTATTTTACTGGATTTCAAACTGGAGCTTTGTTGATTTCTTTTGTGCATTAGTAGAATCGGATTAGTTAATGGATTACTAAAGACAGGCGAACATCTGCTTGAGAGATCAAAAAAATGGTTCTTACGAATTTCGTGTGTACACCGTATAAATTATGTACATATGAAAATATACCTGCCATTTTCTAGAATGCACTAATGACGTATATACGAATTTACATTTGTAAAGTATAAGACTTTTTCGCTGATTAGATTTTCTACAACACGCATTTACTTCATGCATTTCATTATACAACTACTTTGTTGCAATATATATATATATATATATATATTGCCTCAGATAACACAATAAAATCTTTAGAAAAATTGACTGCATAGCATTAATTAATTATAAAACGGACTGAATAATATTGATTTTATGTACCATTAAAATAAAGAAATAAATTTTTATGATGGTATACTTTTAATATCTATATTAATAAAAGCATCTAGTTTTAACGATTAAAAATGGTATTACTAAAAAATATGCTTTATATTTATAGACAAATGAATTTTATGAAATATACTACGGACATCTAAGTATATAGATAAATAAAATTAAAAATGTCTGTTTGTAATGTCAAAATTATTTTTTTTTAATTAATATATATGAAACATACCGTATGTATATTATTATTTACTTATAAAAAAAAGAACGATTTTTCAAATGTTTGTCTGTTTGGTTATTCCGGCTAATCTCCAAGCCGGCTGTACTCTGGACCGATTTTGAAAGGAATTTCGATGGCAGATAGCTGACTATCAAAAGCGGTTATAAGGAGTAACTTACTTTTATTTTTAAAAAAGAATTAGGGTTCCTAAGTAACCTACGTAAACGTAGATATAATTTGTAAAATATTTTGTACAAAATGACTGGTCTAGACGGTGTTTTGACAGGTAAAAACTGTTTTCGTACGATTGAATAGCTAACTTTTAGAGATACATCAAAACAATTTACTTGAAAGTAGTAGGTATAAAAAGGCCTACGGAAAAGTCTGCGATAGCATATATCTATTTCCTAAAGTACTCTCTCAATAACTATTTTTATCTATTGCAAAAATACCTATAGAAATGTAGTTATAATATATGAGCGGCAAATGAGTCAAATGCAGTATATATATATATATATATATATATATATATATATATATATATATAGCCCTACCCTCTACGCATTAACATTGTTTCCAGGGCAGTAAAAGATTTATTTGTAAGCGGGTGTTTGGTACAAGTGCACATCGAGTTTTCATTTACACAAAGTGATGGTAGGGTTGCCGCTGCACCGCGAAAAACAGCATTGTGGTCAAGCGTCCAGACCGATTGCACACTAGTTACCATATATCTGTCAGAGGAATAGAGAGCAAATATCTAATGAAAATAAGGTTTGTTTTGAAATGATTCAACTAAGAAAATCGACTAACCAGTATTAGAAAGATTCAAGGAAAACTCGATCGCTTTTCCAGTGGAAGCTCTCAGTGGTTTATTGCGTTATTACCTGGACGTGTCTGCCGCGTCGGGACAGCCGCAATTTAGGGAGAAAAGAACGATATGTTGAGACGAAAAGGATTCTATAGAGCTCGAACGTCGACTACAGAGAAAAGGGCTAGCGCCTTCTTCCATACCTTTTGTAATTTTCTTTGATCGAAAACAGTGCGAAACATTACTTAGATTTTATTTTTATCTAATTAAATTTTGTGAGGTACCTTGTGGTGCTGTTTGACACTATTTTCTTTACTTTATTGTAGTTTAAATTTAGTCATATAAGTAATTCAGAGATTGATTGGTGTAATTAAGAAATGACGAATTTATTTTGTAAGAGAAACAATTTGTCTAGTTCAAATGTACTAAAAATAGGCCGTTTTCGTTCAAAGAAAAATAAACAATAGAATACTCTAACATCATCTTTACGACAATCCTATAGTCCGCGATTCTATTGAATAAAAGTGTTAGAAATCACTAAAAGATTTGCTCCAATAAACGCTCGACAAAAACCGTAAATCGTTCTTGGGGCCTATGAAATAAGAGTGGATGTCTATAAAATGAAATAATAACCGGTCAATAAAATCTCTCTACGTGGGTCCGGAGAAATATGTCAGATACGTCTGTTGACGGAAATAAAAGTAAGTAGTCGGGGAGATGAAGGCGTGAAGTGGTCTTCCTTGGACGAAATTTGATCTCTGACAGGGCGAGATCGCGAACATCAATCGAGTTGTAATTGGAGGGGTTTAGTGTCGTCCAAATGATACCACCTGTCTTAAAAATATCAAAGATCTTTTTCCTTGATAAATATATTTGTGACTGCTGCTCAGTGATGCGATAAAGTATCATGACGATATTAAATTTTATGAGAAAATGCCCCTTGATTTATTGAATCGGATGAACAACCTGGTTTATATCTACGCATTACACTCAAACTGTAACGAGGTCTTGTAACTCAATACTTCTAAATTAAAATATTATGTAAACGTCTAAATACAACTATATTAAATAATATGAGACTGACTGCATAAAGACAAAATATATTTTTAAATTAAAAATGTTGGTTGGTTGGTTAAATTTTTAATAAAAAATAATAGCTAGGTTAGCTTTATTTAGACATAATTTTCAGTTGTTTTGTATCTTAATTCTTTATATGCAATACGGATAATAATGATACTCTGTGATTGAATCAGCAAACTTATTTTAACATATTTCTGAAATATTTGTATGAGATTTCAATAAAAAAGGAAATACAAAAACGCAAATAGATACACAACATTCTATTTCCTACCATACGAAAAGCTTACCTTTATCGACTTTCGATACTTATATCCAATCGACGATAAAAGTAGGCAGTAGGCTTTAACGCCCAAGGACTAAAATGTAATAGGCAATTGGCGTGAGAGTCCTCTAAAAATTTTATGTGTGGAAGCTGTTGCTCTAACAAAATACTTTTTTATACAATACCTTCATCTTTTTTAATTAGACACTTAATATTAAAGAAATTAGGTATACATATAACTGATTCTTTTAGACAATTTTATAATTATTTAATCTAAATGCCATATTATTTCTCTAGTGGACTAACTGAAAATAACTAAAATATATTGCACCTTCAGTCTTCAATCAAATAACATATTATTATGAATGTTATTTATTCCTTATGATAAAAAGGAATATATGATGTAAATAAAATGAAAAATTACAACACGAATGATGTAAAAACCGGACTATCTAGGAATCAATGCATGCTCAGACGAGCTTATAACAATTGATCCGAGAAATTGCCTACTTGGTCCGATCCGCGCAATAACCTCCGACTTCTCATTATGCAGATTGCCCTACGGTTCACATATGCATTCACTAAACATCTTGGCGAGGGAACTACTAACCGTAGATAGTGGTTTTCGGATGCACATTATTACAAGAGTTTGATACACCACTTATATGAGATTCTTAAATGGAGAACACTTCTTCTTTTATTTTGTTCGACTTTTAGTCGTTTTCGCATTACACTGCTTGGGAAAATGCTTGTTTTGTTAAGTTTTAAGTGTTTAATGTCATAATATTTATGTTTTGTTTGTTTTAACGTACATAGCTCGATTTTTTATTTTATTTTGTGGCTTTGAGGTTAAGGTACTTTTAGGTTAGGACTCGCGTTAGTTGAAAATTGAATATATTCTTTTAATTTTGAGCAGTTAAGTTAGTATTACTCTTTGAGGGTATGTCTCAGTGATTTTAGTAACACAAATATCATCCACCAGATAGAATACACCTGCAACAATTATATAATATATGTATGTATATGTATATATATTATACATATATAAATAAGTAAACACAGTAAAAGAGCACTATAATTGTTACATTTTTATTATTTAAAAATAAAACTTTCTTATAACCCAACAAACCTCGAGAGGCCATTACAAATTCAGAATGCAGTGTAAGTAACAATGTATAAGAGTATAGAGTAATCTACATAATTGGAAGTCGTCGTAGGATATTGCGTCCACGTGAGGCTGAGCAATTTTCTGCGTCATTTCCGGTGGATCGTCCACTCTGCTAGCCGATGTGAGGTGCTTCTTTACGCTTAATTAGTGGAATGTGAGCAAATAAATTGCAGTGAAATTGCATCTCTAATATAATAGATTAATACCGTAATTACATGTTCGTGTAGGTGAATATATATAGGTTGTCGTACACGAAAGGTTAACTAGAATAGTTATCACATTATTATGGCAAATTAATTATACTCTAACAATATTTCACTAAATATTTTCATTGTGATCTTTCATTTTTGCTGTTATTAACGAATAGCCGTGCAAAATCAACCTTTGCTACGCAATATTGGCATGGTTCCATACATCAAACGAATTTATTTAATAAAACGATGAACCCGCCAAATGTCAATCATAATGAAGGCAGGCATCACATCGACCGCTGAACCTGTATCCGTTGATTACATTTCTACTGTCAAAACATAGCAAAAACTTCCTCGTTATAATTACCTCTCGTTATTGTTTAGATGAGATTGTTCAGATTACGCCGCAGATTGTAAACAAAAGTAGACATTACCTGCTTTAATTAAACTTCTTAAATCATTTATTATGAAAATTTGTAATTAATTTGAAGCCAAATATAAATTAAGCTAAATCATGTTTCATAATTCTTTGGGAAATAAGATAATAGGATACATAAAACCAAAAAAGTATTACTTTTTATTATTATTAGGGATCAATCTTATAATTTTTAATTTTTATTTGACAACTGTTGTATAAATAAAAGTGGTGCTAATTAAAACAAATAATTAACCACGATAATTAAAAGTTCTTAAAAAATTACTATATCAAATGCTTATTGTGAGCGACAAGCGTAATTTAATCATAAAAAAACACACGTTCACTCGTTGACACAATAATAAAACCTACACCCATGAACGAAATTCGTTCATGCTTACACCTTATATCTAACTATGAATATTGTATGTAGAATGAGATGACATCAAACAAACTTTAGTATTTACGAATATTTTGTAGTGGAAATGTTTAGCTCTAGCGTTTTTTAAATTAATTGTGCAATTGTATTCAGTAGTTTTATACTGTAGGGAAAATGGATAAATATTACTTTTAAGTAAAAAAATTCTCATTATTAAGAAAAAAATTAACTTATTTTTAAGAAAAAATAAAACTGAAAATTTTGATGACTTATTTGCATGATTATTTCATACGAAATTTCATTAAACATAAAATATATCATCATATAATATTTCGATTTAATATGGAGGTTATGGGTTTAGAACAGGTATAAATAATTTGTTGTCTAATTCAACATAATATTTTAAAGTTTTTATATTTTATACTCATATTATGAAACCTGGATGTCTGAGAAAATCTAGCAAGTTTTCGAAAGACATATAAAGTCCGCCAACCCGCACTTGGCCAGCGTGGTGGGCTATGGCCTGATCCCCCTCGTACTGAAGGGAAGCCCGTGCTCAAAGGACGTTGAAAAGGGCTGAATACACACACACAATATGAAAATTAATATCTCGTATTCTATTAAAAAATCAACGCTAACCTTAATGGGACAAACTAACAAAAAGAAAATATACATTTTTGTTGTAAACTTTGCTAAAGTAGCAAAGTTTACCACAAATATATATATTTTCTTTTTTGTATATTATTTACCTATATCAGCAACAAAAACTTGCAGGTGTATTGTATCTTAAGTCCATAAAAGGAGGATCGGGAAGGAATGCGGTGGGGCGTCACGATCGATGCATTGCTCATCCCATCTCATCACGCGATGTGCCGTGCCGAGGTTTTTTTTCAGATGAAAGCCCCATTTATAAACTAAATGCCTTCAACGCGCCACTGACTAAACAGTTTTTCTACGATATGTAACGCCAGTTAATCATTTCTTTTTATTACAGTTACTCAATTATATCAACAATCGTGTATAATTTATTCAGTTTTACATCTAGTTATGAAATATAAAATCTAAAATTTTTAAAATATTTTAATAGTAATATAATAATATATTTTTAAATAAAACTATCTTTTCGGATTATTTCGCGGATTTATTTTGATTTTTGGTTCCCGACGTTTCGAATGCTTTACAGCAATCATGTTCACGGGAAAGACTAAGGTTTTAGACTTCTCAAACACATATACTTGTTACAGAAAACTAACCACTATTTTACAAAAATGATTTCAAAAATTAAAAAAATGGCAATAAAGTACACTTTATTGCCATTTTTTGAATTTTTTTAAATGTCAAATATTCGCGTAAATCCAAGAAAGTATTAATATATTTTCATATAAATTTTACAGTACCTGATAATAAAATGTTAGTAGAAACTATGATACAATTTGAAAAGCAGGTGTCTAGGGATAAGTGAAGATAGGGTCACGTACAACCACTGAGATGTGATGACATTGCAATCCTAGCGAGTGCAGTTGCGTGCAAATGGGATCGCTTAGAGAGATCACTGCAAATAACCACATCACAGTGAGACCTACAGTGTTACTAGCCTACACAATCAATTATTCGATTTAGTTGCGCCGCTAGTTATTTTATACCCATAAATATATAGTTATTATTATTTTTAATTGAAGTTTTACTTTATGATGAGTATAATATTGGGATTTATGCCTTTCAAAATATTTATCACCTGAGCGTTCTTTTTATTTTATCTTTTTCGGAAAAAAATATAAAAATTTACGTTTTTTTATCAGAAAATATGCCTTTACAAAATTTAATTCAAATCATTAGTGGTTTCTGAGAAACACGAAATAAATTTATATACCTCAGCCCTTCAACTATCTCCACACAAAAAATCACGCCAATTCCTTAATCTTTTTGACGTGAAAGAGGAATAAACTTAAATAATATAATAAACACTTTCACATTTATAATATTACTAGCTGAACTATAAAAAAACTCTAAAAAGGTAATTTTCATACAAACTTTCTTCCCATGTTTTACCCCCTTATGGGATGAATTTAGAAAAAAATACTAAAACACGTATTTATTTAATTATATTGAAAATATAATACCAAGTTTTAAGTAATTCTGAACATAAATATTTTTTAGGTTATATTATAACGTGTTTTGCCGTAGAAATGAGATAATCTCCCGCGGTAAAAAGTATACTATGTCACTCTCCAGCCCTTCAACTATCTCCACACAAAAAACACGTCAATCCATCACTCCGTTTCGACGTGAAAGAAGAACAAACAAACACACTATCATATTTATAATATTAGTATGGAAGTATGGATATACAAAAATTGCTCATATAATATTATAAGATAAGATTATTAAGATATTTACAACTTTGAATACTTTCCGCCATATTTTCGGATTATGTAACTTAATATTACATTACTACTACCGTTAGACATGGAGTTAAAACGAATATTAAGTTTAAATAAAAAATTAAGAATCTACTAAAAAGTTACACTTAATTAATATTTAAGCCTTTTACCCAAAGAGAGTAAATTCTTCGTTGTGCTTTATTGAATTCAGTCGGTGAAGCTGTTAAACTAAGCATCGATTCCAGAATAGCTTTTCCTTTAAACGATATCCTAATTTAAAACAAGAAGTCCAAGAAGAATTTTTAGATAAGTTTAAATTGAACTAAACGATGCTCAAAGCGCACTCTTTATGGTGAAACTAATTTAGATTTATTAAAAAAATACTATTATAAAAAAAATTCTTTAGATTTTAGTTAACTATGAGGTATTTATTATTCATACAAATTGTTTTTGTAATTGTCGTTGGAGGTAATAGCAAATATCAAATTATGAATGAAGTATTGGAAACATCAGATGAATCCAGTTTTTTCTAGTTCAAAGCCCTGAGGGAAATTCCCAGCATTGCATTTACAAAGCCTTCAATTTATGCAGGGACCGTATTGTAGTCTGACTGGATGACAACCTTGACATGCGGGACTTCAGTTGAACAATTAGATTGACTAAGCTTTGAAAAATCTGTAATTTTCCGATTTTCTCACTAAGAATAAAGTTATGATAATCTTACAATATTTTTTCTGTATAGATTAGATATATAGATTGTACATATAAAATATTATCTTTTCAATTTATAAGAAAATTATTTATATATATATATATATATATATATATATATATATATGTATATATATATATATATATATATATATAGATAAAAAGCAAAAGTGATTGACTGATGTATCAACGCACAGACCAAACCCTTAAGGCTAGAAAATTAAAATTGCGCACACGTATTTCTCATATGACAAAAGCATCTACTAAGGAAGGATTTTTCAAAATTCAACTCTCAAGAGGGTGAAATAGGGGATAAAAGTTTGTATGCAACTTTATATTCATTGGACATATCTGCATGTCCATGAGTTACGTATTTCCACGTTTTCTAAAATTCAACCCCTAAGAGGGTAAAATAGGGGATGAAAGTTTTGACGATACCCACTTTTCAGAATTTCGTTATAGTTTTTGCGCGAGCGAAGCCGCAGGTTCTGCTAGTATATAATATATTTCATAATATTTTTTTGTACTCAATTTAATAATACAACAAATCTTATCAATGTAAATAATCAAATCATCCCCCAGCACAAGAAGGAGCGCTTTCATTTGGCGAACAGAGCAATATTGGAATTTAAGCACTCAAAACGAATGACAATAGACAAAAGAGCGGCACAAACTGAAAATATTTCGATTGTTTGCGTTATAAACCGAGCCAATCACAATCGTAGTGCTTGCACTGAACTAAACGCCACGCCAACAAAAGAGCCGTAAAGAATGGCCCACCGACACACTCGTGCTAATAAAATAGTTCCGAGCAACAGGTTGGAGTGGCCCGCTTCACTGGCAGTACAATAGCAATACCACCGTGTCTCTACGATCCGTGTATTAAGTACTTGAAGCGTACATATGTGTTAGAATTTTTGTCTTGATCTTTTATTTAAATATACGCGTCTGATCTTTTACTTAGACTTGCACGCGGTTTTTTAGTCATTTCTCATTTC
>OX352477.1:1027500-1038958 GCA_947093115.1 Brenthis daphne | reverse complement strand
GTTGATGGTACATAAAGAATATATGTACTCGTATATATATATACAATATTAATATAATGTAATTGTCATTATTAATTTCCACGTACAATATAAATATCCATAGCTCCTCTCCAATGACGTCGTGGTGCTAAAGCGTCTAAAGGTCGACCATGTCACTCAATGCAATTGCATATTTATGAGTCCAGATAAAAAAGAATTTACTAGTAAGTTCTATACTGGTGTGATCAGAATCTTTAAAATTATATTAAAAATGGGTTTTTATGAAACGCTTAATATATTAATTACTAGCGACTCACCCTCGCTTCGCTCGGGTTCGTCCCTAGGTTGGTTCCCCATACAAACTTTCATCCCCATTTTGACCTCCTTAAGGGATGATTTCTGGGATAAAAACTATCCTTTGTCTTTTCCAGGATCCCAACCTATCTCCTTACCAAATTTCATCTATATCGGTTCTGTAGATCCAGAGATTACCCTCTACAACCTCACAAACTCACAAACACCTCTTTACAATATTAGTCTAGATTAAACTGCCTCGGTGGTGTAGTGGCTAGCATGTACGGCTGCACACCCGGAGGTCCTGGATTCGAGTCCCGGGTCGGGCCAAGTTTAGTTATTGAGTCTTTCTGTATAGTAAGTCTCAGTAACAGCCCGGAGTTGGTAAGTTGGCGGTGTTTCGGAGAGCACGTAAAGCCGTCGGTCCTGCGCCTTAACTCTCACCGGTCGTGTCGAGTGGTCGTCCCACCGGAGTATGAATAGAGAGTGCCCCTGTGTCTGCGCGTACACTTGAGCACTATAATATCTCCTGCGCAGTTGGCTAATCTCAATGAGATTGGCCGCCGTAGCCGGAATCGGCTAGGAGAACATCATCATCATTAGTCTAGATATAGGTTATGACAACAGTGTGAGCTATTTACTTTAATTAAAGATTGAATAGATTGTTTATTAAAAGTCAATAATATCCGTTTTAGGTAAATTACTTTTAGGCATTTCCCCGTAAACTGTTTTTGTTGCGAAATGCGAGTGCCGAGTACATTTTATTGATAATCTTAATTTTCTCTAAACAGTGTTTTTCTTCAATAACTACATGAGATAAGAAATAAATATGATGATGATGATGTTCTCCTAGCCGAATCCGGCTACGGCGACCAATCTCATTGAGATTAGCCAAGTGCGCAGGAGATATTATAGTGCTCAAGTGTACGCGCAGACACAAGTGCACTCTCTATTCCTATCACTCTCATACCCCGGTGGGACGTCCATTCAACATGACCGGTGAGAGTTAAGGCGCAGGACCGACGGCTTTACGTGCTCTCCGAGGCACGGGGGTGAAACACCGCCAACTTCCCAACTCCAGGCTGTTACTGAGACTTACTATACAGAAAGACTCAATAACTAAACTTGGCCCGACCCGGGACTCGAACACAGGACCTCTGGGTGTGCAGCCGTACATGCTACCCACTACACCACCGAGGCAGTTAAAATAAATATATTAAAATATGAATAATGAATTAGTCTTATAGTTAGTTGCGTCCTATCGTCCGCAATTTTAAATTAGGTCGTGTTTGTTCGTCGTCCTTATTGGAAATTCTAAATATAGAGGGAATAAAAATAATTAAGTATTTGTACATATTTTAAATAAAGTGCCAACTTAGTCATACGTTTGGCTCAGTGTGTAGTAACTCTACTTGCTTTGCCAGCGGTTGCGGGTGCGAATCCCGCTGGGGGCATTCATTTGTGTGATGAGCACGAATGTTTGTACTCTAGTCATGGGTGTTTATATTTAGAATATGTATGTATTTAAAGTTATATATATATATATATATATATATATATATATATATATATATATATGTACTGTATCAACTATCTGGTATCCATAACACAAGCTTCGTAGCTTACCATGGAACTAGATGGTGCTGTGTGTTAATGTCCCAACATATTTATATTTTATTTATTTAGCTACTATTTTTCCAATCATGAGTATATGAATATAGTTTATACAGATTTAAAAATTCCATGTAAATTATACTCGTATTTAGCGGCTCGGCAAATGTACATAAAATTAAATTAGAAATGCCTACTAATATGAGTTTATTGGATTAGTAGTATATAATATAGTAAATTAAATTTTATATGTAACTAGCGAATTACTCTCGCCTTGCTCGGATGTGGAGACTTTTTTAAGACCTACAGTTTTCTATAACATTGTTTTGATGTATCTTTTAAGGTTTAGTTAACGTTAGCATATTGTGTTTTATCCGTAAGAACGAAAGATTTTAGGTACTGTAGTAAAAGGTATCCTAAATGTTGAACCGAGCAATAAGTTATCACTACACAAAATTAGTTATAATCGGGTCAGTATTTTTTTACGTGAAATGGACGATGACAAAAAGACAAACTCACTGTGCTCATTAGCGTCCGGTTGTTCAGCCTGCACTTGGCCAGCGTGGTGGACTATGGCCTCCTATATACGATCATCCTCGTATTGAAGGGAAGCCCATGCCCAGCAGTGGGACGTTAAAATGACAGTCGAACCAATGTAAGACAAATCTCTAACTTTAAACTAATTTAATAGAATAAGAGAAGATTTTTTTTTATTTCAATAAGTAATCAATATATGTATATTTAATGGTTATATAAAATTTATCGATCTAGTTGAGTAAATTTTTATTATTCTAGGCTCCATGCTAATTAATTATTGCTTCATTATTTGCTAATGAGTTGGTAGCATAAGTTATAAAAACGGATGTACGTGGTTAGGATGATTGGCTGTCAATAGAATTACAAAGTCAAAGTAGGATATAAATTCTCCATTCTACGTGACATTGGCGAAGTAATCTGTGTTCAACTGGCTTTGGAACCATTAACAAGAAAATTAAATTGAATTCAGAGTTATTTACCACCCACCCGCCACCACTCAACCCACTGGGCACTACTCAGGGAGGGGCTAATAAAAGTCAAATACAAAATTTACTGATTAAAAGACGCTTCAAGAAGAATGGATTTTATATTACTAAAAAGTTAATAAATTCCATTAGCCAAAGTGGAATTTTTGCGGCAGCCAAGCTTGGCCATTTAACTGCGGTCGAGACATTTTAACGAAGTCGTTTCTTGGTGAAGTGATGAAACTTTCAATTTGTTTATGATAAAATATAATATTACCATAAATAGCCCATTTTATTTAATATGAAGAGTAATAATGAACGTTGCGTTAAAATTAAATAATAACTTAAAATAAAGTAGTTAACTTTATAAATCTAAAACCTATAAGTACATATAATAAAATTCTAACTAAGTCAAATTTGTACATAAAATATTTTTTAGAAAATCTTATTGAAATAGACATTATTATCGATACAGAGGCCGAATCTATAGTTTTTAGAATTTTTGTTTGTCTGTCTGTCAGTCTGTTACCGCATCACGAGAAAACCACTGGACAGATTTTGATGAAATTTAGTATGATGATAGCTGGTTATCCGGGTCAACATATAGGATACTTTTTACCGCGGGAAAATACCTCATTTCTGAGAAAAAATACAAAAACTTCATTGTAAGAGTATAACTAATATGTAAAATTTTATTATTGGTCATCTGAACGCGGGCGGAGCCGCGGGCAATGCCAGTCATAAATAAAATTTGTTTTTGTTTATCAATGATTGTTTTTTAAATCTTCACCGTAGATTTGGTGGTGTTGGTTTATGACGGTTCAAAAGTCCAAAATGTTTGTTCGGGCAAATCTTCATAACTACGATACGCTACTATTGTCTCTTTTAAAAACTTCAAATCTGTGAAGGCTTCAAATATGTGTGATTCTCGATTACGTGAAGTTGTTTGTGGTTCCACTTACACCGTGATTCTTTTAGTTTCGGGCACTGAGAATTTTTGTAGGAGTATTAGAGACCTGTTATAGTGAGTACTAGAATGGTTTTTATTATAAAACTTTTATTTAGTTCCTAGCAAATAAAAATTATAAGTCCAGAACCAATAATATTTTTTTGTAAAATATTAAATGCGATAATATTTTGTACGATAATAATTTATTTCATTATTATACTAAAAATACTACTGCAGAATTGAAGTGTAATTTGTGTCTTTAAATTAACTTTTATCCTGATATTGAAAAATTGGTCTTCATAAAATGAAACTAGTAAAAATAAAAATTACCGCTAAGTAAATAAAATAGGTTGTTCCAACTTAGGTCTTCTCGCGCATTTATGAGTCAAAAGCTAAATAGTTTTCTTAATATATATAATAAAATTGTAACTAAGCCGAATCTGTATATTAGATGTTTTTTTGAAAATCTTATTGAAAGAAACATTATTATCGATACAGAGACCGAATCTATACTTTTCAGAATTTTTGTCTGTCTGTCTGTCTGTCTGTCTGTCTGTCTGTCTGTCTGTATGTCTGTCTGTCTGTCTGTCTGTCTGTCTGTCTGTCTGTCTGTCTGTCTGTCTGTCTGTCTGTCTGTCTGTCTGTCTGTCTGTCTGTCTGTCTGTCTGTCTGTCTGTCTGTCTGTCTGTCTGTCTGTCTGTCTGTCTGTCTGTCTGTCTGTCTGTCTGTCTGTCTGTCTGTCTGTCTGTCTGTCTGTCTGTCTGTCTGTCTGTCTGTCTGTCTGTCTGTCTGTCTGTCTGTCTGTCTGTCTGTCTGTCTGTCTGTCTGTCTGTCTGTCTGTCTGTCTGTCTGTCTGTCTGTCTGTCTGTCTGTCTGTCTGTCTGTCTGTCTGTCTGTCTGTCTGTCTGTCTGTCTGTCTGTCTGTCTGTCTGTCTGTCTGTCTGTCTGTCTGTCTGTCTGTCTGTCTGTCTGTCTGTCTGTCTGTCTGTCTGTCTGTCTGTCTGTCTGTCTGTCCTGTCTGTCTGTCTGTCTGTCTGTCTGTCTGTCCTGTCTGTCTGTCTGTCTGTCTGTCTGTCTGTCTGTCTGTCTGTCTGTCTGTCTGTCTGTCTGTCTGTCTGTCTGTCTGTCTGTCTGTCTGTCTGTCTGTCTGTCTGTCTGTCTGTCTGTCTGTCTGTCTGTCTGTCTGTCTGTCTGTCTGTCTGTCTGTCTGTCTGTCTGTCTGTCTGTCTGTCTGTCTGTCTGTCTGTCTGTCTGTCTGTCTGTCTGTCTGTCTGTCTGTCTGTCTGTCTGTCTGTCTGTCTGTCTGTCTGTCTGTCTGTCTGTCCTGTCTGTCTGTCTGTCTGTCTGTCTGTCTGTCTGTCTGTCTGTCTGTCTGTCTGTCTGTCTGTCTGTCTGTCTGTCTGTCTGTCTGTCTGTCTGTCTGTCTGTCTGTCTGTCTGTCTGTCTGTCTGTCTGTCTGTCTGTCTGTCTGTCTGTCTGTCTGTCTGTCCTGTCTGTCCTGTCTGTCTGTCTGTCCTGTCTGTCTGTCTGTCTGTCTGTCTGTCTGTCTGTCTGTCTGTCTGTCTGTCTGTCTGTCTGTCTGTCTGTCTGTCTGTCTGTCTGTCTGTCTGTCTGTCTGTCTGTCTGTCTGTCTGTCTGTCTGTCTGTCTGTCTGTCTGTCTGTCTGTCTGTCTGTCTGTCTGTCTGTCTGTCTGTCCTGTCTGTCTGTCTGTCTGTCTGTCTGTCTGTCTGTCTGTCTGTCTGTCTGTCTGTCTGTCTGTCTGTCTGTCTGTCTGTCTGTCTGTCTGTCTGTCTGTCTGTCTGTCTGTCTGTCTGTCTGTCTGTCTGTCTGTCTGTCTGTCTGTCTGTCTGTCTGTCTGTCTGTCTGTCTGTCTGTCTGTCTGTCTGTCTGTCTGTCTGTCTGTCTGTCTGTCTGTCTGTCTGTCTGTCTGTCTGTCTGTCTGTCTGTCTGTCTGTCTGTCTGTCTGTCTGTCTGTCTGTCTGTCTGTCTGTCTGTCTGTCTGTCTGTCTGTCTGTCTGTCTGTCTGTGTCTGTCTGTCTGTCTGTCTGTCTGTCTGTCTGTCTGTCTGTCTGTCTGTCTGTCTGTCTGTCTGTCTGTCTGTCTGTCTGTCTGTCTGTCTGTTTCTGTCTGTCTGTCTGTCTGTCTGTCTGTCTGTCTGTATGTCTGTCTGTCCTGTCTGTCTGTCTGTCTGTCTGTCTGTCTGTCTGTCTGTCTGTCTGTCTGTCTGTCTGTCTGTCTGTCTGTCTGTCTGTCGTGTCTGTCTGTCTGTCTGTCTGTCTGTCTGTCTGTCTGTCTGTCTGTCTGTCTGTCTGTCTGTCTGTCTGTCTGTCTGTCTGTCTGTCTGTCCTGTCTGCCTGTCTGCCTGTCTGCCTGTCTGCCTGTCTGCCTGTCTGCCTGTCTGCCTGTCTGCCTGTCTGCCTGTCTGCCTGTCTGCCTGTCTGCCTGTCTGCCTGTCTGCCTGTCTGCCTGTCTGCCTGTCTGCCTGTCTGCCTGTCTGCCTGTCTGCCTGTCTGCCTGTCTGCCTGTCTGCCTGTCTGCCTGTCTGCCTGTCTGCTGTCTGCCTGTCTGCCTGTCTGCCTGTCTGCCTGTCTGCCTGTCTGCCTGTCCTGCCTGTCTGCCTGTCTGCCTGTCTGCCTGTCTGCCTGTCTGCCTGTCTGCCTGTCTGCCTGTCTGCCTGTCTGCCTGTCTGCCTGTCTGCCTGTCTGCCTGTCTGCCTGTCTGCGTGTGCCTGTCTGCCTGTCTGCCTGTCTGCCTGTCTGCCTGTCTGCCTGTCTGCCTGTCTGCCTGTCTGCCTGTCTGCCTGTCTGCCTGTCTGCCTGTCTGCCTGTCTGCCTGTCTGCCTGTCTGCCTGTCTGCCTGTCTGCCTGTCTGCCTGTCTGCCTGTCTGCCTGTCTGCCTGTCTGCCTGTCTGCCTGTCTGCCTGTCTGCCTGTCTGCCTGTCTGCCTGTCTGCCTGTCTGCCTGTCTGCCTGTCTGCCTGTCTGCCTGTCTGCCTGTCTGCCTGTCTGCCTGTCTGCCTGTCTGCCTGTCTGCCTGTCTGCCTGTCTGCCTGTCTGCCTGTCTGCCTGTCTGCCTGTCTGCCTGTCTGCCTGTCTGCCTGTCTGCCTGTCTGCCTGTCTGCCTGTCTGCCTGTCTGCCTGTCTGCCTGTCTGCCTGTCTGCCTGTCTGCCTGTCTGCCTGTCTGCCTGTCTGCCTGTCTGCCTGTCTGCCTGTCTGCCTGTCTGCCTGTCTGCCTGTCTGCCTGTCTGCCTGTCTGCCTGTCTGCCTGTCTGCCTGTCTGCCTGTCTGCCTGTCTGCCTGTCTGCCTGTCTGCCTGTCTGCCTGTCTGCCTGTCTGCCTGTCTGCCTGTCTGCCTGTCTGCCTGTCTGCCTGTCTGCCTGTCTGCCTGTCTGCCTGTCTGCCTGTCTGCCTGTCTGCCTGTCTGCCTGTCTGCCTGTCTGCCTGTCTGCCTGTCTGCCTGTCTGCCTGTCTGCCTGTCTGCCTGTCTGCCTGTCTGCCTGTCTGCCTGTCTGCCTGTCTGCCTGTCTGCCTGTCTGCCTGTCTGCCTGTCTGCCTGTCTGCCTGTCTGCCTGTCTGCCTGTCTGCCTGTCTGCCTGTCTGCCTGTCTGCCTGTCTGCCTGTCTGCCTGTCTGCCTGTCTGCCTGTCTGCCTGTCTGCCTGTCTGCCTGTCTGCCTGTCTGCCTGTCTGCCTGTCTGCCTGTCTGCCTGTCTGCCTGTCTGCCTGTCTGCCTGTCTGCCTGTCTGCCTGTCTGCCTGTCTGCCTGTCTGCCTGTCTGCCTGTCTGCCTGTCTGCCTGTCTGCCGTCTGCCTGTCTGCCTGTCTGCCTGTCTGCCTGTCTGCCTGTCTGCCTGTCTGCCTGTCTGCCTGTCTGCCTGTCTGCCTGTCTGCCTGTCTGCCTGTCTGCCTGTCTGCCTGTCTGCCTGTCTGCCTGTCTGCCTGTCTGCCTGTCTGCCTGTCTGCCTGTCTGCCTGTCTGCCTGTCTGCCTGTCTGCCTGTCTGCCTGTCTGCCTGTCTGCCTGTCTGCCTGTCTGCCTGTCTGCCTGTCTGCCTGTCTGCCTGTCTGCCTGTCTGCCTGTCTGCCTGTCTGCCTGTCTGCCTGTCTGCCTGTCTGCCTGTCTGCCTGTCTGCCTGTCTGCCTGTCTGCCTGTCTGCCTGTCTGCCTGTCTGCCTGTCTGCCTGTCTGCCTGTCTGCCTGTCTGCCTGTCTGCCTGTCTGCCTGTCTGCCTGTCTGCCTGTCTGCCTGTCTGCCTGTCTGCCTGTCTGCCTGTCTGCCTGTCTGCCTGTCTGCCTGTCTGCCTGTCTGCCTGTCTGCCTGTCTGCCTGTCTGCCTGTCTGCCTGTCTGCCTGTCTGCCTGTCTGCCTGTCTGCCTGTCTGCCTGTCTGCCTGTCTGCCTGTCCTGCCTGTCTGCCTGTCTGCCTGTCTGCCTGTCTGCCTGTCTGCCTGTCTGCCTGTCTGCCTGTCTGCCTGTCTGCCTGTCTGCCTGTCTGCCTGTCTGCCTGTCTGCCTGTCTGCCTGTCTGCCTGTCTGCCTGTCTGCCTGTCTGCCTGTCTGCCTGTCTGCCTGTCTGCCTGTCTGCCTGTCTGCCTGTCTGCCTGTCTGCCTGTCGGCCTGTCTGCCTGTCTGCCTGTCTGCCTGTCTGCCTGTCTGCCTGTCTGCCTGTCTGCCTGTCTGCGTGTCTGCCTGTCTGCCTGTCTGCCTGTCTGCCTGTCTGCCTGTCTGCCTGTCTGCCTGTCTGCCTGTCTGCCTGTCTGCCTGTCTGCCTGTCTGCCTGTCTGCCTGTCCTGCCTGTCTGCCTGTCTGCCTGTCTGCCTGTCTGCCTGTCTGCCTGTCTGCCTGTCTGCCTGTCTGCCTGTCTGCCTGTCTGACTGTCTGCCTGTCTGCCTGTCTGCCTGTCTGCCTGTCTGCCTGTCTGCCTGTCTGCCTGTCTGCCTGTCTGCCTGTCTGTCTGCCTGTCTGCCTGTCTGCCTGTCCTGCCTGTCTGCCTGTCTGCCTGTCTGCCTGTCTGCCTGTCTGCCTGTCTGCCTGTCTGCCTGTCTGCCTGTCTGCCTGTCTGCCTGTCTGCCTGTCTGCCTGTCTGCCTGTCTGCCTGTCTGCCTGTCTGCCTGTCTGCCTGTCTGCCTGTTCTGCCTGTCTGCCTGTCTGCCTGTCTGCCTGTCTGCCTGTCTGCCTGTCTGCCTGTCTGCCTGTCTGCCTGTCTGCCTGTCTGCCTGTCTGCCTGTCTGCCTGTCTGCCTGTCTGCCTGTCTGCCTGTCTGCCTGTCTGCCTGTCTGCCTGTCTGCCTGTCTGCCTGTCTGCCTGTCTGCCTGTCTGCCTGTCTGCCTGTCTGCCTGTCTGCCTGTCTGCCTGTCTGCCTGTCTGCCTGTCCTGCCTGTTCTGCCTGTCTGCCTGTCTGCCTGTCTGCCTGTCTGCCTGTCTGCCTGTCTGCCTGTCTGCCTGTCCTGCCTGTCTGCCTGTCTGCCTGTCTGTCCTGTCTGCCTGTCTGTCTGTCTGTCCTGTCTGTCTGTCTGCCTGTCTGTCTGTCTGCCTGTCTGTCTGTCTGTCTGTCTGCCTGTCTGCCTGTCTGTCTGTCTGTCTGTCTGTCTGTCTGTCTGCCTGTCTGTCTGTCTGTCTGTCTGTCTGTCTGTCTGTCTGTCTGTCTGTCTGTCTGTCTGTCTGTCTGTCTGTCTGTCTGTCTGTCTGTCTGTCTGTCTGTCTGTCTGTCTGTCTGTCTGTCTGTCTGTCTGTCTGTCTGTCTGTCTGTCTGTCTGTCTGTCTGTCTGTCTGCCTGTCTGTCTGTCTGTCTGTCTGTCTGTCTGTCTGTCTGTCTGTCTGTCTGTCTGTCTGTCTGTCTGTCTGTCTGTCTGTCTGTCTGCCTGTCTGTCCTGTCTGTCTGTCTGTCCTGTCTGTCTGTCTGTCTGTCTGTCTGTCTGTCTGTCTGTCTGTCTGTCTGTCCTGTCTGTCTGTCTGTCTGTCTGTCTGTCTGTCTGTCTGTCTGTCTGTCTGTCTGTCCTGTCTGTCTGTCTGTCTGTCTGTCTGTCTGTCTGTCTGTCTGTCTGTCTGTCTGTCTGTCTGTCTGTCTGTCTGTCTGTCTGTCTGTCTGTCTGTCTGCCTGTCTGTCTGTCTGTCTGTCTGTCTGTCTGTCTGTCTGTCTGTCTGCCTGTCTGCCTGTCTGCCTGTCTGCCTGTCTGCCTGTCTGCCTGTCTGCCTGTCTGCCTGTCTGCCTGTCTGCCTGTCTGCCTGTCTGCCTGTCTGCCTGTCTGTCTGTCTGCCTGTCTGCCTGTCTGCCTGTCTGCCTGTCTGCCTGTCTGCCTGTCTGCCTGTCTGCCTGTCTGCCTGTCTGCCTGTCTGCCTGTCTGCCTGTCTGCCTGTCTGCCTGTCTGCCTGTCTGCCTGTCTGCCTGTCTGCCTGTCTGCCTGTCTGCCTGTCTGCCTGTCTGCCTGTCTGCCTGTCTGCCTGTCTGCCTGTCTGCCTGTCTGCCTGTCTGCCTGTCTGCCTGTCTGCCTGTCTGCCTGTCTGCCTGTCTGCCTGTCTGCCTGTCTGCCTGTCTGCCTGTCTGCCTGTCTGCCTGTCTGCCTGTCTGCCTGTCTGCCTGTCTGCCTGTCTGCCTGTCTGCCTGTCTGCCTGTCTGCCTGTCTGCCTGTCTGCCTGTCTGCCTGTCTGCCTGTCTGCCTGCCTGCCTGCCTGCCTGCCTGCCTGCCTGCCTGACTGCCTGCCTGCCTGCCTGCCTGCCTGCCTGCCTGCCTGCCTGCCTGCCTGCCTGTCTGCCTGTCTGCCTGTCTGCCTGTCTGCCTGTCTGCCTGTCTGCCTGTCTGCCTGTCCTGCTGCCTGCCTGCCTGCCTGCCTGCCTGCCTGCCTGCCTGCCTGCCTGCCTGCCTGCCTGCCTGCCTGCCTGCTGCCTGCCTGCCTGCCTGCCTGCTGCCTGCCTGCCTGCCTGCCTGCCTGCCTGCCTGCCTGCCTGCCTGCCTGCCTGCCTGCCTGCCTGCCTGCCTGCCTGCCTGCCTGCCTGCCTGCTGCCTGCTGCCTGCCTGCCTGCCTGCCTGCCTGCCTGCCTGCCTGCCTGCCTGCCTGCCTGCCTGCCTGCCTGCCTGCCTGCCTGCCTGCTGCCTGCCTGCCTGCCTGCCTGCCTGCCTGCCTGCCTGCCTGCCTGCCTGCCTGCCTGCCTGCCTGCCTGCCTGCCTGCCTGCCTGCCTGCCTGCCTGCCTGCCTGCCTGCCTGCCTGCCTGCCTGCCTGCCTGCCTGCCTGCCTGCCTGTCTGCCTGTCTGCCTGTCTGCCTGTCTGCCTGTCTGCCTGTCTGCCTGTCTGCCTGTCTGCCTGTCTGCCTGTCTGCCTGTCTGCCTGTCTGCCTGTCTGCCTGTCTGCCTGTCTGCCTGTCTGCCTGTCTGCCTGTCTGCCTGTCTGCCTGTCTGCCTGTCTGTCTGTCTGCCTGCCTGCCTGCCTGCCTGCCTGCCTGCTGCTGCCTGCCTGCCTGCCTGCCTGCCTGCCTGCCTGCCTGCCTGCCTGCCTGCCTGCCTGCCTGCCTGCCTGCCTGCCTGCCTGCCTGCCTGCTGCCTGCCTGCCTGCCTGCCTGCTGCCTGCCTGCCTGCCTGCCTGCCTGCCTGCCTGCCTGCTGCCTGCCTGCCTGCCTGCCTGCCTGCCTGCCTGCC